>JAPDSC010120249.1:0-49231 GCA_026290005.1 Latrodectus geometricus | reverse complement strand
AATCAATAAATTTTTGTTTTCTTATATTAATTAAAAAAATTGATTAATTATTAAAAACACTTTATAAAGATTTTTTAACCCATTTGGATTCTTTTTAATCATTTTTTTCTAAATTTTGAAAATTTTCTAATGACTTCACAGAAAAAGTTGACTTTATTTGATAAGAATCCTAGTTAAAATTCAGTAATTAATACTTAATAATGAGTAATGAGTAGTATACCACATGCGAGTAAGTGGAAAATAAAAATAGCATACATAATGTAAATAAAAAGTTATTTTATAAGGCTGAACATTCTCTCAAATACTATTCGAATAACCACTGATAATTAGAGATCAACTTCAATCAGGGAAATATTTTAATTTGCACTGAATAATTATCTTACTTAAAATTTATTCGCAAAAAAAATTATGTAAGAAATGGGGAAAGAGCAATAATTTTAACTAAAAATGTGCTTTTTAAATTAGTTAAATTTTAAAATTTTGATGTGAAACAGATTGTGAGAATATGTGTTTTATAAAGCATGCCTAAAACGTGAGCAACTACCTTCAGCTGAGTCAGGTATCGAATCAAACACCTTCCCAACGCCAGATTGAGCAATCAAAACCTAACACAACCCCAACCAACAATATGCATTCCCTTCAATTAATTTTGATAACCTCACGCAATAAAAGTAAAAATAACTATGTTGAGACTAAGACTCTTTTTATACTAGCGTTTAATGTCTCCAATATACACAAAAAAAAGAAAGAATTTATTTTTATAAATTTTGAATAGAAATTAGGCTTGCTAATTATTTCTGAAATCACTTCGGTTTGATTCCCAACTATATAGTGTAAATGTAGTTATATATATAATGGTTTAAAATAATATATAATTTAAGCTCTGCGGATTATTAAAAAAAACATTTTCAATGCTGTTTGAATCTAATATGCTACTACTAAAAAGGATACAATTTTATATATTGATCTTTTTTTAAATATTTATTTCTTCAAAAATATCGTAAAATCTCCTGCTTTAGATTATAAAGTGTGTTTAAATGTATATAATTAAATTCTTAACTAGTTAACTTTTTACCAGAAATGTTCACTTATACAATATAAAAATGCTTTTTTATGAACTCAAACTTCGTATATTATAAAAGTAAAATTTTTATTTCCCTAATGAATTTAAATTTTATTTATAAATTTGGAAGACTAACGTCCTTTAATGTTGGCTTATTACAATCAGGATACACAATCACAGATCTCACGAACAACTATGAAAACAAATTTACCATTAATTTTTATAAATCTTTGTTGAGGTTAAACTCTAAGTCCTACATCACACACAATAAGGACAGAAATAACATTTCTTTCCAATTTCCTTACTTTTGGAACAGTAAACAGCTCTTTAACACATATCTGTTTCTACTCTGTAGGAGAAATAACTTCTATGCAGTATTTATCTCAGAGGATTATATTCAGAATAAGGTCTAACATTTGAGATTCATTCCAGAATTATATTGCTTAATAATTCTGCCAACAAGATCAAGAATAAATTACATTTTTCTTCCTTCATCCTTACAACACACGCGATTTCCATTTGGCAATATCAAACATGTGGTAAAAAATTTTGTAATTCTATTTTCCTTTTTAATGGCTTCAAATTTTCTGTCTCCGCGGTTTGCTCTTCTTCTAATGCATAACAATTTTTATTAGTTTCACTTCATAACGGGCTTGAATTGTAGCTTTTTATAATTTTGTCCTTCCACTTCATATGAACTTTCCTTCAGAAACGCAGTCTCTTTAATTTCCGTTGTTAATGTTCAGATAACATATGTATCAATTCGATACGAAATTAATTTATCGGTAATTAGTAATGGAGCAGCTTGTTCTTTTTGGATTTTGAGCCATAAAACTCAATTAACCGGTAAATAGTAATTATCTGTAATGCAATATCCTTTATGCTTTAAAAGATGTATCACTGTCATAACTTGAGGAAATGCGCAATAGAAAAATCTAGATTCCGAATCTTCTTTTACGTGTAGGAACACAGAAATATACTCACAAATGACAAAACCTTTCATTCTAAATCTTGCTTTTAGAGGAATAAATTACTTCCACCCTAACCTTCCTTTGAAAAAGCACAAGGCTTGCATCTATCGTTACATTAAATGGTGCCACCGTCGAAAGAAACTTGTGTCAAATTTTTCAAAACTGGCCAGAATTTCTATAATTTTGGACATGTCAATCACTGAATTACCTGAAAATGTAAGTATCATTACAAAACAATTATCGAAGATGAGACATTTGAGGGGGGAGAATGGTATGCGTGAAATGTCTTGCTCTGTTACTGATCAACTCTTGGCTTCAGAATTCCTAGTGTCCACACATAAAATATATGCATATTTTACCAAAATTTACTTCTTGAGAGGAGTGACAATTATCTTTCAGAATATAGGAAAATTGCTTTGCAATGCACCAAGGTTCTGCACACCACTACATCTACTGATCTTAAACCTAATTGAGCATTTTTGACAGAATACTAAAGAATAACATAATACACATAAAAAAAGAAATCAAAGTTTCTTCGATTCAGTTCTTAGAACAATATTTCACAAAGGACTTGGTAGAATTCCTATCTTATTAAGGCTGGAAGCTATTAAAATACAAAAATTGTGTAAATTGAAAATTCATGTACCTATTTTGGGAATAGTATATTTTGTAAGCAAATATCAACTTTTTCTATTCAACATTTTGTTAACTATCTTTTGAAATATTTTATTTCCCTATGGTTAAAAGGTTAATAAATTTAAATATTTCTTTTCATTAAAAAATTACAAATTCAATTAGAGCTAATACTTTTTGACAAAAAAAGTAAAATATTAACGTTTTTTATTAATGATTTTTTGCTTGGAATTCACTTACTCTTAAAAACTTACTCTCCAAATATCACCAAGTACTGAACATTATTTTTGCCATTATCGTCATCACAGAACGTACTTACAACTTAAGAATTAATATTCGAAATGTAGATTAAATTTTTATAAATCTTACTTTTTGGTTCTTTTAGCATAACTTTATAAATTCAATGCATAGTTCAAAGGTTTTTAAACATAAAATATTTATGTGTTTAAGGAAATATATTAGGAACTATGTTGCCTAAGAATGTTAAGTTAACATGGAAAAGAGTGTGCAAATTAAATACAGTATAAAAACGTTCAAAATGTTAATTTTCGACTGTTCATAACGAACTATCAGCTCTTGGTTTGAATCCAAAGAATCTAATGTTTTATAAAGCAGACTTATAAAACATTATATTCTTACGCATCATATTATTGAAATAACTAATTATTTTAACTTTAAAAATTATAAAATTGGTATTAGGCTAATAGCACAAACTTAAAGAAAATAATGATTTCAAGAAAATTCTAATTTTAAAATTTAAATTCTATGGCAAAAATATAACACTATTCATTTTTGCAAATTTCAAATAATTGCATACCCAGCTTGAACTAGAGCAATAGTAAGTCACAAGAAATAGTACATATTAAAAATTTGTTTACTTAAAAGCAAATTATTAATTTCCAAAATAAATAACAGGGGTAGTAGTACTGGGATTTTTTTTTTTTTCCGGGACAATATTTTCAAGAAATATCAGGATATTTTTCAGGACATGATTCAATAATTAAACAAAACTAATGGTACTTTTACATACTAATTTCTGTATTGTAAATACAACACAATTTAGCAAATATAAACTATTTAAAAATTACTAATAAATTCTGTGAGTCATATTTTAATATGACATGACAATTACGTAAACTTTGAAATGTTAATTCCAAAAAGTTCCTTTCTGCCAGAACAGAAATGTTAGTTGGAAATTTACATTCAAGACAGACATGCTTTAACAACTCTAGAAAAAATAGGATATTTTATATGACCACCAGTACCTTTCATATTGAAAACAGGATTCCAATATTTGCAAATATTCTGGTCATTATCATTCATAAGCAAAGTCACTCTTCATTCAACTTATCAAAGTCTGAAGAAGTTTTATTCCCTTGAGGAATATGTTGAATAAATCTACTAAATGAATTCCTGGACTCTTCCCCCCCCCCCTATTGTATATTGGAGGTCTTTGAATAGTGGATTTGTTATAGAAACGTTTTGAAGCAAGTTCAGAATTTGCTATGTAGCAACTTTTGACACTTTGTAGAAATGTTTTACGCGTAAGGTCTTCCAGTATTGCTATTGCACCATGGCCTATATCAATCTTGTTTAAATTCAACCAATTTTTTTCTGAAAGATTAATTTGTAGCAACTTTATTCTTTAAAAGATTTCTTCTAGATTTAATAATTTAAATACAGTACTGCAAACAAGTTCATTTAACTTATTTTACATCACATTGTAATAAAGGCTCAGATTTTTTCATTAGAAGTAAATATGGTTCAAAGGTTTAACAAAAAAATGAAGCAAAATGTAGTCTTGGGGTCTCTTTCAAATGTTTTTAAATACAAAGATGTCAATTTTTTAGGAAATTTAATAAAATATTCCCCTTTAGAACATATTACTCAACACTTCTATCACAAATTGACCCTAAAATTAATCAATGGCTCTCAACATCTAAGAAAACTAAGTCTAGCTAAGGTTTCTTGCAGTATTTCCAACTGTAAGAAAGTATAATCCTCCTTTCTTGCAGGAGATAATTTTAAAAAATTTATATCTACAACACATCCATCAATATTACAATCAATTTTGTCAATATTTTTATGTAGTACTCCATGGATTATGTGTAAGCAACATGTACCCAAATCAATTAGTAATGTTAAACTTTGTTTATTAAGCTCAACATTTGCTTTAAAACAACTATATTAACTCTTGTCTATTTATTGAAAACATTAATTTTTCTAAACTCAAACCAATATTTTCACAATAAAGTTTGGTAAAATTTTTACAATTTTTATAGACTTCAGCATATTATAAAACAAGTGATTCAAGGTAACAAATGATATTTTTCCTTGTTTGTAAAAACAATGAGATATAAACATCCAACTATTTCTTTATCTGGTTTTGTAGAAGTTTCATCACAAAGAAAAAAAATTGAGGTGCTGATATCCAGATACAAATGGGTTTTGAATAGGTCACACATATTTCACTTTTTGGTTAGATAATTTAAGATTTCTTGGAGGAATCGTCAAATTTCTCCATAAATGTTAGTTAACTCATTCAAAGATGAAAAAGTATAATTATTTTTTATTGCTACCAAAACTAAAGATCATCCTTAATCATCTTCTGTGATATGGTTTTGGGTAGCCATGATTTGTCATTTTTATCTACTATCAAAGGTTCAGACGAAATTGGTGACTCAATAGTATACAGTGTTTAATTCTTGTAACAGTTTAGTTTTAGTTTTGATCCATCTGCATAAGCAAGCACTTGACTAAACCCATATTTGAAACACTGAATTAGCTTTTGCATATAATGCACTCTGCAGAATGAACATCAACACTTCTGCAGCATGCCTCTTAATTAGGCATTCATTTCATCTTGCAGTTTCAATCATTTATCGGAAAATTTCGTTTACCAAGGCATTTTTATAAGAAAATTGTTTTCAAAAAATAAATTCTAAGCCTTCTAATAAACATTCTTCAAGACATTGCTGAAAATCATTTAAAATGATGTGATAAGCGAATCACAAATGCTCATAAACATATTTGAGATTTGCTTATCACGTAGATATTTATTCTCACATTTTTGCCATCATTATAAATAGTTGTGCACTACTGAGAAAAAATCCTTTGTCTGTAAATGGTAAACATATGCCTAAATTTGTGACCAAAGGTGCAAAATGAGGCAGAGATGAGTGTTTGGTAACCCTATTACCAGTTTGAAAGAGAACGAAGGAGAAAAATGTTTTTGTTCACTTGTTACATAGCAAGCAGTTGAAAGAGAAAGTATATTCCACTGGAAGAAAAATTTACTACTAAAAAATATGATAAAATTATTATTAATAATTCAAATTAAACTTTCAAAAGAATTTAATAAAAAGTTAAGGAATTCATCAAGCATTTATTTTGAAAATTCAGGAATTTCAGGATGTTGCTTGAAAAAACATTACTTAAAAACAAAAATCAGAATACTATAATAAATAAATGAAACACAAATTTGATAAAGGATTTATTATCAGTTCAAAAGTTCTTTTAACATTTTAACGGTTAGATTTTGCAACACGTTCCAATTCATCTTTCTTTTTGATAGCATAGCTGTTAGATGAACCCTAAAAATAAAATTTAAATATCAAATTTAAAAAATTGTACAAAAATCAATTGATATAAATTACAATCATATCAAGTGTACATCAAAATACAGTAGGCATCTTGCAACAAATTTATCTACTAAACATATTCAATAATAAAATATGCTTTGAATGATAATTTCTCTTTTAACCAATTTTAAAATAAATTCAGATTTACATGTAATCAATTAATTCATTGGTCACGTGATATTGAATTTAGAATAGCAAAAGCAAATATCAAAAGGTAATTATAATCCTGGCCTATGTCGCACATACATGGTTAGATTCCTAATTTTAAATAAATGAGAGTGGTCAATTTAAAGAGCAAAATCTTGAATGAAAATCTAAAATAAAAACTAAAGTCATGCTAGATTTAAAAATACCTCTAATTCAATAACAAAAAATCCCAAATTAATTTTCAGCCATGTTTATATTACTATAATTTTGTTAAAAATTGAACATAAGCACCAAGCCAACAAAAAAAAAATTTAAACAAATTAAATGCATCAATATTTTAAATTACTGAACCAGAGTTACATATTTTTAGTTGCTATCCCTTTTTAAGACCAAATATTTCTGAATTAATTGCACATAGAAAGGTTGTATTTAGGCAAATTTTAAAATTAACTTTAGGAATAAATTTCACAAGAACTGTTAAATTTGAATATTTTAATTTATTTCATTAATATACAAAAATAGATTTAAATTCACATAATTCTTGAAAAGTTTAATTAACATAAGTAAATATTTGGGGAGGAAAAAATCTTAAGGAAATAGAGCAACAAAGAGACATTTTTACAAGAGAGAATCTACAACTACCTCTTAGCATTTGATAGTTGTGCAGGCGAACCCCAAATTGATAGTTTTGGAATATATTAACTTGTTACCAAGTACCTCAATTTTAAATGAGTCAAGTAACAGAACTACTTTTAAACAGTTAAATTCTCCCACATATGAAAGATGCATTAATAAAATATTGCTCTTAAAAAAAGTCAATAATGGTGCCACCTAATGATTAGTAAATTATATTTAACACAGATTTTTTCAAGAATTAAATGCTTGCACAAGGATATTTCATTATATTTATTTTCAAAATTAATTCTTTTAATTTCTAAATACATTTATGATTGCTTAGCACAGTTATTTTATAGAGTGAATTTCAAGAAAATCTAAAAATAAAATTAAAAAACTTCATGAAAATTTTTCAGAAATATATATTGAAAAAATAAGAAAAATGAGAACTTTATAACATTTCATAACACAGTAGATACAAAGCACAAAAAATTGATGAATTTTGAAAATGGATTTCTTCAATTTCTCACCGAAGGGAAAGAAACTTTAAATGGAAATTTCTGGAGCTGTTACTTAATAGTAATTTTTCCCACTTATTGGACTGGGACATATGGTTTAAAGGGTATTCTAAACCATTACAAACCCAAGGTGGAATTCAAACCCAAAAACTGAACACATAAAACATGTTCACTTGATCTCCAAATGTGTATTGTTTGACGATCTGTTTACATTTGTAGTACAGATAAGTTGTTATTGATTCTGATTATTTCTTATGGTTTGTATTCTATGCACACAAATCTGCTACTTTTTTTTAGAAAATTTTATGTTGCATAATAAAATAATTTTACTACTGAAACACAGTCAAAAAAAATCAACCAGATTATCCTTAGAAATGTTGCTTAAACACAAAAGAAAAATATGCTTATTTATACAGTTAACTTTATATAGTAAAATTAAACTGAACAATGTCTTTGCAATAGTCATGCAAAATTGAAAAAATTTAGCATTTTAAAAATTAAATTTTCCTACAGGAAAAAAAAGGTGGGAGAAGAAAATAGATCCACAGAATTTTATGCCTAAAACAATCAATGTTATGTTTTAATACTTAATCATTTTTAATAATCAGAAGTGCTCACATTTAAATATGAACACTTCTGATTAAAAATACATTAATCATTGAAACAAGTGGTTTTCAGTTTTTACACTAGAAAAATTATCTTTTTAACATTATCTTCAGAGCAATTATTTTTAAATGTATTAGAAATTGTTGAATGCATGTAGAAATTTTCATGACATTCCCCATTGCATATGAATGCTAAATAAAAAAAATACAAACATGACAAAAAATTATGAGGCCTGGCAATTTAAACCATAATAATACTCACTTTGGCAGCATTCATTAATTCATCAGCTAAACATTCTGCTATTGTTTTGACATTTCTGAATGCAGCTTCTCGAGCTCCAGTGCACAGAAGCCAAATTGCTTGATTCACTCTCCTGAGAGGAGAAACATCAACAGCTTGTCGCCTTACTGTTCCAGCACGACCAATACGAGTAGAATCTTCTCTTGGACCACTGTTGATAATGGCATTGACTAATACTTGAAGTGGATTCTGAAACAATAAAATGTAGGATTTTTATAAATAAAAATCGAAATTGGATTTCATAAAAATGTTATACAGAGGCTGAACTTCATTCCCATTTCGAAAGAAATTTAGCTTTATGAGCAATGGAGCTTTGTTAATGGTTAGACTACACTACACCTTATTTTAAGATAACAAATAAATTAATGAATTCAAAAATAAAAATGACCTGAACATAAAGCAATGTTTGCCCCTAGTGTGAAGCAATAATTGCTACTAAAAATATTCATGTAGCTCAGAAAATTCTATATACAAAGCTTTTAAACAAGTTACAAAAAAACATAGTTTCTTTACATGTTCAAACTTTTAATTAAATTTTTATAACTTTAAGAATCAAAGCCTCTTACTATTTTCAACACTTAAAAAATACTTTCTTAAGTCTGCCTACAATAAAATTTCTAATAAAAGATATCTGGATTATATATAATCACCACCATAGCTTTTTAAGCTGATAGAATTTCAAAGAAATTTCCTTATAATTAGAAATTTTTTCTACAACAATTCCTCGCTGAAACAAACAATTCAGATGAGCAACAACCCAAATTTTTTACAATTAAATTAATTTTTTCACTATCTTAATACTTATAAATTATTTGATATTATTAATGAAGAAACAACACATTTTGTTATTCCTTTAAAAAATTCCATTTGTCTAAGTTAACTTTGATTTGATCTCTAAGTGAAATTTACTTACAATTTAGAAAATTAACATATTTATTTACACAATTGGAAATTAGTATTCAAAACTTAAAAGTTAATTTTTGTATTACTTAATATAAAGATATTTTGAGTATTTAATTTAGTTCATGATTAAAAATTAATTTTGTATGTATTAAATTTTGAACTTGCTCTCATGCATCTCTCTCTCAATGGAATTTTTTTTTGTTTTAGATTTTAGGATAACCTACATTTATTTCTAATAAATGAAATTAAGCATGAAATGAAAATATGTTTTTATAACAAAAATATCATATGAACATTAAGGAACGAATTTTTTAGCCATAATCATTTATGCAAATGCCAAAATTAGTATTTGCAGAAATAAATATTGAAAATGCAAACACAAAGTAATCAAATTTATTTGACAGTTATGAATATTAAAAATCATAGTAAAAAAACATTCAGAATTTAGTGGTAGAAAACTGTCCACAGTATGTATTTTTGTTTACCGTGTACTTTTTTGACAATTAAATTAACAATATACTCTTCGAAAACTGAATTCAATCCTTTACACTTTATGTTCTTTAATTATTTTATACACGAACAAAATGAATTTGTGAAAGAAATTTGCTTAAAATTACAAACAATAATAATAACCTAATAACACAAATTTTATATTATCCACACTTCAATTAAACTTTTAGATAACAATATCTGCTGACTCAAATTTTAAAAAAGCTATACTTAATTAATTGAACCTTTTTTTTTACTATTCAAATTACTAAATACTTATTATGTTACAAGAGAACAAAAGGCAATACCTCATTAGTCATGAGATGGATGATTTCAAATGCATGCTTCACAATTCGAACAGCCATTAATTTCTTTCCATTGTTACGACCATGCATCAGCATTGAGTTTGTTAACCTTTCCACGATGGGACATTGTGCTTTACGGAAGCGCTTTGAAGCAAATCTGCCAGCAGAGTGTGGCAAGTACCTAGCATATTTTTCTTTAACAGCAATATAATCCTGAAATAAATAAAACAAGCTTTACAAAAATTATAAAACTAATAGCAATGTCAATACATGAAGCACTGTTAATTCTTTTAACATTGAATAAAATTGAATTAAATAGTTACTAGGGTGTTGATACAAACGCCAAACACATAAGTGAATTAATTTTTTTAATAGATAGATTAGAAAAAACTGAATAGTCAAGAAAAAATACTAAAAGGAAAAACTAACTATTAGTACATCATTTTTATTCGTGCACAATGCATTTATATTCATTCCCAATGTTTTTAAAGACTTAATGCCATTACTATGAAATGTTTGACTATAGCAAGCTTTGAGATAAAATGGTTTCTTACAAGTTAAATATATAACAAATTATTTACAATGATATTTTAAGGTAAAAATGTAAGTACATTAAAATCTTTACTAAATAAAAAGAAAGAATTGATATAGATTCAATAACAAATTAAACTTACAGTTAAACTGATATCGCTAACTTGAACATCACTTGAGCTCCATTTTCCAAATAATTTAATTTCCGGCAATTCTTGTGCCATTGGAACTGGGCTAGGATCATCCCAAGTATCAGCCATTGTGTTTCTATAAATGTAACATAAAAATAATGTAACAATACTGCATAAGCATTCCTGTTTAATTTCTTACATTAGATAGAGAAAAAGTGATTCTTTAAATGACTTTCTAAATAATTTAAGAAAAAATATAGGCTTACGACCAGGTGCCACTATGGGTGATAAAATGCAATAAACTGACTTACCAAATCAGAATGTGTTTGTGTAGATGGAAATTTGTTTTGTATGAGAAAAACCCTTAAAGCATTTGATTTGTAATTTGTTTTGAAAGTTAAGTTTCTGAAGACTAAGTGAAAGTAAATTTTTCATTATAAGTTTTTAAATTTTAAAATATAAATTTATTTAGAAAGTTCAAAATAAAAATTTTATATCATTTTCATTATTATTTTCAATAGCAAGGTATATATAACCATGTAATCAATAAGAATGTTGGGAATTAATTTTTGGGAGTAATAAAATCTGTCTGACCAGTGACAGCGATTCTTCAAGCAGCAATGATTATTTTAGTCCCCCCCCCAATCAGAAATGTGGCAACTTTTTTTCCTTGTCAACTAAAATAACTGTTTTTGGCACCTTTTTCTTGCCAAGTTGGATTCTCGCTAAATACAAATACATAAAAAACTTTTAAAAAACTCAGAAAATGGTACAAAATACAAGAAAATACTAAATTTGGCAACAGCAAAAACCTAAATTGGTAACACCAAAATAAGAAACAGCAACCCTAAAAAAGTCCATAGGGAGTGCCAGATTTGGCGCATAATTTTTGGGGGGTATATCAAAATTGTTCAGAAACTCTGGTTTTTTAGTAAGAATGTATAATTACATTATACATTCTTACTAAATATTATATACTTTTTATTGCTAGATTTAAATTAAAGCTGGATTGCAATACACTAAATTTTGTTCAAGTTGGTTGCTACTATAAGGTTGATTAAATTCAGAATTTTTATAAAAATGGATTTTATTTGTGCTAATATATATACCACTGTCTGGTTCAATGCAATCCGAGATTGTACTTAACTGATGCTTTTTTAAGCTAGCTGCAATTACCTAGTTAATATTAAAGTTTTCATAAAAATTCATTTTATTTATATAGATTTAGCTTTATTGCCTAGTTGTAACCAGTTATTGATTCCATGTTACTTTATATTTGTTTTTATTATGTAATCTTCATGAAATTAGTTTCTAGTTTTATTCTAGTTCATTTAAATATTCCTAAATTATAATGAAATAGTGGAAATTTTGTTACTTGAAATATTATAGCGCATGATTGCAAAGTTTAATTTTGACAGCAGTTTGATAACATTAAGAGATCAGATATTACATGTAGTGATGTAATTTAGGATGGTGAGAACTGTGCAGCACTTGGGGCAAAAATTGGAAATTGCGCTAAATTCATACAGTTACATAGTCTTTCACCATAATATACATTCTAAAATATCTAATAAAATACACATTTATAGCTTTTTGATCAAAGTACAAAACTTTGTTATTGGGACTAGACTCATTGCACAAAATATTTTGTTAAAATCAAGAAACTTATTTGAAGTTACAATTTTTATTTTCCATGGAATATTATAGCAAAATTAATTTCACTAGAATTTTTATCATAGACATGAAAATTTAGAACTTGTTTTATGATCAAACTTATAAAAATCCAGCAAGGTTAAAAAATTAATCACTTTGGAAGAAAGTAATTTAGCGGCCAAATACTGAGGATTTGAAAATAACAGCACACACAATTTTAAAATTAAAAAAAATTGTAACTAACAAGTATTCAAAATTATCTGTACCAAATATTAACCAATTTATAAGACATTGAAATAAAGAAAAAAGATCTATTACTGATTAACAAAGTTGAATAATGGACAAGCAATAAATTAATAAATGAAGTGAAATAAATCATGTCAATACAACAGAAAAATATTAAATCATAGAAGTTAACAATTTACTGTCTAAAAAGTACATCAAAATATTTCTGCATACAATTGACTATTTTGAGACCAAAGCAAACATTTTTCTCTTAAAATAAAAAATCAAAAATTTTCAAAGCTTGGAAACAAAAATTTTATAACTCCACTACAGTTGTATTTTCTTGAAATCAAGTGCTTCATGACAAAAGTAAAAAAATTCTTCAGCATCTCTACAAAAAGATATTTTATAATTATCCAACATGTTAATTTAATTTTCAAAACTGAAATAATTTTAACATGTTTGATAATGCAACAAATTGTTAAAAAAATTTCAACATAATGAGAAGAATAAAAGTTGTCCAAGAACATTAATACGGTCAATAAAAAAATCGACACATGAACTACTAGTTGCTTAAAATTGAGTTTGGTAATAAGTACAATAATGATTAAAGAATTAACATATTACAATTCACTACATGCTTTACAAAAATGATTTACAAATTCAATTACAAAAACTTGGATTCTTTTTGAGTAAATCTTGTAAACAGTTTAATTGGAAAAATTTTAAAAATTAATTAGGCTTGATTGTAATTTTAGATGGCATTTCTTTAAAAAATAATGGCAATTTTACAAGAGACAATGATAAATATAAAATATTCTAATAATGACTAATTGAGATCATCAATAAATGTTTTACATGGAATTGAAAAGAAACAAGCTATTATAATGTTAAACTCATCCAATTTCAATTTGTAGGTATTTTCCCCTTTTCAATACCAGCAAACTTGGTATTGCATTTTCATAATTCTTGCCAAATGAAAATTTTTTATAACATGTGAGATAATGATAAAAATCTAATAACTTAGTTTAAGTAAATTCTATATCAGCACTGACATTTTGAACATTATACTAAATATTTTACTTCTAACAGGCCTTTCATACAATAAAAAAATGAGGCAAAGCTGGAATTTATATCATTGGTGTTAGTTAAACTGATTAATACAAACATTTTCACAATATTCAAATTTCAATACTTTAATGACTGCTTAATCATTATATGTATAACATTGACAAGAACAGTAAATTTCTAACGAACAAAAGAAACCTTTTCAGTAAACTAATTCTAGAATATATAATTAAAATCTTAAATTTTAGCATTACATGCGAGTAAACACTATTACGAAGATAAACAATTTGTCATTATTAACTTTAAATCATCACAATAAGATCAATTACATAAGCAAATAGTAAATTAAAAAACATTGATTCATGAATTAGATTTTAATAACTTACAAAAGAATAAGTCAATTTTAATATCGGAAGGAAAAAAGATTTTTGAGGATTTCTATTGCATGATGAAACATCTATTTGAAGAATTGTTAATCTTCAATGGAAATATTAACCATTTTGATTACTCGCATTAATAAATTACCTAAAATATATGATCACAATAAAGTTTTAGTCAATACTATAAAATATACAAAATAGTACTGAAAATATATTAAAGAAATAAATCGTAAATGTACACGTGTTAGGCCATATATAATAACTACTGCATGTTTAGAAAGAATCTTATAAACTAATTGCCACTTACATATAAATATATGATAATTCCAATTTCTAATTTAATTAATTTTTGCAAATTAATGCGTAAAATACAAATAAAACGTGCTTACTACTACTTAGCCGAAGCTCCAATTTTTCTCGAGAAACAAAATGGATTCACCGATTTGTGTTACATTAGAGGAGTTGAGGAGTTTCGCTGCTGGCTTTCTTAATTTTAACTAATTTTAATATTATTTATCGATAACTAATTAATTAAAGAGATGTAAAAGAATATAAAAATTCTTTAATCTAAATATTTTTGTATGAAAAGCCATATTTATAAAGCAAAAATTTATTTCAAAAAATATTAAGGATCTCTGGTTTACTTCACAATAAACAATGCGACTTCAACTTCCGGCTGAATTTATACTGAATCTTGGAATATCAAATTCTTAAAATTTGAAAATTCAAAAAATAATGAATTTTATCACTCATAATGACTACTATGAATGTATGTTATAGAATACTGGTCTAAAATTTAATATTGGGCTTGAAAAGACAATCATATTGTGAATATTGAAAAATCGAACAAAATTAAGTGCTAAATAGTAATGAAGGTATAAAGTGATAAATTGTAATTTAAATAAAATATAAATCATGGCATGATAATTTCGAATTATTTGTTTGCTCATCATATCAAAATAATATGTTGTAAATACTTTTAAAAGAATGCGGTGTTAATGTAGTCCAAACTATGTAACTTGTAACGGCACCCGTTCCAACCCTTTAAGAAAAATTTCAAGCGGATGTATAAAAATTTTCAGCAAAAAAAAAATCAACTTAAAAATAGTTATTTCTAATTTTTACTGTTCGTTGTTAAGATCGTAATAATGTACGCAAAATATTTGCCACTCCCCTCCCTCTTGATGTTGTTTTTGATGATTAACTGTTGGTCGCTATCATAATGCATGAAAAACAATATAAACAAATTATTTACACTTAGATTATTTTTTAGCTCAAAAAGCAAGGATTTGAAAATGATTATTCTAATATTTTCATTTTTTTTACCTTAAATATTTAAAAGATGTACATTTTTTCGAACTTTCGAAAAAGAAAAAGAAACATGTACAAAAAAATATCTGTTGTATTACAATTTTTTTCTGATTTAAAAAGATTTCAAATTTTGATTCAAAAATAAAGTATGTACACAATAAAAATAATTATATTTCACAAAAAAATTTTTATAGTTAACTGTTATTTTATAAATATTTTAATAAATATTGTTGGATTGCACATTGTTAAAAATTTATATTTTTCCAGAAAAATTATTATGGAGAGATTTAAATTTATACAGCAAAAGAGTCACTTTCATAACGATCTGATTATACTATTCATATTACTAACTCTCCTGATGAAAAATTATTTCATAATCAGATTTCATGATTGTTTCAAAATTATTACAAAAACAAACAGGATTACTTTGTTCTGGAAAGAACTTAGATCTTGAAAATTAAAGTTTATCTTGATCTATCTAGAAAGAGTTTGTTGGTCATTAATTTCATCAACAAACTTTTTTGCCTTAATACCTTCTTTCATTTAATAATATCCTAAAACTTCTATGTTTGAATAAGAGATTTTTGCTAAATAGGATATAATTAAAACCATTGAAGGACTGTAAATGGTGTCTGGAGAAATGAATAAAGTAAAACAGGTTTCTATTATGGTTGCAGAAATGATGCCTGATGTTAAACACTCAGACTTAAAAAAGTATATTTCATATGTTCATCTACATTTCTTCAAACTCGCACTACACTTAAATGGTTATAGAAATTGTTTAAAATATATTTCTACAATCTTTATATGATTTGTATATTGCATTGTAGGCAGCCCAACCACAGTTGACGTAAAGCGTTTTTAGCAACCACTACGAAAACTGCCTTCACGTAGTACTTTATAGATAATGATCCGTATTCCCAAAAAAATCTCGTAGCGAGAAAAATCCAGAAAATTCCCTAGCAGCCCCCCCCCCTCCTTCGACAGACACACGTGCAAAAATGGAACATCCACCTTCCGTTGTTCAATAGTGTCTAGATTGAACCTGTGACCTTATGCTGCTAAGAGCTCAGTACTTCCAAACTGTATGGTTTAATATTTTGGTGCACAGTTTTTAAAATATTTGTTCCTATAACAAAGAGCATTGTTTTGCCTTAGAGTAATTTAGAGTGTTGAAGAAAAAAATGTGTATTGGAGTAGTTAAACTTTTTATCAAATATATTTAGTTTAATTATCAAAGAAGATAATTATGAAATAATGCCTTACATTTTAAAAGGATTTATCCATTTATAAGTATTAATTTATTGTGTGAAATACGTTTTTCAGTTATGTTGTACATTAGAACTAATTAAACATACCAAAAATATCGTGTATTTTGATAGTTATTGTTGTTTTTCTTATAAACAATTTTTGTTCCTATTTGTCATGGTCGTTGGGACATGTTTCATCTTAAAAGACGAACTTACACGAGAAGATTTTTTTATTATTTTCTCATTATTTATTATATTGTTATTTGTTCCTATTAATGAAGAAATCCCGTACTTTGTTAATTAATTTGGGGTAAGGACACGAGCAGATAAAAAAAAAAGTACCTTTCCCTATTTATTTCATAAGAAACTTTTGCAGAACAATTACCCATGCAGCCATCCATCGTATAATTTTGGTAAACTCTCAGAGAAGGTAAAATACAATTAAGTAATTCTCAGTTGCCAGAAATAACAAATGAGTTATTGATTGAAAAATTATTTCTATTCAATGATAATTTTATGTTCTGGATGCTTCTTTTAGAAGATTTATGTATTTAATTTTTGAAATAAAGTTTTTATTAGCATATTATATTGTTTTGAAGAATTTTTTTATTCATGAAAATAAAAATATTGTCTTGAATCACGAATATAAGTACAACACAAATTGCTTACTCCTAAATTTAATGTATTTAATTATTAATCAAATAAGTTATATTATTATCTTCTTTTGGCATAAAATATATTTATATCAATAATATCTTGTTTGAAATATTATTTTTGAACATTTATTTTCTTAATTATCACCCTCAATTTTACAGACCAATTTAAAATATTTTTCTCGAGAAAATTAAAAAAAACAATCATATTTTACATCTCTTACACAAAATTTACTAATAAAATAATTTAAATAAACATTCTTTAGATATTAGTGATTTTGTTCTCTTACCGTGTTATATTTTATAAGCAAATAAATAATTTTTTTCAAATTATTATAAAATGCTTTAAGGTATAAAATATACTTAAAAAGTGTTAATTTTAAAATAAAATCTTTATAAGTTCAAATATTAGAGTGGATTTGTGAAATGGGACAGAAAAATGCTAAAAATAGATATCTAGTTATTCTAATATTTACAAAAAATTTATATTAAATTTCGCAGATAAATTTGCGAAATATTGTCTCGTTGGCAGTGTTTTTGGCGATTACTTTTTTTTACCACAAGTGTCTCCAAATTGACGTTATTTTAAGTCGGATGGATAACAGATGTCGCCATGCCTACATATTTCCAGCATCTTTTTTGGCACTATAAAAGGGAAGTTTTCATGTCGGTGTGATTAATTTTAGTTTAGTTGAATAGCGACGTTCTTTAGAGCGAAAGGTTACGATTTTGTTCTCAACTACAGATGAGCAATAATGCCTTGCCCTTGCTACCTCTATGTACGTTTGTCAGGGTGGGTACTTGATGGTTTTTAAAGTTTCCCCCTTTACTTTTTGCAAATAAAACCAACTGTTTATGAAAAGTCCTCTTTGCAGACAACTTCATCTGTGGATATTGACATACTTCATTACAAACTTAGGCCGTTACGCAGTCCATAATTTGGCATAAGAAGCTCACTGTAGCCTCTAATAGCTCACCGAAGTATGGCTACTTTCTAATGAGAGAAAAATTCCATGTTCGTTCTCAGCCACTGTTGAACAACGGTAATCGGATGTTGTATTTTTATCTTCACGTACGTTTGTCGGAGTGGGTATTTATGATTATTCTTGACTTCATCAACTGATACAAGAAAGTATCGCCCACTATATATAAAAAATCCTCACGGGATTTTTTTTTTTTTTGTTACTTCAATGAATATTAAAATATCTAATGTAGACTGTCTAATATGCTGAGACAAAATTTGAGCAATAAATTCCATTCAAAGATTTGTGTTGTAGAGTGTCAAGAATTCTTTATTTAGAGCGTAACTTTCTACTCTCCTTGTGTATTGAGTGCTTGTGTTAAACAAGAGATATTTTGTAAATTTATATTAAATAAGGAATATTTCCTAATTAATTATGTTTGATTTGACAACTGCTTAATTTTTTGATTAAATTAAATATCTGTTTTATTTTGTCTGTGAGAATTCGTCCAATCTGTAATAATATAAGGCCAAAATAATATCATCGTGACATAAAAATGCACAACTTATGCTTCAGTTACAGTTTTTGCAAGCGTTCAGGGAAATTGTAGCTTCGTCGATTGAAATTCTAAATTATATAGTTTTGTTAACATAATTATTTCTTTTCTGATACTACATATATAGCGTTCCTTGGAAGCACCAGATTGTATCTTAATGTTTAAGGATAAGAAATACTCGCTTATTTAAGTGCCTCATAATTTTGAGCGACAGTCAGATGACAAGATTACATCTAGTCTGGAACCCTATTCTCTACATCCACACCGCACCAGCGTAAAGACTTTGGACATTACAGATTAACGTGGAAAAGCCCCCAATCCCCAGACCAATTTAACAACCCAATGAAAAAGAATATGGTCACCCCTTCAAACACTGCTAGCCGCAAGCGATGTTTCACTTTGCGGATCTTACTTGAAGCTACTGAGCCGTTGGAGTCTTTTTTTGATAAAAATTGTATTGATTTATGTATTTTATTAACTACTGGACTGTAGCTTTCAGTACAAAAAAAATGTAGTTCACTTTCGAAAAAAATTGGGATTTGGAGAAATAACGATATTTACCGTTTTTTGTTCAAAACGCCGTTTCACACCACTAAAAGAGGACTCATATATAAACCAGCTAAATATAAATTGAATAAGATGTGGAATGTTTGAAAATTCCCTTTAGCTACGATGTTATTAACTATGGAAGCCATTTTCATTCGCATTCCAATGCAATTCATATCCCGTTAGAAAAAAAGTAATCGCGTTCGCTGCTCGTAGTGAAAATAAAGCGTTTTCCAATATCCAAATAAATAGTAAGTGTCACTTTTTTAAAATAAATTATATGAAAATGTCAAAAAAGGGAATGAGATACGATACATATTTTTCCATCAAATACATATAAGGCTATCAGAATGCTGATTGCAGAACCTTGATTCTTCTGAAAGAGATGATTTTGTGCCACTTTTGCCTTCAGATTTATCGCTGGCTGCACAGGAGTCGTCATCTGCTTAGGAAAGCCGAATCAATGGTCATCAGACTGCTCTAAACATCGTCTCGAGCGAATATTGTCTGCAAACAAGTGCTTTCCTGGCTAATGATTGGTGACATGGTTGTATGGTTTTACAAGCATGAGCTAAAAATATGTCTGTCCTGTATGGTGTTAATCATAATAGTACATTAATATCTGGCATGTCTTTCAGTATGGCCGTCAAACAATCGATTCCATTTTCACATGACATTGGCTGGATTTCGAAAATTAAAAATAGCAATATTGCACAACTATAATCCACATTCTCGATAGACAACGATCTTCCAACGTTTGCTGGTAAGCATTGTTTCTTATACTATCCAAGTCTTAACATATTCTTGACATTCGAGCCTCAGTAAACTCTTTTCTTGAAAAATGGTATCCGAATTGGAAACCCACATCACAGCTTTTTCTTTCATGCAATGCTTCCGATTTAGTTCTTCCTCTTGTGCTATCCAAGTTGGGTGGAGTGCTATCAATTTGCACATATTACAGCCTTTTCTTTCTTCTATATGAGTTTGACATTCATACGATCATTCCTACCTGATTACTTAATGTTTTTAATCTAACAGTAGGAATGTAAAATAAATTTTGCCCAGTTTTTAGTATTAAAATATAAAGTTTACAAATGCTGTTTTCATTTTAAGAGCTCTAAATATACAATGGAGCATATGTTGTTGTTGTCATGTGCCAGCCAGGCTGGCAATATGGGGTGCGCTGCTCCACTTTTCCAATTGAACCATATTTGGTGTGGAGTCCGACATCCTCAGTACACACATGTCATAGCTACCCGTTTATAGGGTAGGCAACCATTCACACACAAAGAAAGGACAAAGACAAGACAGAGAGAGAGAGAGAGAAAGTACATCTATGCCCGAGCCAGGATTCGAACCCAGGTCCCACCCATCTGTAGTCAGGTACGCTAACCACAAGACAGGTTAGGCGGCAATGGAGCAAATAAAACTGTATATACAGGGTTCCCACTAAAATCGCCTCCCCTTCGTAGTTTCGGAACGGCTGTTGCTATTTTTATAAACGCGAGGTAAAGTAAATTGCTTATGCGGCTACCGAATGAGACCATTTCCAGCGGCAAAATTGGTGGAAAACTGTGGAGTTAGCTTTTGTATCTTGAAAATGGTATGAGATAAAGAAAAAAGTGAACTACAAACTTGTAAAGCATTATTGAGCTTGGCAGATGTAGTATGAACGGCCGAGGCTTGCTTTTCAAAGACTGACATGTATAATAGGCAACACACACATTACTAAGCGCTGGATAATCCTAGATGTTTTTACTGAGGTTGGACATCATGCGTAGTTTGGTATTAACGTTTGGTGCGCAAGTCACAATAACAAGTTGATCGGTCTAATATTTTACGATGGTATCTTAACAGATGCACGGTGCTTACAACTGCTGCAGAACGCAATACCTGATTTTGCGGAAAAACTGCCGGTATTTAATTATAAAAATGTATGGTTCATAACGGAGCGCCTGTGCACAAAACATTTCCAGTGAAGCAGTAACTCGTCATGGAATTTGGGAACCAACTAATTGAGTATGATAGTTTCTAAGAATGGCCACCACACTCGCCTGATCTGACTCCACTGGACTTAACAGCAGGTATATGCGACCCTCCATAAACATTACAATACTTTAAACGATGCATCCACCATCTATGCTCCAACACGTGCAATGTGAAATTTAAACGAGGATCCAAATGTACATTGCAGTTGTCGATGTGAAGTTTAAATACCTTAAAATAAAAATACATTTTTATAAATAATTTTCTTTGATTGTTTGTCACCTTCGCATAGTAGGGAATCACGGAAATATAAATGCGCGTTCACATCCATGTCTTTTCGAGCTAAATCGATAACGCTCAACAACTTTGTGTAATTCAGCTTTTCTCCCTATCTCGCACCATATTCGAGATTCAAAAGTTAACTCCGCAAGTTTTCCACCAGCTGGTCTCATTCGATAGCACATATTCAATTGACTATACCTCACTTATAAAATTAGCAGCCGTCGTTCCGAAAATAAGAGGGTGAAGGGACTTTAGAGGGCATTCTATATATGCAATTTTATTTGCTTTATTGTGTACTTAGAACTCTTAAAATAAAAACAGGGGAAAATTATTTTTATATCCTTACATTCTCCTGCTAACAACATCAAGTAATCATGTAGGAAAGATTGTCGAAAGTTAAATTCTTTTTTATAAAACTATTAGTAAACAAGCTACTCTTGCTCAGGGGATGTGTTATAGTATGTCGCACAGGAAGTCTCCAGACAGCTGTTTGGTAAATTTGGAAGTTTCTTCAACCGTGAAATCAAGGGAGATTTCAACATCTATAATAGAATTGATTGTCTCGGTTTTCAATAGCATTCAGAATCTCTTCCTCAATTTCTATAAATCATAAAAACTTTTTAGGCAGTTTTTGTAATCTTGCACAGTGTTAGCTTAAGGACAGATTTTCCACAGCGCATTTCACGTCACAAAATCGTAATTGACTGTTCCAAAATATATACTTTCATCAAACACATTATCCCAAAGAATAGTGTGTTTTCCTTCACACACAAAGGATTTACTACCACTCATTTATTTCTTAAGTATCATCCAAATACGATCAGAATTCTTAAGATACAGCAGACACATGGAGGTCCATGTTTGAACTTCAAAACAGTGTATTTAAATTTTTATAAGGGAAAGTTTCAGTCTAAATACTTTTTGAGGAATGTTCCATTAAGTAAATTACAAATTAAAATACCATGTAATAAAACTAAAGGCGAATAAGATATTTAAAATTTGTTTAAAAATATCTATTCACATAGTTTGAGTTCAATTCAGAATAAAATAAAGTTTTTATCAATGCGATATTTTTTGGCTACTCTACTGATTATAATTTAAGTTATCTATGGAAACAAATGTTTTCCATTACAATGTAATTACCCATTAATACCAATTAACAAATCTTTAAAATAGTATAAAAATAATAAAGAAAAGATGTTGGCTATTTCAGATAAATTGAATTGGCTATAAAGTATATGAAAGCTAGAATCAAATTTATATTATGACTCATGTAACATTAAAAAACTTATATTTATTAAAGCAACTTGAGCCTATTAATTAAAAAAACTGTTTCATTTACACTGATACAATAAAGTGATCACTTCAATAAATTAAAATCTGAAATTGGAAGTAAAATAGTGGTTATCATAATAAATAAATAAATTAAAAAAAAAAACAAACCCATAGATGTGTTATTTTGTTTCTGATATCATATGATGCACAGTGTTCTTGTACAGAGTTTTGACTTTAAGAAAAAAAACAGGATTAGTTTAGCCGAGATTTTTGTGACAGATTAGAACAATTCATGCTGATTGGTAAGACAATTTTATAACATTGTTTAAATATTTTTTACTATAAAACAATTTAATAAACATAAATTCTAAAACTTTTTATGCAAAAGTAAATATAGGGAATGCTAATAACTTTAGTTATTATTTTATTGGGACGACTCATTGCACAAAATATTTTGTTAAAAATCAAGCAGTTTAAAAATCTCAAAATGATTGATGTGCAAGCAACTATTATTTTACAGTCAAACTAAACTGAATTTTTGAGTTCCTTTTCCTCTAAGAAACACAAGTATCAAATCTCATAATAGGAAAATACAGCATTTTGATTAGGATTTAATATAGCTTTGAACAATTTTATCATGATAATAACTTAAAAATAATTTGTTATATTAACATGATTCTAAAATAATAAGAACGCTTATCATTGATTTAAACAGACAATTCTGAAATACTTTCATGACCCAATACAGTGAATACTAACTTTTAATTTAAAAAATAAACCAGATATATCAATAAAGATCTTTTTTATTTTTTTACAGAATAATGAGATATCAATTTCAGATATTATGCTAAAATTATGCAGTCGATGGCATATACAATAAAAAATGTAGATATTGCATATTTAAATCACAACTTATTTAAAAGGAAAAAAGAAAGCATGATAATGTGAAGTTCAAATAATGCATGGCAGTGAAGTTTATTGTAATTGCAATCTATTACAGACGCATAACCTGATTAAACTCAAAACAATTACATAATGAAGTAAATGAATCCATTTTCATACAATCATAAACATTTAAAAACTCGGGTAAATAAATACAATACTTTATGAGTAAAATAAAAGCAAATTATTTTAAATCATTAACCTCTTACATTGGAAAATTTAAATTTTTCTTCAAAAAGAGATTATCAACATATTTCAATTTTGCAAACATTTTCAGTAAAAATATGAAAAAAAAAATTTAAAATTAAGAAATTTGTGTATGTTAATTTCAATTGTATGAAAGATATAATTATACAATAACTACAAATGTCACAATAAATTCATTCCTGTCATTTAAAAAAGACAGCAAGTAAGGTAAGTTATACAACAAGTTCTGAACAAAATAATAATGAAATTGACATAAATTTCAGAAAAATGTAATATTACAATATCTCATCTAATCCTTTTTTAAAGTTAAAAAAAAGGACTAAATTTGACATCAAAAAGAAGGCAAGGGCAAAATGAGTAATCATGATACAGGTAACTTTTTTTGATATTTTTGTTGCAACTTTTAATAAAAATATTAACAATCAAAATTATGCATTTATTATGTAAATAATATAATACCAATACAAAAAATAAATAGCTCCAAAATTAAAAGGTTAATTTCCAAAATGACTTTTTAATGATATAATGCATAACTTATACTAATAAAGGTTAGACTTCAAAATTCAAGGAAAATAGGATATTAAAAAAATTGTTTTCGCTAGTAATATCCATTTGTAGATTATTAAGATTCCTAAAAAAAGAAGCTTATGAAAACTTAGTGTCTAAAAAAGATAACAATATTTTATTTAGTTTGCAGCTTTTCATTATGCTTTGTTATACACATGATTCATCAATTAAAATGTAAATGAAAGTTCACATATTATGTACTTATGTTTAAGAAGGAATCTGCGAAGTCATGCAACATTCTCTTGCAAAACAGTTTGTGGGAGGAGTAACAACATTTGTGATCACATCTCTTATCAACCACAGCCTCAACATCAGTCATGTCGATATGATTAATTCATTAAGGAAGCTTGCAAAAATTTATATTTCAAAATTATTAAAAAATGAAGAGAAATATTATTAGTTTAATGTATAAAAAGTAAAAATCATTTGCTATAGAAACAAGCTGCATTATACTATGTTACATAAAAGTATAATTTGTTTTAATATTTATAATTAAGTAAATTAAAACATCATCAACCAACACAGTATTCAATGGCCTGTGTATACATTTTCACCCTTCTTTAGTTTCTAATAATTTAAACATTTAACAAAATAACTAAGCATTGAATAATTGAAAAAATGACATGGCTTCAAAATTAACTTAAAGTTAAAAAGAATCAAGGTGATATTTTCGAAATAAAAGATATTTCTTAAGAATGGGAAATTTAAGTGTTCTGATTTTATTTACATTAATAAACATTTGCTTCATGATGCAGCAATTTCCTTGCATGGCATTGTACTAAAATTCATAACTTAAGTAAATTTGTTTAATTGTCAGATGAATTTCAAATTTATTTAGTAATATGTTTTTTTGAGATATTAAGTATATAAAAGTGTGACTAAAATTTTAAATATTCTCTTAAAAAGAAGAACATTTAGAGTAACTGAATGATGCAAAAAGTAACTAAAAAGGATAACTATCTTATTTACAGAGCATATAATAATAGGAATTAAATTGTCTTTTACTAGTCATCAATGAACAAAAATTTGACTTTTAATTGGAAAATACAATTATATCTATTTTTTAACTGAAAACTATTTCTGAGAAAAAAATATTAGATTAAGATATTTCATAAGAATTAGAATAATGATAAAAAAATATAACTAAGAATTTTATGTATGAGAAAACATTTTCAATGGAACTCAATGTTTTCTGTCAAGGTATTAATAATAAATTGAAAATAATTTTGGCAATATAAAAAACATTTTCATTTTCTGAAAAAATGTCCAAGGTTTCATTATTGTACTATTTTATAGTAATATATTACTATTATAGTAATATATTTTATAGTAATATATTACTATTATAGTAATATATAAGATTAACAACATTTTCCATGTTCATTACAATTAAATATTTTTATTTCTAATTATAATACTTAATAATCTGAAAATATAAATTTGTAAAACAACTACCATTTTTAAAACCCTAGCCCCAATAATTTTATTTTAGTCCATTGAAGTTTGCACTTTAATTGTACACATTTGAAAAACGTTAAATTTACACAAGGAAAAATGTTTTAATTAACAAATACATTTATTAATAAAAGAATATACAATGCAAGAGGCTAATTATAACCGATTCATTAAAAAATTTTATTGTTAAAAAATATTCTTTTCAAAAGTATGTAATAAATGACCATAATTTGTGATTCTTTTGTTCGAAAATAAATTAATTAAAAAAAAGTATTATATAAATGCATTATCTTAAAGTTTTCATGTACAATACAACATTAACAAACAGTAAATAAGATACATAATTTAAACTGTAACACATGGGAGGAACACAGTTAAAAATCTCAAAATGGCAAAAATGTAAAGAAAGATATATTAACACTATTTACATAAAAAATTGAAAGCCATTCCTTTTCACGTAAGAAAAAGATATCTTTCAACCATTTTTCAACAAGACATTCCATTGTACAGTTGATGAAAAATGCAATATTTTCATTTCATAATTAATATTTTTTTTTACAAAAACAACCTTTTTCAATAAAAGGGGAGACTGAGCTGACACCTATCTAATATGCACACCCTGTCAAGAAAGCCAACACATTCAATGAAACACTGCAGCAAGCCAATTGAACAATGAATGAGGTTTATGTTAGTTTAAGAGTGTATTTACAATGAAGAATTTGTTATATTTTATACACAGTATGTTTATTTCTTATTTTCCATGGATCTTTTTCATTTAAAAACACTGACATGGAAGACAATTTCTTAGTCCGCTAAATGACCCCTTCAGTCAAAACATGCGTAGCGAGAAGCCTCCACTGTCAGGACTGGTCTCAGACTCGCTGATGTGAATCTGCTCCAGAAGAGATGTTGCCATGGCAATATCAGGAATAATCTCATTGAGATGATCACTACAACAGCTTCTTGACATCTAAAAGAATGATATACAAAAGTTAACAATGTTACTAAGTATAGATAATTCGAAGAGAACAAATGAATTACAAAAATTAGATTAAAGGATTCAAATCAAACCTGGTATCCAGAATTATAAAAAATTTTATACCATAAAACAAAAAAATAATATATTTTTAATATAAATCTTGAAATCATTATCATAAGATGTTAGTGATAATGATTTTCAATTACTATTTGTTTTGTTATGAAGGCAAATAAACATAATTGCAAAAAATTATAAAATTTGTAGCATAGGAAGGAAACAGTAATTGGAATACTCAGAAGTTATATTTTATGGAATTTAATTCTTTTTAGGCAACAAGAATATTATGTTAAACTTTTATTCAACAAAAATGCATAAATATATAAGTTGTTTAGTGTTATAATTACCATTTTCCTAACTATTAAAAGTACTTAATTAAGTAAAAATTAAAATGGAAGAATAAACTATGACTCATTGAAATTAGAAATCCCTTTTATTTAAAGTTATGAAACAAAATATCATATAATTATCCAGATTTATTATATTTAGTTGAAGTTACAATATGAATAATAATAATAACAATAAAAATCTATATTATATGACTAAAATTATACTGATTTATAGCTGCTTAAACACTGAAGTAATTTTTAAATGAGAAATGAAACAAATATAAATTGAAAAACAAATAATTTCTAATAATTTAATTAATCGCTGCAGAAATTAATTGAATTTATTATGTTAAAAAATTGTATTATGCTAAACATCAAAATAAATTATAAAGCAAGTCTTAAAAAAATGTAGCTACGAATAGGAATATCTATATTTGTCAAAGTATTTTCTATCATTGCCGTACACTTTTTTCCATGAGTAGAATAAATTATGGAGAGGCAGTAGAATAACAATCATTTTTTCCTATTCTTTTGAAACAATTTCCCCTCAACGAAATTCTTCATGAATGCAGAAGTAAATAAATATTATACATCATCACATAAATAAATATTATCATCAGTTTTCATTCTCAAAACTTAACTTTGTTTTTCAACTTTTTGAATACGCAGAACATATTCAAAACATGAGAAAAATGCATTATAAAGATCAGTATGCCCTGTAGCAGAAGACATAAAACTTGTATAACTTCTTACTACACCCAATGTAAGCTATATGACTCATATTATCAATATTTTCTAATGAAGAACGCTTGATGAATCTTAAGTAAAAAACTTTAAAAATTTTTTATTCGGATCTTTGGCTAATAAGTTTCTACTCAACATAACAAGCACATAGAATTTTTACTGAGTATACTAAAGCCACACTATTAAGGAATTGCATGATTTCATTTTAAATATTTTTGCAGTTAATATAGATCAATATGTTGAATTTCTGGTAAACATTTTATTATTTATAAGTACTTGAAATTATGCTTTTTTTTTCTTTTTTAAGATTATACAATCTGTTACTCAATGAATAAACTTCTGATACAGGCAAACAAATCAAATTAAAGAAAAATGTGGGAGAGAATCCTTTTTAAAAACCCCATCTATCTTTCATTGATTTACTGTTGCAGCTTTTCATTCAGAGACTGGCATGATTGCCTTGCAAGCCATTTATTCTGTCTCAAAATTATGACATCCCTTAACAATGTAGCATACAAAAGCCACACTATTATAGATGCTCAATAACTGCCACAAAATGTCTGAACATTTATTTGAACGATATTAGCAGAGCAAAGAGAAAACTCAAAATCTCCAGTGTATTTGATGCACTCACTCCTTTTACTTATTTTTTTCTGTATCTTTATGTAATAGTGCCATGTGTTAAACACATTAATCAATGAACTATATTCAAGTGCCAGTGGCAAAAATTAATGAATAAAAAATTTTAAAACTTATTGCTTACACATAAAAGAATATATAAATCATTAAAATTTGTGAAGTTTGAAAAGCAATTTTCAAAATTATAAAATTGTAGGGAAAAGTATCAAAAAAGACTATATTTTACATATAGTCACAGTAAAAAATTAATTATCAAAATCATTTTAAATTATAATTACTTTAAAACTTGTACCTAAGAACAACAAGAATTAATCATTAATATCTAGTTAGGATAATAAATATCTAGTTAGTTAAAAATTTACTAAGTTTTGGAACTTCAAAATTAAAGCTAATCATTTTAAATTTCTGTTGAAATAAATATTAAAAAAAAAATCCATTACTTAATTAAATAAATTTTTTTACATTTCAAAAATATCTAAGTAAAAATAATTGGCAAATTAAATATCATAATTAAATATAATATGTATTAAATATTTTTCCTTTTTATCTACTTTTATAATAATCTATTAAAATAGTTACTAGCCATATTTACATATTACATAGAAAATATTTGCTATTACTAAGTGTTTAAGTAAATAAAATAAAATTTCATATATTGTACCATCCAAATATTTTAATTATTAATCCACAAAATTTTTAAGGATAAGATTGAATAACAGAAACAAACAGTTATTCTCTCTTAGTTTGAGAATTTAACTTGGGAAATATTCTAGATAAAATTTTATAGTTTAAAAATATACTATTGACCTAAGCAAATATTTTTTTATCAATTATAAACTTAGAAAGATTATGGAACTATTAAGATAATATATATATATATATATATATATATATATATATATATACACAACTGACAGAATTTAACTATTTTTTCAAGGAAATGTTACAAATGTTCCTTGTAATTACAAAAGCATACATTTCGCATTAAAGCCTTTCAACTGTTTACATATAAAATTAATATTATATTAATATAAAAATCTATTTTTAAATATTTTTTAATAATTTTTCCTTTTCTTTATCATTTTAAATAATATTAAGATTCTTTCTGAAGATAAATAATATACAGTACTTGTTACCAATAGAAAGAATTTTTACATTATAAAAACCTATAATTTTGAAGTTTTGAATGCAATAGTTTCAAATGGTCAAGATTAAAACACACAAAGACTACTAAATTTGACAGTAAATCATGAATACCTGGCTAGAAGGTTGAAGAGGTTCATCTCTTGCTGACTCACCCAACTCCAAGCTTAGATGTCTAGAAGGTTTGTACATGCGTGGCAGTCCATAGACATGATGACTAGAATGGTCCCCAGGATGACGTGAAGAATGACTGGGAGGTATTGAAGCAGATGAGGAATGATGTTCTGTCCCATACTCTTCCAAAAACTGATAGGAAGTGCGATGGAGCACTTCCATCACTTTGTCAGGCAGTCCAAATTCTCGCACAACACGCAACTGCAAGAGTTTGGTTACATCACAATGGTTCCTGACTACTGAGTAAGCTCGACGAGCACTCTGGCTTTGTCTCAGTTCTTTTTCTCGTTTTTTCATTTGGCGCAATGTTGGTTCATCTAAAATAAACAATTTAATAGTATGAATTTCTATCTCAATAACGAAAACTAGAAAGTTATCAAACAATATTTGAATTGAAATTAAATAAGATTAAAAAAATATATCGTTTTAAATTATGCAGAAAACTAGTTATTTAATAAATCATTAATATTAGTAAAAAGTATGTCATATTCACCAAGAACAACATCTTTCATGAATTCCATGCTAGAAAGAGGGCATAGATGTCCCAAAGGAACAACTCCTTCACTAAATGATAAAGGTTTTTCAACCATATATAAAGTGTCGGGAATGTGTGAAATATGCCAGACCTGCTGGCGGACTACATCAGTATCCTGACCGAGTTGTTCTTCCAACCATGCCTACAATAATAATATTTAAAACATAATTTATGGTACTAAAGAACAAGAAGAAATATATATTCATAAGAAAACTTTTGTAAAATTGACATTACTAATTTTAATATATACTATTTTTTATATAAAGGATAAGTTAAAAAATAATTTAACTTCATTTAAAAATATATTATAATATTCTTATTCCTTAAAATAAAATATTGTAAAAATATCTTTGTATAAAAAACTAATTGTATTTAAAAATAATTGAAATTTCATTATTCCCTGGAATTATGTCAAAGGATCATTTATAATTTCCAAAGACTCTGATACAAATTTATGTGAGTTCCATACGTCAAACAAAAAATTTGTTTTACAATTTTCCCACAATTTTTTTTAAGCTTCCAGTACTAAGCATTTCTTTTATTCTATCTTTTAAGAGAGCAAAATATTTTTATTCTTACTATATATTATAAAACTAAGAATTAATAACAATATTTGATTCCAGTAAGAGTGACACATTTTTTACTTCGGAAGTTGTCAAGAATTTGGGAAAAAAGTATTATTTAAGAGTGAAGAAAATTTAATTCATAGCTCATTTTGTCAAATAGGTCAGTAATTCCCGAGGAAAATAAATAGCAGATGATGGGTTTTTTTTTTTCCAACAAAATGATTATCTAATATGACTTTTCTGACTGAATTACTATTGCAGTTACTCAATGCATTACCAGTAGCAAAATATATTAAACAGTAACAAAACTCTTGAAGTATACAAATGACATAATATTCATATATTCTTATAGATGACCTTTAAAAAATAACAACTGTTTTTTTCCACTTTAATAACACAATCAAATTATAAGAATTTCAATATCCTATGTGTAACACAAAACCAATACAATTTCTTGCGTGACATGTCATGTACTGTTTTTCATTATTTACATAGTATAAAAGATATTTTCCAAATGAATCAAATCATGCATTTCTTATGCCAGCATTATAATTCATTTTCTCAATTTTCTTTTGTATCAAAATTATATTGTACATTACATACAATAATTTCAAGCATGTTTTTTTTTTTTTAAATAGTCATAAATATTTAGATAAAATAGCTCTAAAGAAACACATTCTAAAAAAAATATTTACCTTAGCTTCTTCAACAAAAGGAGTAAAAAGACGAGGCTTAACATATAAACCATGGCTATTACGGCCACGTATCCATGCTTTAGGTTTTAAGTTGGAGCTATGACCAACCAGTAAATCATCTCCCAGCATATAAGATGGAGGTGTACTAATTAGTCCTCTCCGAACTGCAGATACCAAAGCTTCACTGTCGGGAGGCAAAATATGACTAATTCGTACACAGCTCAGAAGATCAGACAGCAGATCTCTGAGTTCTACATCACTCAAGTCTCGTCTTCTTAACCCTCTTCGGCTGACGCTATGGGCTGTGTGACTTACAAGGTTTGGCTCTGAAATATATTTTATAGAAATAATTATATTTTTTATCTATAAAATGTCATATAACTAAAAACAATATTATGCAAAATAACAATTAATAAAGTTTTCATGCAAAACATTGAAATTTATGTTATATATATTTACTCTTCCCATTAAAATATAATAAATGAAATATTTTTACATTCATAGTTGTGTTGTATAAAAATTTGAACAAATGACAAGTGTAACGAATTAGAGAAATTCTTTAAAATTCAAGACAAAGGTCTGAATAGATTTTCAATAACCAAAATCTAGGAATTTTCCAGGAAGCACATTAAATTAATGACAAAAAATTTAAACTTAAAAACTGTTTAACTGTTAAAATTAGAATTATAAGCAATTGTGGACAAAAATTAAATCTAAATAAATGCAATGATGACTTATATGAGGTATTAACTTATTCTACTTCTTTCCTTTTTATAAACTCTTAACCATCAGAGATGTATATTCCAGAGCATTAGAAATGTATAATTCATTATTTGTTTAATGGATTATTGTATTTTCATACATTATTAATACTAATTTTAGTTTCATTTAAGTTCCATGATTTTGCTTTTTTTAATATTACAATTAATGTTAATTTTCACTTCTTTCATATAATTAAAAGTAGACTTTTAAGTTCATTTCTCTCATTTTTCCAAACATTTCTTTTTGGTTCAGTTTCATTAAGCAGAGTTTTACATATATTACTCTGCTTAATGAATTATATGTTATCTTTTCCCCCCCTTCCCTAAAAGATAATTTTGATAAGGACATATAACAAAATTAAGTAGATCTTTGTTGATTGTAATATGTGTATGCCATCCCTTATATTTCTAAAGAGATATCAATGATACTTTTAATTGCTCGATTTTTTTAATATAATTTTATCATTATTAAATTGTTTTTCAGAGAAAACCTATGTTAAATAAAACATTGACTATGAGAGTAGCAGAAGCGAATTAATTATTTTTCATAAATGAGAACAATTTTGTTTATTTTTTAGAAAATTAAAATGAAAGGACTACTGAATTTTAATAGGATTATAAATTTTCAATTAGACCCCAAAATAGCAGATAGATTCTAATGATTTAAACTTTTCCATTAAGGTACAAAAGAATACTAAAACAAGGATTTTGAATTTAAATAATATTTATCACTAAGAAAAAGAAGTTTTTTTTTTTTTTTTTTTACATTTTATTTTTATGTTACTTATCATTGTTAAAGGACCTAAAAAATTTCATGTCATAGAAAACTGCAATGGTAACTTTATAATGGTTATTTCTAGTAATTAAAAACAATTTAATTTTTAATAAATCCATCTTCATACTTGATAACATTCAATTTCTTTTAAACTTACAATTTTTTTTTATCTCGCACCAATATATATGCATAATAAAAATTTTGCTTATCAATGAAACAATTATCACATTTTATTATTAACAAGCTACACTAAACACAAAAAAGGATAGCTTATTTAAACTCATTTCAATTTTACATGGCAAGCAAAAATTATACATATTCATTTTGACTAATAAATGAATACCCATGTTTTTGCATGAAATAAAGAAAAAAATAAAAAAGGTACACACACATACTTTAAAAAAGTAATTTAAAATCAACAAAAATAGAATGCTTAGAGACACAAACAACAGAAAGTATGTAGAATAAATTACTTGTATTCATTCAAAAACCAGAGTAAGCTTTCCACATAAGAGAAAAATTTTTTTATAAAGTATTTACATATACTTAGAAAAATAATAATAATAATAATAATAAAAAAAAACTTTTAGATTTAATTCTGTAAATGGCTATCAATAGCTGATTTAATAACATTAACGAATCTGTAAGTTCATAATTTGCTGATTAACAAGATTACAGCCACATCCTTTTCAAATGTTTTTTAGTTAAAAAATATTTTTTTAAAATATAACAAAAATAGTAACGAGTTAAAATAATAAGGAATATATATATGGTTTATCATCACTGTATAAACTATAATATACACAACAAACATATTAATTGAAATATTAAATGGTTAAAATAATAATTCAAAATGATAATAAAGTAACAAATAAAACTGACATAGAAAGTTAGTTAATGACATTTAATATAATTATTTTTAAAGAAATAAAGTGAATCTGAAAATGATCAATGAAAAATGTTACCTCTTTCTTCTACTCGTTTGAATAGCTGATGCTCACCCCATTTTAAAACTGCAGACAGGACTTCAAGTTCACCAGCCTGTACAAATAAATTCCATTAAAATGTCTACAGAAAATAAGTTTAAAAACTTATTTAATTGTATTCTCCTCATTAAAACTTCAATACTGACTATTACTCAAGTTAATGCACAAGATTACATACTCATTTACACTTTATAATAAACTAATAGAAATGAAATTTTTTTTATATGAAAAAGTCACCAATAAAACTAGAACATAATTAACTGGAGATAGTTATAATATTGTAGTTCATTAATATAAGGCCAGCAATCAAAAATTGAAACAATAGCATTGAGAAAAAATAGTAATTTATATTGTTTTATACATGTAAATCTGAATTCTCCAAATAGAGTTAAAAAAAAAAAATAAATAAATAAAAAAATAAAATAAAAATAAAAAATAAAAATAAAAAAAAAAACAGTTTTAAATCACATAAATCAAACATCTTATTTTATTAATAGGTTTAAAAATAAATTTATGTTGTTAATTCTCACAAAAAGACACATTATTATCACACAATTAATACAGCTGCTAATATTTCCCAAGTAAAGGATGTCAAAACTAAAAGAAATTTTCCTTAAAATTGTTTATTTTCTAAAAAAAGAGAGAACGTTCTCATAAAAAGACCTGTTTTACATATTGCTAAAGTAGGAAGAAAAATTTAAATGCTAAGTTAATATCAGAAAATTAAATAAGCCAGTGATTCTCAAATTTTGGGGTGTGTCCCAACAGAAGTGATATGATAAACCTATAAGAGGAGTCAGAGCACACGAAAGTCAAAAATGAAAAACTAATATATAAAAATTGTTAATTACCTGAAAGGAAACAACATATTCTGATATGATAAAAAATAATTTGTATATTTATACTGATATAATATATTTAGAAATGCACCAATACTGCGCAACGTATTTGATAATTAATTTATATTTTCTTTATCTAATGCCCATCTTTGGCTTTTCTGCCATAGGCGGAATATTTTGCTCAATAAAAGTAGTAGCAACAAGGAATTCTACTACTTTTATTGAGCAAAATATTCCACCTATTACCTACAACTGCATCATTATACACAAAGGCTTTATTATTTTTTAATTTACTGTAAATGATATGTATAACTATAGAGGCAAAGGAGAGTCTGGTTGTGATATGAGAACTCCAGTTTTAACAAAGCTATCAGCCTGCTTATTTCCAAAAATGTTATAATGGCTGGGAAAAAATGGAAGACAATGCTTTTCTTAGATATTTTAAGCTCAATTAACTTTATTGTACAAGACTGAACTAGTGCATTTTGATTATGTCTTGAATTTGTAAGTGAGAAAATAGCAGCTTGAGAATCTATAAAAAACACATTTCATCAATTATCTCAACATCAAAGTTGTCACAACACTTTCTATCAGGATAACTTATACTGGAAGTAGTTGAATAAGCTCCAGCACCAACATTTTCCAAAGCATCTTTTGTTGAGCCACTTGTCAATTTATTAATACTAAATTAAGAACAAGTTCAATAATTACTAGTGACTCTCACAAGTGCCTTGCAAAGCAAAGTTTTCAAAGAAAAGCTTAATTTTAAAAATTTACAATCTAAGAATTTTTTCTATACTTTTCTGAGATCTTATATTTAAACCATTCACTACAAAAAATCTAATTTAACAAAGGTAGGATTCAGAAATGATAGTAGTATACAAAGTACTTTTGTTTAATGTGCATTATCCATTTCAATCTAAAATTCAAGGAAAAATTTATTACTAAATTGTCTTTTGATTGTGCCACTCAACACAAAATCTATGAAAATTTTGTTGTCATTTAAGATTCCTTTAGTTGTATTCTGAAATGGATCCCTTACCCACTCATAACTTGCTATTTAACTAACATCAACAAGAAAATGCTTAATAAAATTCTTTGCCAGTATGATTAAATGATTTTCAGTGATTTAAAAAAAATGTATTGAGCAAGTAGTTTAATTTTATCACAAATAAACTATCTCAAAAGCTCTAAGCTTTTGTTAATTTTCCTCTTCCAGAAAAATGTCTATTTCATCTCATAATCCATAAACATAAAGTAATCCATAATCAACTCATAATCCATAATCATCTCATAATCCATAAATAAAAAGTATTGAGCAAGTAGCTTAATTTTATCACAAATAAACTATCTCAAAAGTTCTAAACTTTTGTTAATTTTCCTCTTCCAGAAAAAAGTCTATTTCATCTCATAATCCATAAACATATTGAAAAAATTCTCCCCATGATAATAGTTTGGTCTCAAAATAATAAAAAAACAAATGCACAGAATCCATGTTGGTTAGGTAAAGGGAAGTAGTCTAGTGCAACAGCCATAACTGCACCCATGGCTATATAGAGAAAATTCTTGATTTTAGGAGCCTCATTTAAGTATTCTTAATAATTTAGTATAATGATTGTTGTCATCACAATATTCAAAACTAGACTCATTTCTTTGGTAGCCAGAATTTTTTTTGTAAATATCCAGATGCAAAGTGGAGATTTTTATTTCACAAGCACTATTGGTGCATATTCTGACACAATTTTTTTACTTTAAGTTTGTCTTGTTTAACCATTTTAAATATCAAATAATGCTATTGCTACTAATTTTAATGGTTTAGAAAAAAGTAGTCTTTCTATAATGATATATCATGAAAAATGGCAATTCACAAAATTGATCATACACAATAAAATGACCATCTGTTGCCTCATCAAGAAGAATCGAAAGCAATTTTCTACACAACTTCTTAAAAAATTGCTGCTGTGTATTTTCAGCTGCATCATTGATTCAACAGGCGCTAAAAATGTAAGGATATTATTTTTGTTCAAAAATAACCCATGTGTTTTTGTTCGTATGGGTTTTCCTCTCTATTTAATTTAGTAATGGTAACAACAAAATTAAAGTATTCTTGTGAATATCTTCTTGATTTAATTTTCATAATTACACTCAGCTATTACTAGTTGATGAATTATTATTGTCATATGTTTCTTTTTGATTTGAAATCCTATCCATCAACCATACAAATTTACACTAACAATTACAATAAATGCCCAATTACAAAAAGCATAGTTAAAACAGATTTGATAAGAGATCTACTTGATAAAGATTGACTTGAAATAGAACAAACGCTTCATTTTTACATATTTCAGATAATCAGGGTTATAGATGTCCTCAAGAATGTCAGATTTGATGGATATAAGATAAAAAGAAACATAAATAAAACTTTTTCTAATGTCATTTGCACATTAGAAATGGATGATTGAAGAAATAAGTATTTAGATAAAAATTATTTTGAAATTCATTCAAATTTAAAAATTAAAAAGGAAAAGTAACATTGACTACTTATAAAAGATTGTTATTTTAGTAATAATTTCTTAAAATATCTATTACTTCAAAATAAAATATAAAACTTTAATATTTATCTTGATAATCAGAATGATTTATATTTAAGGTAGTATTGTGGCTTAATCATTTAAGTGCATCACTATTGCTCGTTTGGGGGTAATGAAAATTATGCAGCAAATATTGAAAGTTTGAAAAACACCAAAATAAGTATAAATTTAAATTTATAAGAAAATTCTTGTAATATGAAATTTATAGAGGCATAACAAGCAGAAAGAAATTCTATATTTCAAAAAATGAACAGGCATCCTATTTTCCCAACCATTTGAAATAATCCTAAATTAGTTACAGAAATTTAAAAAAAAAAAAAAAAAAAAAAAAAAAAAAAAAAAAAAAAAAAAAAAAGTATAAAAATCAAACTTGTAAAAAAGCAACTTTGAATTATTTTTTAAAAATTTAATAAACATATCAAACAAGATATTGATTTTCAAGACTATACTGAAGAAGCAAAGCATTTAAAAAATTGAAATTTTCATAAAAATTAGCTAATTTGTTGAAATGATTAAAAAGTCTAACCATCAAGTTATGCATTTCACTACACTTAATATGTTTTAAAATAATGTTCTGAACAAACTTATCAATTACACATTTTTTTTTAAAAAACCAGCACAAATAATTTTGTACAAACTTATATGTAATTGCAATGTGGAGTAAAATAGTATAAGCATTTTTGAAAATTTGTTTTAATTCATCAAAATTATAAGCTCAATTTAAAACAGACACAATAAAGAATATAAAAACATTATATTGCATTAATGTGTGGTTAAAATATGTGACATGTAATAATATTTTGTTGCAAATCTGCAAAAACTTTTTTTAGTATTAACAATAATCAATAACAAGTAAACTATTAAAAATTTGAAGGTAACAATTACATTTCAATTTACACAAAAATAATAACTCAAAAATATTTTAAATAAAATATAATTTCAAATATTAAATACCATGACTTAAAAAAATTTCAGCAAAATTATCTGATTTAAAACAAATACCGATAAACTAAACAATTATTTAAATGACTAGGAAAGTTAATATCACCATAAATATTTTTTGTAAAAAAATAAAATTTTATCACACCAAAACACACCTTAAAAATAGAAACACTAATGTACTAGATTTTTATGGCCCATATTTACTTATTATAAAATTGCATGTATGTAATCAAAGGTTAAGGGATAATGAATAATTTTTTTAGATTAAGCATAAGGAACAAAAGTTCCTTAATGTAGACAATTTTAATACAAATAGAAGTAAAATTAAAAAGAAGTACCTGAAGGAAATCTGATTTTATAACATCAATTAGATGAGATTTTTCCAGTTGAAACAAAATAGGAGATGCAGAAACAGTCATAAATTCTTCTCGAATAAAATTAATAGCTTGTCGATACACCCACTGTGACCCATGAGGTTGACTACTCCAACGTAAAACAGGTAGCAAACTTTCTAAGCTAAGGGATTCTACAATAAAATCTTCACAACCTGAAAATAGAGAACAAAATAATATATTTTTTTATACTAAATTCACAAATGATTAAAAGATTATGAAAATGGATCATACAAATTACTATTATCCTACATAACGCTGTTTTTGAAAGATCTTCCAAGAATTGCAAAATAAATTAGAAAATCGAAATTAATGACAAAAAATTTAAACTTAATTCAAGAAACGGCTATTGATATTTCACTCTTACACAACATTACATTATAATAATTTTATTTGACACTATACAGCCTTTTTTTATATACAAAAACTGTTTGGACAAGTTTAAATTTAATTCTGAACCACTTTAAATGTTCACTACCAAGTTGTGAATGTTAAATCAGCAAGTAATTAAATGAAAGATCAAAGTACTAAACATAGTTACAAACTCTGCTATGATACAAACTCTGCTATGATAGTTTGGTCAGAATGGTTGAATATTAATGAGATAACGTATTAAATATTAACATATTTACTGCAAAAATATGGAAATTATATGCATACACATTTTAAAAGACCAAACAAGTGTCAATTTTAAAACTGTGTGTCTTATATATCAACATGCAAGCTAATTTCATTAGTTATAAGTTGATATAAAAAACACAGTGAAAAATAGGTAAAAACTCTTGACAAATTAAGAAGCAAGCAAAAGTGAGTATTTGAAAATTGTCTGGGGAAACTGCAAAAAGTTAATGAGGCTGATTATTTATTGTCACTACATATCAGCAAATATAAATAGTTGAAATGTTGGTCCTTACTTAAAAATCACAATTTCTATGAACAACATGGATACAGAAATACAACAGTTTTGATGCCTGATATTGCATTCAGCAAAAAATATATGTACAATATTTTTTCAAAAATGAAACAAGATTTCTATAAGTTGTTGATATATAAATATAATGTAAAAAATACCTTTTTATGCCCAAAAAAAGCAATGTTTCAGCCACAGAAATAAAAAGTGGAAAATAAAATATATATGCACTGAAAACAAATAATTTCAAACTAAGAAAAATGCAACTCTTCAAATATACAAAAAAAAAAAAAAAAAAAAAAAAAAAAAAAGATAAATAAATAAAATAAAATGCATGCATTAAGATTAGGTATATGTACAATAGATTAAAAAGGCAGGGGTATAGCTTATCACCAATAAAAAGATCCCACAAAAGATTTACCAAAAATAATTAATATTTTACTATTATTCTTTTTATTTACTTCAATCATCCATAAATCTTATTTATTTATTTTTTGATTATTATTATAGAATCTCACACTTTGGAAACAGTATTTAAAGAGAAATTCTGCATGGTCACCAGAGCAGGTATGCTCCAATTTATAAAAAAAATCTTGCAATTTCCTTGCATTTTGCTTAATTTATATAAGGGTAAAAGTGAAACTTGGTATTTAATGATTTTCCTGATGATTTATGTGTAAAAAATACTTCCTTACATTGTTTTTACAATCACAAATACTGAAAAAAATATCAACTTGAACTAATAATCATCATATATAAGAAAATTAAAATTCTTATTCCAAAACAGGTGTATGCTATTTGCAGTAGTGAGTAATCTAGTAGATAGCAATGTAAATTTCCTATTTAATAAAGAAGAAAGTAAACATTAAAGCTATTTTTTTTTTTTTTTTTTTAGTGTAGTTTTTCACAAAACTTCTTTAAAATCTCCTTAAATTCAAAAAATTCCATACAGATCAAAAGTAATGTGTTAAAGCATTGTTGGAGTATTTAATCTTTATTGCAAATTTACATTTTGTTTTTATTACTAGAGCAAAAAAATAAAGCTTTTTTTTTGTAAAAGATAAATATAATATATTTATGTTAGCCTGGAAAAACCATTAACCTGTGTACTAGTTATACAAAAGGTAAAAAATTATAAGTTGAATACTTACAATTATTAATAAAGCTTTTATCTTGAAATTGCATACACATTACAGTCTTTAAATATTAAATCCCCCAGTTTCTTTAAAGTACAATTTAAAAATAATTAATTTATAAAGTAAAAATCAATTCTTTAAATAATGAAAATCACACCAAAAAGGTTAATATTTTCATAAGATATAAATCTAATACTTTTTCATATAATCAAACAAGAAATGCATAATTCTTTGCTTTAACAAGTAAAGAGTTCAAAGAATATTAGACATTTTGTTCAAAACGTGAAGAAATTATGAAATAACTTCTAAAAAGTTATACTCACTTTAAAAATTAATGGTTTTGGTGGAAATGCTATTATCTCAATAGTTCTTTAAATCCTGATTTCTGAGTAGATAAAAGCTTCACAAAGCAACTTGTTTTAATTTCTTAAATATTGCTTCAAAGTCATTTTCAGCAAGAATGCTAAATTGACTAGAGCTTAAAATAACCTCCAAACAGCCATACCCGAGATAGAAATCAAACCCTGCCAATTGTTAAATTGAAGATTAGAGTGCTAAGCTGCCAGATCAGGTTTGGATAGTGGGAAGCTTTCTTCTTGATTGGATTTGAAAGTAAAAACAAGCCTTTTTTCTAAAATTGTGATTTTTCTAGAACTATAAAGACATTTTTTGATTGAGGCGGGAAAAAAAAGGAAAATATGATCCAGATAAAAAAATAACTTATTTTTTTTAATCTAACAAAGCTTTAAAAATATTTTTCATCAATTCTTGTAATTTAAATTTATTTTAACTCATAGACAAGTAGAAGCAGTTTATTTAAACCACCTGCGTAATTCTACATAAAATAAAGTAGATAGTAATATTTTGAATACCTTATTTTAAAGTTTCCTTACTAATCGAACTTCTCATTCAAGTCAAGTGAAATATATTAAATCAAGATTACACTTTAATAAACTAATAAAATTATATATAAATACTATAATTCTAAAATAATAATTTCATTCCATAATATTGCCTAAGTTATTTTCCAATCAAATTTAAAGATAAGAATTTGATAATGTTACTTCAGTTGCTAAATTTTATTTTATCAAAAATAAGGTGTGAAATATATTATACAAATGAGATATGGCGGAACAACTTTAATATACCCCCCAAATCGGAAATTTGGTGACTTATTTTCCTCGAAAAGCAAAATACCTGTTTTTGGCGCCTTTTTTTCTCGCCAAGATGGATTCTCGCTAAATACAAATAATAATTAACAAAAAGAACTTTAAAAAAAAAAAACTCAAAAAATGGTACAAAATACAAGATAATGCTAAATTTGACAATAGCAAAAACCTAAAAGCTGAAAAAATCTAAATTGGTAACACCAAAATAAGAAACAGCAACCCCTAAGTCCATAGGGAGTGCCAGATTTGGCGCTTAATTTTTGGGGGGTATATTAAAGTTGTTCTGATATGGCTTGTAAATAGAAAAACAAAAGAAAACATTAACAAGAATATAAAAATATTAAAAATCAATACCAACCGGAAATACTAAAATATTGAAAAATAAATATTTTTCTTTCACATCCATACAGAACTTTGCTATGAAAGTCTTCATAAACAAAGCAATTGCTTTATTGGATTATGTTGATTATTAATTTACAAAATTTTCATAAACAATCATTTAGGCTTTTTTAAAAATTGAAAAGATTTGGATCAAACTATATCATAAAATGTAAAAATAACTTACTCTGCACAAGAGCATCCATTTCAATGAAACGTGCTACTTCGAACAGTTGCATCGCTTCTTCAACTGATGACTGAGGCACGTGCACATCGGTCATACTCCCCCGTTTTGTACTGTCTGGTAACACAGCACCAAACTCAAGAGCATCTTGGTACACAGCCCGTAACAAAATGCATGCATATCGACGAGGAATTATACTATCATCAAGTAAAATGCGAGTCCTATGAGCCTCATGCATGTCTGCCGACCGCCTTTGCTGTCTATGAATAACATTTCTGAAGAATGGCGAACGAGCAGATAAGATTGCTCGATGACACCAAAATTCATTAGTTCCATGGCAAATTTTACACGGCTTACCTTCCGCGTCAGTTAAAATATGATCACAGATGTATGCTGTTTGACCACGCACAACATGGTGGCCACTATCACTTGGGGAAGTAAAGCTTAAAGAAATATCACTGTAAATACCAGTTTCAAGTAAATATTTTAAATCTTGTTCAAGTGGGTTTGGTATACCAAACTGTTCACTTAATTGAAACAGGATATCAAAATTACCACTGTAACTCTCTGCTACAGACAATTCTCCTGTATATAAATATCTCAGTAGTTCATTGAACATAGATATACTAACACCGGCAATATCAATATCGACTGCCACTTCTGTACAAATAGATGATAAACTATTGAGCATTTCACGAAAAAATGGACATCTTGCTGCCAATATTGCACGATGAACAGCAAACACTGTTCCTTGGTATATAAGATTAATGTCAGAACAATATTTGTTTTCAAACAGTAATCCTAAGTCTTGTTTACATGAGCTAGCTGCAGGACGCGCCATTTCAGCCTGCAAGGTGATTTCTTTCAAAGCAGCAGTTGCTTCGTATTCTTCCACCAGGGCAACGACATCTCGTGGACTCCAATCTGCAATGAATTCTCGGAAAACTTGAGCATGGTCGAATCCCTTGCTCGTTCTTCGTCGGCGGGCAAACCGTTTGCGAAGAGTGGACAATGATCCAACTTTCCTCTTTTTTTCCTTTCCATACTGGTCAACATTTCCAGATGAAAAACTGGTGCATACACTTTGTGCTTGCAAAGAGGATGCCATTGGCTCTGGCTGAGGATTGCTGCATGATGCCGGAGAAGATGCACTTACTCCCATTTTTATCAGTTTCAAGAAACACATAAATTCAAAAAACAAGTCATGTTAAACTCCTAAAATAAAAAAAAATATTGCAATTGTAAGTGTTTGATTGATATTTGAGCATGCATTAATAAAAAATTCATAATGGTAGCTGAATTTTTATTTCAAATTGTAATCTTATATAATTTCCACAGGATAATTTTTAATTTGAAAATATTTGTTAACAAACTTATGCATTGTTGTCATAGAACAACGACAAATTTATGCAGCATAAAAAAACTTGAATTGTTGCAGAACTGTCATTAAACACATTATGTTGTCTGGACTAGTAATCGCCTCAAACTCCTTCAGTTAAAATAAATTCAAAGAAGTTTAAATGACCAATATTGTTTGTAAAAACATCGAAATGAGGTGCAGTTTTATTGAGATATTTCATAAAAATAGGAAATGAGACTGTTTTAGTGCAAACAAATAAGTTTATTTTATATTACGATAAATGTATTAGACTGCACTTTCTTTGGTAAAAGTATCTAAATTACTGAAAAAATTTTTAATTATTCACATTGTTAAGTTTTTAGATAAATAGGTGATACATTTTTTTGACATCACATGTTTAAGAAATAATAAGAAAATGGAAGTAAATCACATACAGCTTTATTTTAATTAAATATAATTAAACATTTAAAAATTAACAGTTTTATGCAATATAAGCAATTTCAAAAACACAACATTTAACTGAAATCTTATTTCAAATATAAAACATGATATAGAATACATGCAACATGTAGTTTATTTAGAAGAATGTTGTCTTGATAGCTCATTAGTAAATGATTAAAACCAAGTTAATGTTACCTTACACACATATGCATGCACACATTTTGAGTGTTATTTTTGCTTCCCAGAATTGGATTTTTCATCACTACTGGGAAGTATTACTTAGCAGTGAAAAATTTTAGATTGAAAGAAAGGGCAAATTTTGTTCTACATGAGAAATATAGAACAGAATTCTGAAGTTTTTTAATTTTGAAATAGCAATCACTAATTACATTGTTATAACTTTTAGAAATTATTATTGTTTGTATAATAAACTTTACATTATGTTCAATATTAGAAATTTTGCATTACTTTATATTTTAAGATTTATTAAATTATTCATGTTATCAGGCTCATAATTGGTTGAACCAGGACAGTGAGAATTGTTTTTAATTATTAATCATTATAAGAAAACTTATAAAAATTTTAGTATTATTACGTATGCTAAGAAGAATCCCTGTAAATGACATGATTTTATTTGAAGTATATTTTTTGTAGAAATAATTAATTTTCTTATTCCAGAACTAATCAAAGTACAAAATAACAATTGTTAATTTTTACATATTAATAAAATGTTTCAAATTATGCATATTATCAATTAATTCATCATCATATCACATACTGAACATAAATTAGGAATTCAAAAGTACAAAATAGAATTTTACACATAAATATTATTGCAGTATTATAAAATACCACAGTAAATATACAATGTAAATGTTAAACAAAAAAAAATAATAATAAAGGTATTTATTTATTATTTCCATACATACCTCTCAGTTTAATTTCACTAGCAAACAATTCAAGATGATATGTCCCTGGTGAAAAATCACATAGTAAGAAATGTGATTTTTTTTTTTTTTTTTTGATATTCAAAACTACAAGAAAAAGAGCTTATTTTATTAAGAAAAAAAGACAACTACAAAACTCATCAAAAAATAAATTCACTGAAAACTTTAAATGACAATTTTATCTCAATTAAATTCTTTTACAAATATTAATGAAAGAATAAAATATTAAATTTAACATATTTTTAAATGATTTTAATACAAAACAGTTTTATTTAATCTTATTAAATATGGAATCTTTCAAGTTTAATATTAAAATGTAAGTACTTCAAGTATTAGCAGATTCTGTACATTTTAAATGATTAATAACATTTTTATTAAAAACAAAGAGATAAAATAAATTAAAAAGAATTTTAAGCTTTTACAAAATAATAGAAAATAAATAATAAAGTTATTAGCAACTTAAATGAAAAGAAAGATTAATATAAAAGTAAGATAAAAAAGATCTACAGATCATGTAAATGTTTGTATTGATATTTTATGACACAGTAAAATATACAAAGATGTTTTTGTACCACTAAATTGTAAACTGCTTTAAAAAAATATTGACTCATAGGAATTTTTATTATTTTATATTTTTCCAAGGATTAAATATTCCTCAACCATATCAATTAAAGATTAAAAAATCACAAATATCAAATACAAATTAATCATTGTAATTTTTATTATTTGAATAACATATATTTTCTAACATTTATTGTTCACAAAAAAAACAACTTCCGTTTAATTTTTTTTTGTTGCCATAAGTAAAGCAATCAGAAGACAAACAAACAAACACACACACACACAACAAATGGGAACTTACAGTAATTTCCTTTTAGAAAAGATGCTCTCATTAATCTTAATAGGCATTTAAAATCAAAATTAATTAAATAACTTTCACTAATAAGAAATAATTTTTAAAAGTACTTCTGATATAGTGTTTAATAAATAACTATTTAATTTTTTTCAATTCATTTAATATTAGTGATGAACCATAAAGTCATATTTCCTTTAGATTATTAAGTATTTTCCATTAAAACTTCATTTGGTTTATAAAGAAGACCTGGGCTTTGAAATTATTAAATAGGAAAATGTAAGTAAACCTATGCATAAAATTATGTTATTGTAATTTGTCATCATAAAATATTACTTTTAATAATGATTACTGGTTTAATGCATATTACTACAATATAACATCTACAAAAAATAAGATGCTACACATTAATGATATTTTCTTTTTGTGAAATCAATAAACTTTTAGATAATATGTATCATTATTTATAATTGTTATTTTATAAAGTCATATTATTTGTTATTTTTCTTTTTAAGACATTAATATTTTTCAATCACACAGCAAATTTTCTTATCACATTGAAATTTAGAATTATTCACTTTTTATCAGTTATGCCAGCATTTTAATTTTTCAGAAATTTATAGCTTTTTAAGCATAATTTCTTTCAAATTAATGACTAATTTAACAGCAATTATTTTTTTTTCTGCGTTAACCTAAATATTTAGTAAAATTGTAAGTTTCCTTTTTATAATTTTTTTATCATTGGTGATACATGTAAATTAAATATAAAATATTAATAACAGAAAATTGCAATATTACTATTCTTAAGTTTAATAAAGAGTTTCTAGCCTATGAGAATATTAATAAAACATAACACCTTATTCGACAATTTCCCATTATTTTAACACAAACAACCTTTTAGTTGTCTAATTAAAATTTAAAACATTATTTTTGATTTCAAAGTAATTTGCATGTGATTGAATTCTGCATGTGGGTGGAAGAATGCAATCTTTCAAGTTTTCAAAGAGTGCAGAAGTTGACTGCAATCATGAAAGCCAAGTATCTTATTGAATACAATTCATTAGTATAAATATTAAGTTTTGAAAGTTGAGAATGGAAATTTAAAAAAAAAATTGTAATTAATTATCTTAAAATCCTAAATTGTACTGATTAATTATAACTAAATTATAAGAAAGGAAGTAATTTATACTTGGTTGTTGACCTCCACTTGAAATCACAACACAGGATGTTTTTACAAATGTTGTAAATAAATATAAATAACCTCTGTTAGATTAATTAAAAACAAATATTTTAAAAACTACATTATTCATGCTTGATTTAACTTATAATTACTGCCTGGTACAAAATTCTGGTAAATAGAAGCAAAGTGCATGACTCATTTAATTAAAAACTGATGTTATTTATATTAATTTGCTTTCATTGCTTGTGGTAGTGGATTTTTTTTCTATTATCACCACTTAAAGAGTTCTACAGAAACAGCTCCTTCCGTAAATATCTATATGACATTAGAGAAAATAAGCAAACAAATCTAATAAAAGAAAGTTTTTACTAAATTTACAAATAATTTTTATACAATACTTGGCGATTAGGATTTCTAACTTATAGTACTACAAGGGGCAGAAGTGATAGCACCTTATATAATGGAAGAGTTTCTGTAATTTTAAAACAAGGACCAAGCAAACTTCCAGGCTTGAACTATTAATTCCGGAAGAATCATTTCACATGGAGGATATTGTAACCATACATATTTAACACGACCCAGCTACCATTAGTGAACACAACAGATTTTAGTCGAGTTGGGATTCAAACCTACAACCTTCCAATAAGAACAAATATCCTAATCAATCAGGCTATTGTGGTTGCAAATTAAATAATACATTCCAAAGTAAATTTTGATGAAGCTTGACCATTAGCACGCAATCATAATCAAATTTTAACTATGCAAGTAAAAATATTTTTATTCTAAAACAAGCAAAAGTTTTAAACAAAGGGACAAGGGCCCTAAGAAGAAAAAATTTATTTTACATATAATTAAAAAAATTGTCATAATTGAAATGGCAAGGAAATGACACATAGCAACAAATTTAAGAAATGAAAATTCAATATTTCGTTCAAACCTGGTGTCCACTGTGGCTAAGCTATGTGACATTGCAAGAGTTATTAAAATGAAATATAAAAATTTATATATGTTATTGCTAAAACATGAATTGCCATATTTTAAAGTTATTTCGTATTTGGCTTTATACACATATCCTTATAAAATATAGGAAATTAGATCTCCAGAAATTAGTCATATGTCATCCTATTGTAAATTAAATAATATTTAAAATTGCAGTATTTAAAGTAGAAAATTATGTAAAAATTTGGTAATTTCAGTTTAGCAGATACAAAATTTTTTTAAAATGATAGCTTTTTACATCTTACTGGATACAATTCATTAATATTTAAGATAATTTTTCAAAATTGAGCTTAAAACTTAAAATAATGCAAAATTTTGTAATTTGAATTTTAACTGGCAAGAAAAGAAAAAATGAC
>JAPDSC010120230.1:8917-19739 GCA_026290005.1 Latrodectus geometricus | reverse complement strand
AAACCGCATCTTTGTATCTTGATTCGTTTTCGAATTATTCATTTTTAAAGTTCGTACTGACTTTTGGATCACCCTGTATTTTAAATATTATTAAAATTATTTTGTACTTCTTGTGGTGCGTATTTAGGCATGCATCCTTTTTAGCTGACCGGTGACGTCTAGGTGCCAGATGCGGCAAATTTAAGAGTCATGATTGCAATTCTGGCAGCTGAAGCACTGTTTGTTAAAGAAGCTGTCGACAGAGAGTAGAAAGCCAATGCGAGACAAAGGGAGCTTCCCGTAAAAAAAATTTAAAGAATTGTTTGAACTGTCCATCTTTAGCGCAGATGTGATCCTCGTCGTGGTCAGAATTCTGTTTTTTATCGAACAGACACAATATAGAGGATACTACGGGGTTGTCAAAAGTACAAGAAAGGTCTTAAGAAATCGCTGACACTTGATATTTTTAGACAGGAATTGACTTTAATGTATGAGTAAAATATGGAAATATTCATAAATTTACTAGTGTATTAAATAGGTTGAAGTCCACAAAGGTATCATTTCTCATAGAGGACATTGGGACCACATTCAATATCAAGTGCTCCAACTGCCACTAGAAAATATGACGAATGTTTGGCTCGATCATTACATATTTTTAATGATTGCCTACAGCTATGATATCCACCTTTCAGCATAGCAAGAGGTAGAGGTGATGTCAACTCATATAGAAGAGCATTTAGTGAGTGCTTCACTTTTCCCCAAGAAATGAATGGGTCTTCGTAATTTAGAAGCTGAGACCAAACATAACTCTAACTCTGCGAGTGGCAGGCAAGCATAAGACGTGGCCTTCCACCCCAAGAAGTATCATTTCACTTGGAAGACATTGCGACTACGGCTTATTTAAAGTATTACAGCCATCATTAGAGAAAACATAGTTGGTTCAGGATTCAAATTCACTACCTTGCTATAATGAGAGTGAACACCCTAACCAACCGGGTCTAATAGTATGCAGAAAATGACAATTGAGCTACAAACAAACCACACCAGTCCTAACCAACACAGCACTGCGCGGCCTGGGTCGATACATAGAATTCACTATATTCTAAATATAATATATATTGAAAATGTTCGCCTTTTTCATCCAGGACATCTTATCCAAACTATCTTATACACAAAAAATAAAAAATGTCATTGACTTTTATACCGAAAACACCACATTTCAGAATGAATAACTTACTGTTGAAGTAAAACTTGCGGCACAAACGAAAACGAGAATTTTAAGAGAAAAAAAATAAACCGAAAAATTCAAAATGAGTTCCAGTGTCAAAGAATTGAAAATAAAATGAAATTGACCGGAAATAAAATCTTGCCTAGAATTCTCTAACACCTTTTTAATATTTATTAAAAATTTAAAGAAAATATAAAGTATGCATGTACATATAAATACGTGCTAGAAGGGGTTAACATAAATATGTAAGAGCGAAGGCACGGTATCAAGAGCTGTATCAACGAATAGAGTTTTCAAACGACTTAGTTAGAGATAACAAGAAAGAAATACAATACCCTGAAGGCCTGCGATTTCAACATGTTCTTTTTTTTTGTTAAAAAACAAGAAAAAGAAAAAAATAGAGAGGGGAAAAAAGCCATCTGTCTTCCATAGAATAAAAAAAAAATACAAATAAATAATAAAAAAATACCAGATGTGCTAGGAAAACATACCGAAAGAATGATAAAAGGTTATTTACATGACAAAAACTCTTTTATTCTTTCAAAATAGCACTGGTAATAAATAATGGTATCCTAGAATGAAAAGTATTAGATAAAGACATTGGTATCTTTTGTTTTTTCATAATAAAAAAAGATGTTGCAAATAAAAAAAAAAATCATGCATGATTTTCTTTCTTCCAACTTTTAACTAGAATTTATTTTTATTTACATGTTGCAACACGTAATAACGAAAATGCAAATCGGATATTTGTAGACATAATTCAAAGAAAAGATCAAAACTTTAAATTCTTTCTAAGAATTATCTGATTTATTCAACGAAATAATAAATGCTTATTTGCAGCTATATTTTATTAGATGTTGGAAATAATAATTTACATTGAGAAATAAATAATATAATTTCCTCAAATAATGATTCGTAACACAAATTATATAAACCCTCAATTATAGAACTGAATTCGATTTGTTGAATTCGACGAATTGTATCCAACAGAATTATACAATCTGTAAATAAAATCTTTATTTGTCTATCTGACTCAAAACGTAAGATTAATTTGAAATTTGATTTCAGCTTTTGTAATAAATAACAAAAAGAATTTGCAACTGAAGTAATGGCAACATTGGACAAAGGAGAGAATCCGGGCTTTAATTAGTAATAACTTCATAACTAAAGGGAATTTTCAAAAATTCTACAATTAATTACTTAGTTTTTCATCTGATCTAAACATAAATCTCCAATTTATGTTACAAAACAGCTGTTTGTGCAAAGCTATTCAAATAGTAAATGTTGTAAAAAAACATAACAAATATCGTTATTTTTTCAAATCCCAATTTTTCTCGAAAATTACATATAGATTTCCATAGAATCGACGATTAGTTATATATATATATAGATATAGTTAATAATACCTTGAACAAAGCTTTAACCGACTCCGTAATAAATATGGAGTGCCTTCTAGGAAATTAATTTTCTAGAATGTAACCCTGGATTGTAAAAGGGAAAACCCGGAGTATACGCTCGTTTTTACGAATCTTTCATTTACAAATACTAACGATTGTATGGTACAATCTGTCTAACAAATAAATAACTTCCGCCAAGTAATCTGATTGTTGGCGGTTGCTATAGTAACAAGAGTATTCCATTCGTAATAGGAATTATGGGTGTCATCAATTAGAAGTATTTAGCATTGTTCTAAAACTATTTATAATCCTTCAAGTTCTCAGATTTGAAGTATTAAATAATTCAAGCATTTTTATTGTTAATAATCATAGGTGTTATTCTATAATTTATTTAAATTTGTTTTGCTTTTAAATGCATATATTTTCATTTATATTTTTTAAAGTACTATTTCAATTATAAAATATTTTTTTCAGTATCGCGAATTAGTGAAAAATAATTCTCGTTGAACATTACAATAATCACTGAGATTACTCATTATATTGAAATGTAGTTTGAACGTAAAAAAATATCAAATGACTGAGATGAAAACTGTAAATTTTTGAACTGATAAATGGTAGGAAAAGTACTTTTAAAAATATAGTTTTAAAATAATGAAAACAAATGATAGGGTTTTGTGGTCCTTGCCACAATATAAGTAAGAATCATTTTTTAGCATGAATTTATTTCTCAAGTATTTTTGAACTGTTAGATAAAAAAAAATTAGTTTTTAAAATTTTGATATTTAATTTTATATTCTACGATTTTAAGAACCATTTTATCAGTCCCAATGAAGTGTAGCAACAAGCATCTACTTTTATTAATCCTTTAGTATCTTTATTGTAAGTAACTTTAATTATTTTGTACAATATATTCGTAGCAATCTCGTTGAGTTAAAATGACTTTACTGTATATGAATATGCTAAAAATAAATGAATAAGCTCCAAACTTTCTTAAAGATTCTCAGAAGAAGAATTGGTATAATGTTAAACGAAAATAATTTGGATAAAACATAACTATTTTAAAAGTTGCTTTCTAAGAACGGAACAAAACGATATATCAAGTATACATAACCGTACTTTACTTTTAAAGAATTGCCCTCTGTAAAAATGACGCCAAGATTATTGCCAAGTGTTAGAGCTATTGACTATATTCATGATTGCTTTTAATGTAGCATTAGAATGCTTATGTGTACATTAATTCTGGAAGATACAGCTCGAATGCTTTTTTTCTGTGCACAATTTTCATCACTGCACTTCCCTATACTTTCTAACATTCGAATTAAAAAATAATGCGTTTTATTCCTGGAATACGAAATGGCAACACATGGAACAATTTTGACAAATTGAAACTTGCAGCCTTATTTTTTCGAATATTTAAATAGAAAAATGAGAATTACGAAAACGCGGCAAATAGAAGTCGAAGATTAAAGTGCTTATACTTGAACTTAGTTTGAGTATTTTTTTTTATCCACATGATTTGATGATTTTACGCTAGTTGTATGTAAATCAAGAAATACAAAAACCAACAATTATATATATAAACGTTTGATTCTAATTTTCACTTATATCTTACCTAAATTAACTAAACACTGTTTACCAAAACCACATTTAATTTTGATTATTTTTTTCAGTTGAATTTATTTGGATCATAAATATTTTTATTCCTATGCATTTATTATTCCAAAATAAACAATTTGAAAGATTTCAGACATTAACAGATATTTTTAATTCAAAATTATATATAGATTTGAATATTCGGGGGTCGTCAACCAGAAGCGGTGATTATTGTTGACTCAAGAGTGCAAAATTTATTTTATCCTAAATATATAAAAACAATAAATATTTTAAATCAAATTAAATTATGCTAAAGCGGAATTTAATTTACCTATTTACATGTAAATAGTAGATACATAAGAACACGCTAACACATTCCTAACTATGATATGAAGAAAAACAATCGCTTTTCTGTATTTTACAAAATAACTACGAACCATAATTAGTTAGCTATTCGGATTACTTTTCTCTAATCTTTAATTAAGAAAACTAACTAAAATTCTTTTATTAGTATCGAAATATAGCTCAATATGCTTACTACATTATAAAAGTAAACATCAAGCTTTAATTTAACTTAATTTTCTGCTTTTCTTAACAATCTATAATTTATTCTTATATCTGCAATGAGTTGAAGCTATGAGCTCTGTTTTAAATGCTTCAGAATTTATTGTTTATAAGTCTGTGTGTTTTAAAAAAAATCCTTAAAATTAACATTTTAAGGCGTCTTGATTTTCTAATGACAATCAATAAAAGAGAATTTGAAATAAAGTGTAATATTTTTTATTGTCTAATGATATAAATTAGTTTCGTTAATTAAATAAGCTGTCAGTATGGTGCTGTATAAAGATAGTTTTTTAAAATGTTTCATTCTAAACATCTAATATCAATTAAACACTTTTAATATAATATTGGCTTATTTTATTGTTTTTGTTTTCTGATGAAAGTTGCTGAAAATTTCTATTCCCTGGATTTCAAAATATTTAGTATTTTCTAAGATAAACAAAAAATCTCTGTTTATGGTAAATTTTTCACATAGTTTGAGACTATATATGAACATTATAACTCTTTGGCCCCTTATAACTATAGATATGGATAGTATTTCTCACCATACAATTAGTCAAAGGGTTGAGGTGTTACATTCCATCGACCAGAAAAGTTTGCGCCAATTCAGCCAAATAAAACATCAAACCATACCATTATGTTCCTCCAATCATTTCATATTGTAATATGAATTCATTATTCCAACGATTACTAAAGCATGTTAATGTAATATCTAATATAAAGAACATTATATTGGTCACCAATATAGCTACATTCGATTTTGCAGTAAGTTGATACAAAATGCTTATCATTTTGTGTTGGAAAAGCAGAGAAATGTTTATTAAAACTCTACTTTTATAGTGGCAGCCAATGTATTTGTACTTTTCTATTATTGTCGAAAAGCCGTCTTTTGAAGCTTATTTTTTTCTAGTTTATAGAATTTTACGCTATCAATGAAATATTAAACTTCTTTAGATGAGGTTTCCTTTTGATCACAAATCATATTTATTTCAAGGGCCATAATAACTACAATAGAATGTTAAATACATTTAAATTATATCTGATTAACAACGAGCATGATAACATGTAGGAAGTAAGATTTTACATAATAATTTCTAATTATTTGCTATTTGTTAAATAATCATTTCAATAACTTAATCGACAACAAATTTAAATTTGCACCACTTTATGCATAACACTTACAAGCATATAATTTTCTTTAGGAAACAGATTCATTTTTGTTTCAGACAGTCAGAATGATCTGTGTTATATTATTATCTTATAAATAATAATAGTTTAGCACTAAAAGTGATTATTTAAATCTAAGAATTTTCCACAAAAGATCCATATTACATTTATGTCAACCTATATACATATATTTCCGGGCTGGTGTATTGTGGAGTAAAAAGTGCTGGCTCAGGTGTGCCCTCGTCACCTGATTATGGTTCAAAATAACGAGGTATTTTTAGATATGCGAATATTCCAAACCTTATGGTATAGTATGGGTTTGGAACACACCATATATTATTACAAAGAATATAAATAAAATAATCAAAAATATACCGTAATCATGTATTTTAAAAATGTATAATGAAAGATATGCTTTTCAGTTTTAGATATAAAACGAAATTATGATAAATTCATAAGTGAAGGAAATTTTAGAATATATATTATAAAGAATATAAAGACAATTTATCAAATAGATGCAATTATACATCTTTAAAATAAGAAACGAAACGTCATTTTGATATCCAGTTTCGTTTTGAGTAACAGCTAAGTAAAACGTAAACAGTAAGAAAGCTACAATAAAACGAAAACATTTTCGGAATAATTTTTCATTTTAAAGAAATTTTCTTTTCGAAACATATTAAAAAATATAATTAATACCATTAGCACTTTTCACAGTCAATATAGCTCAAAATTTAAAAAATAGCTTCTTAGTAATAACGTCCCATAATAACACTCATTACTTTTAAATTAAAATGATTCAGTATGAATTTAATTTTTTGTGAAATTAAATTTCGACATTTTAAACTATATATTTTTATACAAGCTGAAAACAATTTATTTATTCAGAATCTAAAGGAACAATTTAAATTTAAAAAAAAAAACTCTTCAATGAATTTACCTTTTCCTGCCGATTTCTACATACTTCTTCATGCTAGAAGCCGAAATCAGAGTATTCATCGGAATAATTTGAAATACCCTATTGCAAAATCTAGCCGTTGGAGAACATTAATCAATTATAAAATAAATAAACCAACCAGTCGGAAGGATTTCGTTTCCTTTTACTTGGTTGGTTGCTTTCATTTTGATTTATTTCGTTTAGAATTCTCGGTTTTTTTTGCCATCGTTATTAATTTATAGAGAGTATACTTCTACTTCGTTAGGTTTTGGGAGTACAGTTTTAATTTTTGTCTTATTAAGCGATGTTTATCTTGATTTTCACTTTTATTATTTATAATTGAGAATGTTAAATATTAGATTGGGAAAAAAGAAATCCATTATTTTTACGTGAACTCTATGTAACTTCTTTTGGATTCACTTTGTAAAAAGGTTTAAAACAGCTTTCATGTAGATTTTTAGGTCTTGCGCGTTACGACTGCTGACATGCGGTTAACTTCGATCATTTTTGATATTTTATAGACATTTTCGACGATGCTGTATCCACATGCTTGGTACATCTCCAACATCAAAAAAACCCGAACGGAATCGACGAAACAAAAATTGTACGTAACTGGTTGTTACAGTCTTATACAGGACGATAAACACCTTTCACAATTTTAGCCACCGGCTATCTTTTTCGCCGTTACAAGAGAAAAAGGAAAATGTATCGAATTTTCTGTTTGTTGTCTTCCATTTTTAAAACCTTGTACTCGTAACTGAATGAATCAAACAAAAAACCGCAAGAGGATATTTTAGTGTCAAATGTCACCTATCCAACGAGCATAAATCTGAAATTGTTTGATAGATACCTCATGAGATATCGATCACTACAGACGTCTACCGAAAAAATTATGGATTACTTTTTCCCCAACCTAATATTAACATTATGAAGGAAATTTTATTTTATTACGTAAAACATTCATGATAAAGTGAAAGAGGCTGGTTTGTACAGCAGTATAGGGATAAGTAACTGCCAGAGTAATTTTATCAAAAATGAATTTAAAAATAGTGCAATTCTTTGATCATTAAGATCAGGAATTGCTACTATAATTTCGTTTCATTACGAATCAATATTCCAGGGAAAATACACTTATACATCCTTCTTTTCGTTTACAATTTCAAAAAAATGAGAAATTCCTGGAATATATTTATAAATAAATCTAAAAATTCATTTTTATGTTTTGGTTCATAATAGATTACGATTAAAATAAAAGTTCATTTTAATTATTTTTATAAATAATCGAACAAACCATTAATTAAACTAAAATTACAACGTATAAAGAATTGGAATTGTGGAAACAAATTCTTAAATAGAAAATTAAAATTCGATTCTACACTCGAGGCTTATTCATTTTCTTTTCTATAAATCTCATTTTCATCCTTTAAAACTTGAAATTTCAACAAAAGTAGTTTCGTTAGCTTACAGTAAAATTGCGAACTTTCAATGCATTCAGTAAATTTTATACAGTGAAGATTTCATATAAATTTATGATAATCTCGCTAATGGTGCTAATTTAATCAATTTATGTATGATAATTTATTTATTGGGTTGTTCGGAAAGTTATTTCGTTTCATATGAAAATAAAAAAAGTATAGCGAATAAATATCTTATTGAATTGTATATTGTCAATTCTAGTCTAACCTTTTACCATTTTTCTGGTCGTAGCATGATTTCATACTCATAAAATGGTTTCTTTTCACTAGCAAAAAACTGATTCAGGTGGGAAAAACGAAATGACTTTCCAAACAACTCAATATAATGACACTATATTAATGTATTTCGTCAAAATCATGGTTTTTTTTTTTTTTTTTTTTTTTTTTTTTTTAAACTTAAATCTATACAACTAAGTTAATAATCAATACATTACATTGTTTTGTCTTCCAAAGTTATCCAAATATTGAATGAAAATGATTTCACTACAAAATTATGACACAATCAAATTATTAATCCTGTACTTGAAATGTTTTTGTTGTAAAATAAATAATAATTGTCCGAACATATGAATTCTGATCTGAAAATTTCCTTTGTAATATATATTTATTCTGAAAGAATTAATCTTTTGAAGTAAAAAATTTTGTTTTTATTTTCTGAAATCTATTTTTATTTTCAACTTTTTTTACTTCATCTTTAATTTAAAAGTATTGAGTTATTGAAAATAATTTATTCAATGTTTATTCTTTAGTATCTTCACACAAGTATACTCAAAACAACTTTCTCCTTTCCCAGTTCCTTAATAAAAAAAATTACAATTTTTTTTTATTCACTCTTTCCTCTAGCATTTTTCCTAAATTTTTTATGTTTTTAATTTCAATTTTAAATTTTTTTAACATCTTTTTTGTATTCTGAATGTTTTTTTTTATATTCTAGGTGATTTATATACTGTTTTTAATGAATTTTTTATTCTTTTCTAGTAGCATTATATATTTATTTTTCTATTTTATATATTTATAAAAAAAATTTACATTGAATATTTAATTTTTTACTTCACATAAAATCAAAACTTACTAGGTGCCCACTAATAAGTGGGCAAAATTCTTTGCGTGTAATTTTTATTCAAAAATTTCCTTTGTGCTGGCAACACTTATTATTAGTTTTATCTATGAGTATTAGGGCAGGCCATTTCTTAAATTAAAATCTGTTTTATTCTTTGCATTATTAGCATGGGCACTATACGATGCTTAATCCTCGAAAATCATTTAAAAAGCACATGCGAAATTCTGTAGATTTTAAAAATTTGAAATATTCAAATATGTAAAAAAGATTAGTTGAATGAAGTTTAAAGCGGTTTAATGGAACAAGAAATGTAGAAATACGGCATAATAGTGGAAGATTACGCAGCGTAAGCACAAAAAATTGATAAAATGTGTTCTAGAAAAATTTCATAGGATTTAAATTTGTCAGAAAATGCTTTGATGTTTGCCAAAAAAACATTTTGTCATGTGACTGGAATCATCGTTAATCATGATTTAAAATTAAAAGCTTACAAAAAAACGACATTCTATGAAAAATAAAATAAAAAAATTAAGAAAGTGAAAAAAAGATACTGAAAAGACATGCTGCTTCTGAGATCGTACTTTCGGATAAAAAAAATATTCCTGCTACAATCATCTCAAAATAGGCACATTTTGCCCGTAAAATAAAGATTGTTCAAGAATGGTGTGAACAGAATTATCGGTACTTAAGTCTATGAGGACTACCATGGCCATATTTGGCGATAAAAATGTTCTTTGGCTCTTTCATAGGCAAGATTAACATGATTTAAATAATATTTATAAATAATACTCTTTATTTTAGCACCCTCTATAACCTAAGTTAGCGCCTGGTTTTTTTAGGTAGTCGTCATATTAGTTTTTCCGGTCACTAGTTTTGGAGATATATCTAGGTCAGGGATGGGCAAACTTTTTCGATCGCGGGCAAAAAATAGAAAAAATAAAGTTTGGCGGGCCAAGATAAATTTTTCTAAAATTTTAAGAACAATATACAAGTATAACAATTTAATATATTAATGAGATGAATGAAATTGCGATTTCATTTTTAAAAGTTCCTTATATTGAGGTTCGAAGTGAGATGTACTGATTCTAAGAAATGAGGCTAAATAATCATCTGTCAGTCTACTTCTGAAATAATTCTTTCTAAGGTTCATAGTTGAAAACACTTGTTCACATATAAGATGAAGCAAACAGCTTTGATTTTCTGGGCATGAGATATTAAATTTGGGAAACTTAATTTCGCTAATGATTTGTAAAACTCTAACTTTGGTATATTTAGAAACAATTGCTTAAGATGATTGTTAAATTGCAACTCAATTAATTCAAGCTGAAAATCTGACCTCACTGCTTCACAATTTACGTTAATGGCATGGTAAAAATATTCAATTCTGCTTGAATGGCACTATATAATATTTAAATAAAATATTAT
>JAPDSC010120217.1:25022-35409 GCA_026290005.1 Latrodectus geometricus | reverse complement strand
TGTGTGGAAATTAATATTAAAAAAGAATTTAGAACTTCATATTTTTTTTAATCACACCCACATGATTTGTTTTCATTCATCTGTTTAATTCATCGATCACTTTTGAGTAATGTCAAAAGTTAATTTAAACTGTTTAATCAATATGCTAATATTTCTGAGATTTAAGCTGAGATGAGGGAAAAAGATCGATTGAGGAAGTTAATTAAAATGTATTTTGAAAGAAATTTCATTTTGGTATAGGGAACATAGCATATAAAATACCAATCTAATTTCAAAGAAATTCAATAGTAAAGAGATTCTTGTGTCCATCTTTTTAAAAAAATCTTTCTAATATGTTCATAAGAAATAAAAAAATCACTTCAGTTTAAACAGTTTTAATGAATAAAACGTTTTGTAAATAATCAGTTTTCTTATAAATTAAAAATACTAATTAGTAAATACACAATTATTTTTGTTTTGAAATCAGTAATGTGTCACCATACATTCAAAAAGGTGTATTTGAAAAAAAGCTATTTCAGCAATTGCTTACCTAACGTTAATTAAGTGTCACACACATACATAATTTAAATGTATTTTATTTATAAAATAAATGTTATATGTTCATGAAAACATGTGCAAATGTTGTGTTATTGTAATATTTTTATTATGTAATGTAATTTCCTAAAATAAATTGTTAAAGTTAATTACACTGATGATTTAAAATCTAATTGTTTTAAGAATTTTGTTTTGGTTTTCAATTAATTATTGTTGACAACTAAAATAAAACACTTGAATGAAAAATTCTGCAAAAGTAATAATGTAAAAATAATTAATTAATATCTATGTAAATTAGCTTCATCAATGCAATATAATTAGATTATAATATGAACTAAATAATATACTTATATCAATTTATAAACTAATTTAATATTAATAGGAAATTGTACGTGTATACACTATTTATTTTTCAAGACTTTTAATTATTTTTTTTCACTTTTCTAAAACTTTTTTTTCATAAGTAAGCATATTAAGTGCTCCAGAATTTATATATTACCAATACAAAAAAGAAGCTCATGATTATAATACATTTAGAAAAATAGAAAAAAAAACAAGTTATTCTCTTCATTTCCATATTTAATGGATTTTCATAAATTATTCATGAAAGTAATTGCTCTCTATTTTTAAGCAAGCATTTTTTATTTAATTTTTTAACAGATGAGAGAGCTATTGATACATTTTCTTTAAGCGATAATTGGTTGTTAAATATTCATTATAATATTCTTTCAACTAAAATACATTAAAGAAGTAAGCATATTTCTTAAATGTAATTTCAGTTTAAAGACTATTATAATAAATATTTACCAGCCAATCAAACACCATCAAATTTTTAAATACACTTTGAGGAAATATTTATCGTTCTTAATCATTGGCTTGTCTTTTTTATGTATCTTTAAATATATTTGAAAAATATGATGAACATATTTATTTTTTAATGATTAATTAAAATAAAAAGAAATATCCCTGTCTTTTAAATTATTCAAGCAAAACATTCATGAATATTTACATTATATTTATGTGCATATCCAATAAAAATATATAATACCATTGTGGTTAAATTCTTTCAAAAATTCATTTTAGAAAATTATTCTTGAATAGTTTCAGTTTAATCTTTTTTGAAATACTAAATAAGCTTATATATTAAATGCATAAATATCGTAATTAATATAAAATTAAAATTATATAAGTTTAAATATCCTAGAATAAAAAACGTTCGCAATAGGTTTTGAGGTAAAATTTAAATGAAAACGAAGCTACATATTGAACGTATTGCTAATTTTTTTAAAGTTGTATGTTTATTAGAAATGATTTAGTATTATATTATTGAATACATATTGCATTAATGATATTGATGTATACTACAATCTTTGACATTGCCTTCGAAAACAGTCTTTGAACTGAAACAAATAATAATAATTAAATATTTAAATAAAAGTAAAATATATTTGGATAAAATTTGGTTTTTGGAAAAATTATCATGCTTTACATAAATAATTTATGTTACTTTAATAATAACGTTTTTAAATTTCTTATAATTAGTTAAGAAACTTGAATAAATTTCATTTTAAGAAATGCTGTAGCTGAATATTTAAATTATGTCATCTGGTTACAGGAATTACAAATAGATATACCTGTGTCATCGTGCACAGAAGATTGGAATTACCCCGTTATTTCGGTGACCGGTACATAGATATCTGGCATCTAAAATATCTAGAAGGAAGTGATTATCTCACGTGCTGGGAAGGAAAGCAGAAAGGTCAAGAAGAGCGAGTGATGTGGTAGTCTACTAAATGTGTGTACTACTTAAAAAATCTTATATACTGTTTTTGTAGATTTGTGAATGCATTCTCATTATGTCAAGAAATGTTCTAATGGAATAAGACATGTATTAAGTATAAGTATTAGAACTTATTTCTAGAATAGATTAACCCTTCATTGCAGAAACTAATATTCCACAGCACGTGGTGTGGTAAGTTTCAAGTTTTCTTTTCTATTTATTCATACCTCAGTAAATTTGTTTCTCCCTCAATGTGGGGATACATGAATCAACTTTAAACTAAAATAATTGTTAAATAAACATAACATTCCTTTTTGAAAGTGAATATTTATCGTATCCAATGAGATAATACTCAAGAATGAGTTATATTTATATTCTATTCACATGATGTAAACATCAAATACACTAGATCTTACCAGTTTCCAAACGGCATATTCATTTTTTTATTAAGACCATACATATTAATATAAAATAATCATTTACACCAAATGATCACAAAGGAAATGTAATGAAAAATAGTATTTTATGCCAATTTATCCAAATTAATAAAATAATAACTTTTCATGAAAATAGAAAGAAACATATTGCACAATTGTTTTGGTAGTTTTACGGAGGAACAGAATAAAATAACCTCTTAATTACAGTATATAAGTTATTAGGCAAGGCTTAAAGCTTCATAATATTGATCCCCATAATTATATTTTGTATACAGTTATGTAAAAAGAGAACAAAACATATTTAAAAAAAAATTGTATTAAAACAATAAAAGTGGAATTCTTATCAAATTTAATCACAACTAATGTAAAAATGTGTTTGAAGCATATTGATGTAAATGTGATATACAAAATTCAATAAATTATGCAATATAATCGAAAAAAAATTATATTATCTGTACTATCAAAGTAAATTTAAGAAAAAAAAATGTTATTTTGCTTTCTTATTAAGTTTATAGTAATGCGCTATACCACAAATGGATGTTCAATGCATATTTCATAAACTGACCAATAAATTAAAAACCTAAGATCAATATGGTTATGTATAACATTTTTCAAGGACAACAGCTGTTATTTATATACCCATTGAGTCATCTTGCTTACGGAATGCATTATTCTAAGATTAAATCATACGTTGACAATGGAACTGTAGGATCTTGTACATAAGGGGAAAGTTAAGAAAGATATTAGAAGATTATTTCCTCTATAAGTACCACTTTTACTTGCAGATAAGAAGAGAAGTGGACAGTTGAATGTGAAGGTCAGATTATTTTTCAATATTTTTATCATAATGTGCTGCTGAACAACAGTCGATGAAGTATCCACCACACCAAATTAAAGAATGCAACATTACAAGGTGCACTTGATTTGCCTGATCTAGGCATATCATGGCTGTTCGTTTACGTTTGATGAATACCAATTTATCTTTCATGTCAATGAAATGTGCCTCATATTTTAATACTCCCTCTAAACTTTTGCACAATGTGAATATGGTAAAATGAATTCATGGCTCCGTGGAGTTCTTCTTGGTGGACATGTTTCCAAAACTTAGGTATAGTGTCTTTTTTTTTTCCTATGTCACAGGAAAATAATATATGTATGCATTTCAAGATTAAATGAGTTTTGCACAACAATATACCAATGCATTTCTATTATCTGCATTTTTCTGCACATGATTTGAGCTGAAATTATTTGAAAGAGTATTAGTTGTTAATATTCTCAGTTAAGCATCTATTATATTTTGTCTTAAATCTTAACTAACTGTAAAAATTTAACATCATTTTTGCAAAACACTATCAAAATGAATTAGAGTAAAACGTATTATTAAATTCTATTTTTATTAATTGTCAAACATGTGATTGAAAATTATTTTAAAATGAGGTTTTGTGAGATAATATATTTTTATAATATTAAATCAAAAATACTAACGAATAAGTTACTAATATCTAAAATTGCAACAAATACTTAAAAATATTGCAGCACGGCTTGGAAAAATCTCAATTTGTGTGCAAAATTTAAAAAAAAATGGATAAAATTTAACATATCCTTTATGCATTATTTTTAAGTATATATTTTCGTAAAGGCATTCAGGGTTAAAATAATAATTTAAAAATGCCACCTAAAATAAGTTGTGTTTTGTAGTTCTTTTGGTGTCAGTATTTTTATAATTACATTCCTTATTAATAATAACATGGAAAACCTTTAATATAGGTTTCTAAAAATAAATTGATTTTTTAAATTGCATTTGAATAAGTAATGTTTTTATAACTTTTAATCTTATTTATATTTCTGATTATATAAATTGTAAACGTTGTTGTATAACTAGAATTGTAATTTGCATCATTATTTCTCCTTTAAAATTTTATTTAAGTAATGCATATGGAATTGAAGAATAGCTGCAAAATTTTAAATTAAAATTTATGAAATCTATAACTTATGCAAACTGCTTTTTTCTTCTAGTATAAAATTTATGTCTGAAATTAAGATAATAAACTCATTTCAGAATTTAAATTTTAATAACATCTAAAGCATATATGCAGTTTTCTACGTATAAACTTAAGTATCATTTTGCAATGAAAATTACGCAAATGTTTCGCAATATATGCTGTACAGCGAAATTATCACATAATATATATATTATGAATATTTTAAGAGGCATTGGATGTAATAATTTACAGATAAAATTAGAAAAAATGTACTAATAGCATAACTACAAATAAAAATATAATACAGTTACAGGTATTTTAAATTAGTTAAATAATATTTAAATAGATGGCGCTACATTTCAGGATAAAATTTGAGATACTGTATACAATTTGTGTCCTGATTGTGTGTGGAAGTATTATGTATTTTTCATTTCATTATATGTTATTAATTTCCCAATATGAATGAACATAATTATTGTTACTAGTAACACACATATTGAATATTCGTAACATTAGTTTTGTTTAATTTTATTTGCTCTTAGTATATTTATTTTTGAAAGTGTTTAATTACCAATTGTAAAAAAAAAAAAAATGCAGTTGTCATCGAATAAAATACATGCATGTGATAAAGTGACTTAACTTGTCAAGGAGCTTTTTTATTTCTCAGATAATTACATTTTATTCTATTAAAGAGTACATTTCTTTATTCAAAAAGTCAAATTGATTATATTGCAATGAACATTTCAGTATATTAAACAGATTAAAACAAACAAACAAAAAAAAAACATACAACATACAAAAAAAAAAACATACAAGCATACAAGACAATGCATGTAAATTTTCTGTCAGATTTGAGAGCCATGATAAAATATGACATAAGTACAGCAGTTGTTAAAAGGTATTCATAATTCACATATGGAGTATACTGTTACTTTTATTTGTTCAAAACATCAATTAATTTATCAAACATACTAACGTCATAGCATTTTTTATACTTTAATTTTGTAATTGCAATTTTCTTTCTTTTTAAGTGTTTGTATTGCTTTACAATTGCTTTGAAAACATTATAGCATTATCAATAAATATATCATTTGCACACAAAGGATTTATTTCTAAATATTTTTTAATAATTATTATTCAATTTCGCAATTTTATTATTTTAAATTGAGTTTTATTTTCATATTTTAATAAGAATTTTCATAAATATTTTAGTCTTCAAAAATGGATAGTTTGTTTTTCATTATAATGTTATGTTACAAAATAGAATATGATGTAAACCTAAGCAATTTTAGAATTTAACTGATCTTTAATAAAAACTTATAGCAACTTCAAATCATCATTATTTGGAAATATTTTAAACAATATTTGTGATTGAACTCAACAAAAATATACAAAATGATTCCATACATACTTACGAATTCCAATAAAATTTAAACTTCTAAACAGAATGAAAGAAACAGTTAGTTTAAAAAAATACACTATCAAAATTTACGCAAAGGTAAATATTACGCTTGAACACTAAGATTCGAAACTTTGCAAATATTTGAAGAAATTTAAATTAGTTTCTAAAGTATGCGGAAATCTTTTGATACTAATATTTTTTTTTCCAATTCTATATATGATTTACAGTTAATGATAAACATGAAAATGTAAAACATTTTTAACTTTTGTATAATGATTTAGTTTTTCCTCTTCTGAAAACAAATTCATACTTTCATTTCATTTTATAAAAAAAAAGTTATATTATTTATTAACTATATACGTGAACAAACAAATAACATAGTTTTAAATCAATTTTATGGCATATATTATGAAATGTATGCTGTAATATGGATTAATTTGAATTTGGAAATGGAATTTAATCTTATGAATATGCGTTTTTAAATTTATTAAATAAAACTTTGTTTATTTTGCAACTCTTATCATTATTTAAAAGATTCAAATAAGATATTATACTGTTGAAAAAATAATGAATGATATATAATTTGCCAATGAACTTATTTTTAATTACAAATATCTGGATGCGAAACATTTATTTTTTAATCGAGTTTTTTTTGTTGGGAAATAAATAACAAAAACTTATTAATTTTGCATTGTCCTCAGTTTAATATATAAAATTTTTAATACAATTGAAAATATTTAAACATACATTAGTTCATTAATTTAATGTCTTATTTATAAAAATAAATAAATATAAGGCATAAATTGTTGGGAAAATTTGAAAGCAATAGGAAACGCTTTTCTAAAAATATATAACATGATCAAAAACGAATAATAGTTACTTCTATAATAAATCATTGTAAATAATGAAACTGTCGAATATTATATATATTAAAGAAGATTTTGCGATGATTAATTTTGTAAACAGTTGGAACTTCATTAATTATTTTTGAGAAAAAGTTATATTTGCTTTAGACAAAATGATACGATTCACTATGTATCAAATAAATTATTTAATAAGCAGCTATCTTTTAATATAGTACTTTAATTAGATAATGTTTTTATATTCATTAGCTTTTCTTTGATCATAAATATAATTTTATTAAATTATTTATATAGATATTTCTTGTATCAGAAACTGCTACTTGCGGTGAAATAAATATCATCAAATGTAATAATACATAAGATTTTCTAATTAAATTCAGAATTTCAAGATTATTGATATTTAAAAAAAATTTTATTGTGTAATAAAATTTAGAAATATTTATCAAATTTTTGATTTTCACTAAATAATGAAATTGAAAAAATATTGCTTTTTTTAAAACTTAAATTGATTTATGTACATTATGTGAAATTTTAAATGAATTATCTAGAACACATGTTCAGAAAACTATGAAAATCGTCAACAACAATGCAGTGAAGCAAGCACTTTGTGAAATTTATTACATAATGTTTGTAATAAACTAAATAGATAGATTCGCTTATACATTAACACTGTGATAATCTCATTCATTCCTTGAACAATTCTTAGAAGTTTTCCAACAACATATCTAAAAACATACTTGACTGTATGGAGTATTTTCTAACAGATAATTCTTTGCTTCCTCTCAATTGTTCTTTACAATTCATTTCCCAATTGTGGTAATGAATTCGTCAATTTGTGTAAATGTGATTCAAACACGTTACTAACATCAACTTTGATAAACCGGAGGAGACAATTATTTAAAGCGTTCGGATACCATGCATAGCTTACTGATTCCTTCATATTGTGTAAGATCTGGTATTATTAAGCTGGTAAATAACTTTTATTCTTTGCTACAGAAAGATTGGTGTTTCTGGATATATCTTGTTGAGGCTCCCTACTGCTATCGATGAGGATCAGTTTAGTCTGCAATCGCATGCAATAATATTCTAAAAAGAAATAACACGAATTCACATGGTATAACATTTACAGTTGCCACCAAATTTTATCTGTCATAAAATCCCTCCTAGAATTGTACACTTTATTGCAGTGTTTCTCAACCTTTTAGTATTCACGGCCCAATTTTCAATCATAATTTTCATCGCGCCCCCCCTACCCACCGCATACAATAAAATATATACAATAATAATGTATTTTGAGTATTTTGGCGCTAAACCTACACTACAACCTTAATTTTAAACTTTACAAATTACCTAGAATACCGAAATTTATTGACATTTTGCAACACCGATCCTCAGCATTGAAAAAACAAGAATCCTAGGATTTTTATTGCTCTTGCGTCCCGCCATGTCGGGCATTCTAACGGTTTCGCGAGAAGTTTCGATTTGTCTGGTCAGCAAAAAATTAAGCTAGGAGCGTGCGCAGATGTGAACAAATGTTTTCTCATAGAGAGAAGGAGAAAGTTCTATGACGCCAATTTCAATTCCAGACACTCTCATTCGAGTCGTTCCTTCTATCGTTATTGAATCTATTCTGAATGTGTATATTATATATATTTTCGTGTAATTGCAATTCACCGTATTGAATATTCACGGCAGCAGACTTATGCAGAATCATGGATAAATTTTTAAGCTGGCGTAAGCGAGCATTAGACGATATACAAGCATCAACAAGTACACAGATGAGCGTGGTTCCAAAAATAAAATCAAGAAAATATTCTCAAGAAATCTTAAATTTTGGGTTCACTAGTACTGAAGTAAATGAAGAAGATAGGCTCCTGTGTATCATTTGCTCAAAAATGTTGGCGGCAGACAGCATGAAACCTAATAGACTTAAACGACATTTGGAAACGCTTCATAGTGAGTACGTAAACAAACCCAGAGAATTCTTCGAATTAAAATTAAAATCATATGAAAAGCCAAAATCATTGTTTAAAAAAACTTTGTCTGTGAATGAAAAAGCTTTAATTGCCTCTTACAAAGTTTCATATAAAATAGCCAGATGTAAAAAGCCTCACACAATTGGTGAAGAGCTTATTTTGCCAGCCGCGATTGATATTGTAGAAATTATGTTTGGAGATAATTTTGCAAAACAAATACAGTCTATACCTCTTTTAAATGATACTGTTGCCCGTCGAATTGTTGATATAGCTGAAGATGTAGAGGGTCAGCTTTTGTCGAAGTTGAGTTACAAATTGTTTTCAATACAACTCGATGAGGCAACTGATAGTAATAAAGATGCTCATTTCATTGCCTATGTTAGATTTTGTGATGATTTGTCAGTAGTAGAAGAATTACTTTTCTGCAAACCAATAGAACTCAAAGCAACAGCACTCGCTTTATTTGCTATCTTAAAGGATTATATGAACGAGGCAAACATAGAATGGAAAAATTGCGTCGGAATATGCCCAGATGGTGCTCGTTCTATGTCAGGAAGATTCCAAAGTATTCAAGCACTTGTGAAACAAAAATCACCACAGTGCGTCTGGACACATTGTATGATCCACAGAGTAGCTTTGGCTTCCAAAGAAATGAGTCCTGGTTTGAATATTGTGTTAACTACGGTTGTAACCGTAATAAATTATATAAAAATGAGACCCCTGAAATCAAGAATCTTTTCCGCACTTTGTAAAGACATGGGTGCAGTACATTCAGCGTTACTATTTTATTGTGAGGCAAGATGTTTATCACGAGGGAAATTTTTTGCCACATGTTTATGAATTAAGAGAAGAAATCGCCGTTTTCCTAGAAAAGGAAAACTGACCGGAAGCTGAGAATTTTCGCGATAGTTTATTTGTGTTGAAATTGAGCTACATGGTCGACATATTCGAGAAATTAAATAACTTGAATCTTTAACTGCAAGGAGAAAATACACATATCATGGATACGAGTGATCAAGTTAATGCTTTTTGTAGGAAATTGGAATTGTGAAGCAGAAATTTAAAGCAAGAAAACTTAACAATGTTTGCAAATTTGAATGATTGTATTAAAACTTACAAGGCTGAAGAACAACATGTAAAAGTTGTTTTTGAAACCATTGAAAATCATTTAGCAATGCTAGCAAAGAATTTTAAAAAGTACTTTCTTGTTGACGACAAATTGATATCAAGTTACAAGTGGGTGAGGGATTCATTTCAAAATACACCCGAAGGACTCTCAATCGAAGAGGAAGAAACCTTCATAGACTTCACGGCAAGCGGCGAACCCAAAAGACAATTTAGTAATAAATCATTCTTTGAATTTTGGGCAGGAGTGGATGATGAGTTTTCTGCACTAAAAACAAGGGCATTTCG
>JAPDSC010120217.1:0-20022 GCA_026290005.1 Latrodectus geometricus | reverse complement strand
TTAAATATATATACCGGTATATAAATAAGAAGCAGGCAAAAAATATTTCTGGAAAACCATTTTTGCTTTAATTTTGAAGTTCTAAATTATATTTTTAGTATTGATGAATAAATAATTGAATCAAAAAATTATTTTATTTCTAAAATAGTAAGAATATTTGGTTTACATACAAAAAAATTTAAGGTTTTTGGAAAAAAAATAATGAAGAAATTTTTTCATTTTATTTAATTAGTTCGGAAATGAATCAAAATCATTAAGAAACAACAAATTAAAATAATAGATACCGGATGTTTTTTTTTTTCCTTATTCTAATTTAATTTTAACATTTTGTCTTTGCAAATATTTTGCATTATTTATGTGGTGCCATCTACTGTCAGAAAGATAAATTAACTTATGTTTTGTTAACTTATGTATTAACTTATTTTTGATAAGCATTCCGATTTAAAAATATCAATAATTTGAATTTTCTGAATTTCTGATAGTTTGGATTAAGTTTGATACTTTTTCACTTTTTTGAGTCTAATTAAAAAAAAGTATCAATTAAATAATATTTTAACATAGAATTAAGCTGGATTTGTGGAAAAATGTATGTCGCAATAAAGACTAATTTTTACCTAAAAAAAAAATGAAGCACTTTGCAACAGTTAAAGCGAAATTAAAACCCCCATTTTTTTTCAAAGTTATGCAACAAAAAGTTTCATGTCAAGAGGCCAAACTTTGATGCGATAAAATAAATATTTATAATTTATTTATGTTTACCTATACTTACACTTTTTCTTTTTTTAACAATTTTTACTTTAGAGAAGTATAAACTGAAATACGCTTCTCCAAAACATATGTAAAAAACATTAAGCAATAAATATCAGTTAATTAGCTTTATTAATTAATATTTTCAATAGTATGAGGATGATTATTCTATTATTGTAAAATTTAAGATATTATAGCAACTTTAATTATTACATTTTAATATAATCAAAACAACCCCAAAGGAAATACATTTTTAAATCAATTTACTCATTACTACTAAATGTTATTACTTTTTTATCAATTTACATAAAATACTTATTACATAATATATAAAACCGAATTTAATTTTCATCCGTTATAAGACATCCGTATCTTTGATTTTATCCGAAGTGATTTACTTAGTGTTTTAGTTTTATCCATTCCGAATTTAACTTTCAATTCGTTGCAAAATACCCGATTATATACCTCTTAAATTTTAACATATAGTATTTACTAATGTGCTGCCATCTGTGATAGAAAAAGCGAAAATAATTAGAGGTATTTATTTTTGTTAAAATGTAAGTGATTATTGCAAAAAAAATTATATATAATTTAAATATTCATATACATTTTCAGAATACCCTTACTTTTTAATACAATGTAGTTATATTTAATTAGTTATAAATATAAAATAGCTTAAAGATGTAGCAAATTTATGCTAATAAAAAACAGTAGTAAAATCTAAAATAACTTATAAATGAAGAAAAGTTGCGTATGAGAAATAAATATAAAATTCACTTGAGGAAAAACAGTTTGGGTACTTTAATTATACTTTAGTATATTTATAATTGTCACTAGCTTTTATTTTAACAACATTTTCATTATTGAAAATTTAAGAACATATATTTGCATTGACAGAAATGACATTAAGTATTTGATATAATTACAGGTATTTACATTATTTCTTAGCTTACATAGTCATTGACTAAAATACAGGAATATGTCAGTGTACATTAAATTAAAAAAAATTGCTGGCAATTTATATTTAAACTTTTGATTATTTATAAGCAAAATATAATATCTCAAGCTAATATGTTTTATATTTTCATACGTCATTTATATCCTTTCCTAGAAATTTAGACGACTCTTTTCATAAATGTTACATATCAGTCGACATGATAAATTTTTAGTTGGTCAAATAAAATTTGAATTTTTAACTTTAAAAATGATTGTTTTTAAGAAAATTGAAATTGTTTAGTTAAAGTCCGAAAATTCTTATAATTTGCAATGTTAGTTAGTATACAATATTTGAATGTTTCATTAATATATGCTGATATATTAATGTAGCCTAGTATTTAATGATTGTTTTCTTTATGATCTATTTGCCTGTCATTTAAATATCCTGTTATCTAAAGCAAACTTTAAGTGAATCATGACAAAAATTAATTTAAATAAAAGTAAAAATCCTAATACTTATTTCATTCCAGTTTAATTTGAAACGAATGCAGAATAAATTTAACACTTATATAAGCATATTTATTTTTTAATAAATAAGTTTATGAATTCATTCCATAAAATGAAAGCTTATGTAGAAAAATATTGTATTGAGAAATACTTTTTTTAATAAATAAAAAGAAAAAAATACTTTTCGCTAAATAATTTCGCTTTGTTGCGAAGACGTAGCAAACAAAACGCAGAAATGGGTTAATACCAAATTTCAAGTTACTTTAAAACCACTAATAAAACATATAACAACAATAAAGAACCTATTTAAAGGTTATTGAAAAACTATATTTATGTTATTTCTAAAGTAATACTGATTTTTATTAATTAAATTATTTTATTTAATTTATTTTTAAAAAAATATTTATTATTCTTAATATTTAGTATTATTAATTATTCATATATTTGCAAAGAGACGAGTTTGAACATAATACAAATGTAATAGAAATATAAAAGTGTGTTTTACTTTATAATTGATTGATTTCTGAAGTAGAAAGTTTGAGAAGAATTATTCGCTCCAAAAAACATTCTTTGCAACTTAATTTTTTCTTACAGATCTTGTATTGCTATTAAGTTAAGTTTATTAACAGGATAAAATTTTTATTTTAAAGTTTGGAGCAAGTTTTATTTTGTCAAAGTTAATTAGTTAATATTTTATAACTCCACAACCTTGAGCTCGATTACTTTACTGCCAAATAAAAATGTGTTTACAAAACTTGTTAATTGGTCTTTTAAACTTCTTATACTAACTGTACGTGTAAGACTTTGATAAACCATTAGATTTCAATTGATTTGCTTATTTATTTGCTTTAGTATTTGTTTCAAAAAGTTTGAAATGTATGTGGAAGTTTAAATATGCAATAAAAATTAACCACAAGATATTTATAAATACCTACCTTATAATGGAGGCGTTTTCCTACAATTTTATGTTAAGATGTTTTGACTTAAGCCAGGTTACTTATTTTAACAAAATATTCTTTTAAATATTTATTTAACACAGATATTTTTTGCATATTATAATTATAAAGAATTGTTTTCTTGGTTGTAAAATACAAAGTAATGAAATAGAATAAATGAAAAAAATAAATAAATATCAACTGATTCTGTGGCTTATTTTACTAAAAACATTGAGTCTTAGTATAAACCAAGTATATTTTATTTATTTTTCATTTAACTGTCATGAACAATCAGAACATGAATTGTATTAGTGGATGCTAATCATAAATTCTATAAGTAATTAATTATTTAAACTGTATTAAAATGTAAACGATTTTTTTATTAATGGGAGAAATATTTAAGTAATAGTTTAAATGTATGCATTCGCTGCTATAAAAAGAAATAAAATTATTATAATTGATTTAATTTTACTTTAATTTATTTTATATACTTTTCTTTATCAAATTTTTTATTCCTATATTTTTTTATTTTCGTTTTCTAATAATGATACCTAATATTTTTTTTTCAATTTACTCATAGCGTTATAACATTTTAAAAAAATCTAATACACAAAATTGACTTACTATTATATAACAATATAGAAGTTGATGGTAAGTTTTGAAAATTATTTAATTATTTAATAGGAAAATTGAAAAATGTAAAAAGCGAATAATTATAATATTTTACATTTCTCTTCAACATTCTGGTGTAATAGATGTTTAAATATTTTATATCTATTAAACTTATAAAATATTTCATATTTATATTTATTTACTTTCAGTTTTATGTTAATTTTAGTTCAAATATTATAATTATTTTAATGTATATTAAAAGAAATATTTTATTTGGTGTCGATACAACATTTTATTAATGCAATTATTTATTTTTATAATATATATGCATAGATATTTTTTTTAAAATACAGTACATTTCTTAGAATGCACGATTTTTTTCAGGTTAATTTTAGAAAGTAACAAAGAAGTAACGTGAGAAATATTTCAATGGATTTATATAAATTCGAAAAAATATATTATAAGTAAATATTAAAATTCATGTATATTACAATGTTGTGGTAAATCATCACACTCATTATTAATTTATTTACTAAAATTAACTTTTATTAATTAACGAGTTTCTCTGGTAAACTAAATCTATTTATTGTCTGAAATTAATAGATAAATTTCCCCAAAATTATTCCAAATTTTACAAGATAAATGTACAGGATGCAGTTATATTTTTTCCCCAAACTTTTATGAATACTTATAAAAATATAAGATTATTTTTCTTAGTAGTAATAGTTTAATATTAAGAGTAATAATTTAATATTTTTTCAGAGTAATAGTTTAATATTTTAAAATTATCAGAAAAGAAGATAAAGTTCAGTGTAAAAGATTGTACGAAATATCTATGGTTCACATTTCAAGTTATTTACAACTTCTTTACATTTGTACTTTACAGGCATAGTAAATATAATTAATCTATTTTTTTAACTCATGTACTTAGTTTTTAAGTTCTTTTTTTTCGCTGGTAAATACAGCTGAAGTTTCTTCTGTTTTGATTTTTAACTTAAATCATTTAGACAGCATAAGTTTGGTGCAAGTTTACTTTCGTAAAGGTTCAAATCCAGCCAAAACTATGACATTTTCAAAAATTTAAAACACAAAAGAAGAGGACGATCAGCTACAATGGGGTGGGACTGAGTGAAAAAACCCTGAAGATTTTCGGAGTGATTAGGTAAAAAAATTTAACGATATGTCGAATCGTCTGAAGGAAGCACATTGAGGAAAGTTTTGTGCTGTATAAGGGAGGTAGTACTGTAGAAGAAGTATAACAGAACAAGTTATTATATCAATTTATCTACCCTCTGTTTTTACAACACAGTTTACTATATATTATAATTTTAATATTTAGTTTTTGCAAGTATGATAGAGTATTGTATTATTAACCCCTTTACCGTTCGCTGAGGTTCGGTGATGAAAGTGCTTCAATTTTGTTTCTTGGTGGCAACATAATTTTGGCTTTCATTGCAATGCATGCCCCCCCCCCTTTAGCGCTTGTAAAAAATACAAAAGTCCCTAATTTTCTGATGGGACGCATTTCCGCTTGTCTCTAGACCACCTCACAATAATCACATTTAAATGACTTACAGCCAGGAAGTCCACATATCCCTGTCAGATGAAGTAACAACTATGTGCTAGTAATTTATTTTAGTATATTCAACTCAAAAATGTCTACATGTCTCTATTATAAATTTTATTACATTAAATATGAATTTTATTGAATTATTTTGAAAATTATTATCAGGAAATTGAATTTATTTAATTTATTATGAATATAGTGAAGAAAAAATTTGGTAGTTTCCCCAATACTTGTGACGATTTTATATAGCTACTATAAGTAGTTAATTTGCTGTCTAATTATTATTTGTTTTTACTCATTGCAGATACTTTCCAAAATCAACACTTTGTTTCTAAAATCATCAAATAGTTTTTAAATTCATTGAAAGAAATCGTTCTGTTGCTTTAATAAATACAGACTGAAGAATATCGATAAAATTCCATATATTTAATAATTTAAAAAATATGAAAAGCTAACTTAATTGCCTAACTATAGACTTCATAGTATATAGTTTGTTAATGACTTCAATTGTAATTTTGGAGAAAAATTTTGTGAATGTAAATTTTTCATATTTAGTTACTAGTACCAAATGATTTCTGTTTCTACTTACATAAAAAATATATAGTTCCGTACAAGAATCCATGTCGTTATTATATATATTTTAACATATTTTTTTAATTGTTTTGCACAAATATTAAAAACAGTTATGTCTCTAATAAAAATTTGTTTTTTAAAGGAAAAATAAACGCAAAAATATAAACGGAGAAGTGCTTTAAAGGGGAAATGATTTCAAGTTGTAAATTTATAGAAAGATTAAAAGAAAGTGTCCAAAAATATAATGCACACATGTGATTTATTTTAAAGTTTTTATTTACTATCAAAATTTCTGCACATAAGCAATAAAACATCAACATAAAAATTTTAATGCAATTGGGATCGGTAAAAAAGGATTTTACATATCAACTAAATTTGAAAAAATAAACATATTCTAAAATATAGCATCTAAATAGTTTTATATTTTGACTGATAGTTTACAAATTACCTTCATTTCACAGAAGAAAATATAATGAGAATAGGAAAAAATATAATGAATCCCCATAAAAAATGGAGAAAATTATGCACATTTTAGAAAATTAATATTACTTAAAAACAGTACTTTTTACATCTAAATGTTTGATTCCAAACAAAAATTATTAACGAGATATTATGTTATAGAAATAAAATTAATTTCATCATGTTAAGTTTTATGTTTTCACTGTTTTATATATATCGCTTTATTTTCATATTTGTAATTGGTTGTTACAATTATAATGAATTATAAACCTTGAAGGTATAATTAAAACTTGAATTTGCAAATATATTTATTTATAATATTTGCAAATATCTTCAGTAAATGTGTAATTCATGCCAATATCTTATTTTCCTTTTCTTATAAATGAACATATATATTATGAAACAGCTCTATAAATACTATATTTCTATGAAAAAAAATATTCATTATGAAGAAAAATTTAAATATACTATTTGCATTTGAATGTTAAAATTTTATATATTTAAAGTTTTATCATTTTTTTTAAAATCAAGTATGAGAGAATAGTCAATATTGCAATGTTATTTTTTAACTTTCAACAAAGAGTAATGTAACCTTTATTGTTTTATTTACATAAAAATCTAATTTTTAAAACTAAGGATTTCCTTTTTTGTCGATCATTTATGAAAATATATAAGCATTTAAAATGATAATCCTTCAAACAAATTATTCCTTTTTTGAATTAAAATTAGGTATAATTGGAAATTAACTAATAAAATAACTATGTAAAAAAATCATTGCAGAATTGTTTGAAATACTAAATTTGCTTATAAAGTTAAAAAGAAAAAAAATATTTCTAAATTTAATACAAACTTTCTAAGTTTTTAAATTTTCATATTTTTGAACAAATCAAATAATACAGATTCTTTATATTTTAACCTTGTCGCGAAGTCACATATTTACATATTTTTACACTATTAAATTTATAATTAAACAAAAAATATATTATACACAGAAATTAAGAAATATTAATAATTTGAAAATTAATTTAATCGAAAAAGTGAAAATAACTTTGTTATACATTGCTTATAAATTGCAATAATTACGTAGTTTTTAACTATGAATATCTAAATAAGTATAATCATAGAAAAATAAATCGTAGTATAATAAAGCTGTTGCTTCCTAGAAGCAGAGGATTCTAAAAATTGTTTGTTAAAATATCTTTCAGCTTTTTCGATTTACTCTCGCATTTGTTAAATCAACCTTAACCATTCAGTAAGTGAGTTCCCAAACTGCGATTTCGGGACAATCCGTCAATTCTAGGGGTTGAACTTGAAGCACTCCTATGAAGGCAATTGCTCCTACCAAATGGCTCGGGATAGCCAGTAAACGCACAGAATTTTTTTTTTCCCGAGTAAACTCTCTATAGCTGGTTAAGGGAATGTGTTGTCATCTAGTACTAGAAGCAGAGGATTCTGATAATTGTTTGTGAAAATATCTCTCAGCTCTTTCGATTTATTCTCCCATTATCAACCGTAACCGTTCAGTGAGTGAGTTCCCAAATTGCGATTTCATGGCAATTAATCAATTCTAGGGGTTGAACTTGAAGCCAATTGCCCCTACCAAGGGGCTCGGGATAGCCTATAAAAGCATAGAAATTTTTGCCCGAGTTAACTCGGGATGGCCAGTTAAGAGAATGTGTTGTCATCTAGTACTTGAAGGGAAAATTAACTGGTGTTTGATATATTTATGATAAGTTTTCGATTTTAAAATATAGAAAGCATTAGAATTCAAATTTGACTGCTTTGTGAAACAATTTTTTTCAATTTTGTAATTCAAATCAAAATTATTAAAAATAAATTATTAATATGAGATATTATGAAAAATATAGTGCACAAATTCATTTAGCAATGATGTTCAACTTTACATTTTAATGTAATTGTCTAAGTTGCTCTCATATTACAAAACATTTAAAATACAAATTCATTTTTTATTGAAAACTTATTCACTTAAATTTTTGGTAACATATAAAAAGTCGAAATTTTTAAGCAATAAAATAAATATTAATATATATTTATTTTTGTTTAAACCTACTTTGAGCATTTTTATATAAATAAATGAACTGAAATAAAATGTGTTATCAAATCATGTTTAAAAAGCATTTGACAGCAAATATCAATTAATAAGAATTATTAGAGTGCCATTTGCTGTTATTAAATTTTTAAAACTTAATTTTACCTATCAGTAAAAAGGGACCGATGAATTTTTAATTCAACTTTATTTATGATTATATAATGTATACTTCACATGTTATTATGCATAATTAAATTTATTTTCTTACACAATGTAGTTATGCATAAAGGCATTGTGAATATTATATAAGTATGCATAACGCACAATATTTCTTGTGAAAAGAATCAGAATTTAATTTTTTAGTTATTTTAAAAACGTTTGATTACATTTGTCTCAGAATTTATTGAAAACGGTGGACTAATGTGCTGCCATCTCTTGTAAATAAAATCAAACCATGATTCCAAGAATTCATTCCTATAAAATTTACAGATAAATTAAACAATTAATATTTATGTATATTTACTATGCATATAAATAAAAAATATAAACTTTATTTACTATAATTACTTATGAAAAAAAATTGAAATATGTATCAAATAAAAATTATTTTTACAATGTCTATGATGATTATGTTCTATATTTACAGTTGGCAATAATATTTATGTTTTTTAATCTATAAATTATTTATTTTAATAACCATTGAATAAATATGTAAAACTATAGAATTATTAACAAATATTTAACATTGTTAAGAACTGTGATATTTTTTTCGCAATATTTTCGGTAATTTTCTAAGATACGGAAAACATATCAGTATTTTTAAAATTTACGAAATTTTGTACAATTTATAAGTATAATTCAAATTTCTAATTTTGAAAGAATTTTTTTTAAACTGTCATATACATTTTTTGATAACTCATTTGGTTTTTTTTTTCTAATTTTAAATTATTACTTTATAAATTTTACAAATATTAATCTATATTGAATTTTGTAAAGTTGTTTAAATAACTTATTGTTTCTAAACATTAAAAATCGTACTTTTGCAATTTTATATGCATAAGTTAAAGAATGAATCATTCAATTAGCAAAATAAAATCAGAAAATCCATATAGTTTGAATTGTTTATCACTTTGCTATATTTGGATGTTTCATTACTATATGCTGCTAATAATGTTATACTGTCTCGTAAATATAAATGTTTAACCGTGGATTTATAATGGACTGTAAGCTATTTGATTTAAAAATAATAAAATTCCTAGTTTTTTATATTGATATTTATTAAGCAGAGAGCTTTTATCCACAAAAAAATAAATATTTAGTTTCCCTTTAAAATCGAACTCTAAATATTTACGTATTCTCAAACAACTTGTAATGTACAAAATATAAAAATCAATTAAATCCTACTTTGTTTTTTTGGTGTATATTTTTTAACTATTCAACTTATTTGCATTACTTTTCTAATTTTCTTAAAAGATTCATTTTATGAATCATTTCACATTATTTATAAATTTTACTTTGATACTACTGAAAGGGATACTGCTGAAAGTTTGGTTTTAAGCATTACTCGTTATAAAGAATATTTATATTTACATAGTAATGAAAGCATTTGAAATTTTAAACATACTTTAAAATAAATTTAAAAAATACTGTTGCATAATAAATCAAAGAAATTGTTAGAAATGCTCTCATTTTAAATCTATCTTTTATTTTACCCTGTAATGATCTTACAAAATGTGTTTCGAATTTTAAAATCACACTAATTTATTGAATGCTTGTGTTAATACATTTTTAGGGGAATATTTTGGTTTATATGAAAATATTAATAATCTTTTTATACAGAGAATGTTATGTTAATATGTTAAAAGGGATTTTTTTAAACATTTTCCTAAAATTGTTTTTAAAAATAGGAAAATGGTTTTTTAATGTAAAGATATTAGTGAAAAATGTCAATTTAAAAAAAATTAATATTAATGAGTATGTTAGTAATTTATTCTCTTGATTTTAGTATTTATTTATCTTGATTTTAATGATCTATTTCTAATGTGATTGATAGCCTTTTTACGTTATTATATATAAGTATGGGACATGGAAAAATAAATATCCTTTTCAAAATGAAATACATTAAATCATTTCCTTTTCTCTGTTGCACGTACTGTAGTATATCTGCTGTTTTTTACCATATTGTTTTCTTTATCTAAACTAGAAAAATAAAAAAAATAAAAAATAGGGAATAACGATGTTATAAGTTTCAGAGAAATGATTTATCAGTAAGGAAAAAGTATTTGTATAGAAAAAAAATGCATAGAAATATTGCAAATTGAATTGCACAAAGTAAGCAAATAGTTTAATTTAAAAATATCTATTCAGCTTTCTCAATTACTAGTCTAAATAAATAGTCTAACATTTTAATAAAGAAACCTAAATATTAACGATTATTAAGTATGCATTAAGCAATTATGTATTCAGAATTATATTTAAAAATTTATACTTAATAACTTAATAACATATTTGAATATTACTGAATATTGATTCATTTTGAATACTTGTTATTCTCCTAAAAAATATTATGTATTTTATGTCATGAAAAAAATAATTGATATAATTAGTTCAAAAGGAAATTTCTTTGGCTCTAAAATTGTACAAAAATAAAGGTAAAGGAAAACTGTAAAAAAATTTAGATTAGATAGTAGAATATGCATGATAAATTATAATTGTTTGAAGAAAATGCAATAGTCTACAAATATATTTTGAAAGAAAATTTTAAAAGAAGTATAAACTGGGAGAACTATAAAGGGAATACTTAATTTCTCAATGAGTGAAAATGTGAAATAAAATAAATGAATGTATATTGCAGTATTGGATATTAATAATAAGTCAGGTTATAATATAAATATTGAAAAAATTTAGGAAAACCCATTATACGATTTTCTAATTTTTTAATACGCAATTTCATAATATATTCGTAGTAAAAAGTGAAAATGACAATTGGATAGTAAAATAAGTTTTTTCTTCCATTAAGTACCTAAGAATATCATTGAAGTTAAATTATTAATTTTAAAATCAAGTATAGAATTAATAAAACATTTTTTAATCCATGAATTGGTAAAACGTAAGATAAATAATAAGTGAATCAAATCGCATAATTTAATGCATTTAATTCATATTCAGAAATTTATGTAATTAGATGTATACTGTATTTTCTTCTTGATTGTATTTTCTTATGTGTATTGTGGGAGTATGATCACTGATAAAAATACAGGATATTTCAAACTGTAAAAAAAAAAAAAAAAAATTCTGATTATCTATTACCTAACTCCTTATATTGAATTAACTTTATGTTATTTAATATAATCATAATATTATATATTACTTAAATTTATTAAAACTACTTTTTAAAGAAAAGATAAAGAGTTATTCTTTTTTATAAGTGAAAGACGAGTTTTAAATTCTAAGGAGATAAATTAAAAATTCATTCCCATACCATTTTCTCTAAACACTTATTTTGCTTAAAATTTAATAATATAAGATAAATTTCTTCCCTGAATATTTATAGCTAAGCCTAAAAAATATGCGCAAGATGCTTTAATTGTTTCAAAGAATTAACTGATAAGACGAAATAAAATGAATATTTTATTAAATTGTTGTTTCATTATTATGAATTTTTCTAAAATACTTTCTTCACTTTTAAGGAAAATGAGTTTGCGAGAAAATTGAATAACATTCAATGCTGTAGAATGATGCATTGAATCTTTAATGATTGAATTTAGTATTTTTTAAAATAGAAAATAACGTACAATTATTTGCTCAAAATTGGGTTAAAGAAGCTTTTGAAGTGGTATTTTGTGTTTTTTCTTCAATTAGTAAACAAGCACCGAATGAAGAAAATGCTAATTTCAGGACGGAAATTAATGGAATAATAGGAAAAAAAAAACTAAATCATCACTGGAATGTATTTTTGAAATTGGGTTTTTGTTACATTTCCAATTTAAGTAAATGTTTGTAGCAAATTTTATGAACTATTCTTAATTGTTTGTTGTTCTAATTTGCATTCAGTGTTTTTTTCTGCGGTATTAATAATTAAGTAATTGTACCGTATCATGAACGAAACCATCGAAGCTGTTTTTTTGCCTTAATAATGTTGCTTCGTTAACGATAAATGTTTTCCTGGATTTCAAAATTTGCTCAAATTTAATACATTTTTATTTTGTTTCCTCTATTCTTTACTTCTTTTATAAGCTCCTAACAAACTAATTGAGCTTAAAATGACTAAGAAAATGATTCATGAGTATTTATTATATATTTAATTTATAAAAAAGCTTAAGTTTATCGATGCTATTCTTTAAACTTATTGCATAAATCACTTTTATTGGTTATTTATCTTATCTTTTAGTACTCAATCGCACATGGTATTTAAAAATATCGATAAAAATATTAAATGTTATTTAAAGTGTAATAGCGCATATAAAATTCAAATCCATTTCAAAGAAAAGGATGCTGAATTTCTAAAAAGAAAGTTTATATATTTTAGAAGATATTACATAATATTGTTTCTTTTAATTTAATAATGTAAGGGTATTACGTAAACAAATTTTCAGAAACAAAAATTATAAAAGTTTTTTTTTTTTTTTGCATTAAATATACCTTTGCTTTTTAACATATTTTTCAAAATTAAATATAAATTAACAAATTCTTATTTTTATTATATTTCTATTTAAGAAAAATACCGCATTATATTTTTTGATAGCTAAATTGACTGAAAATATCCATTAATTAATTTATTTTTCATTAATTAATACAAATATTTTAAAATATTGACCTATTATTACTATATTTTAATTAATTGGTGTCAGACTTGTATATATATCATTTTGGCTGTGGCGGATTGGACGTTTAAAACGTTCATTTTGACAAAAGAAATGTAGTGGTTTTGTATACGAACCGAAACGATGATCCAACGTGTTCGCTAATGGCAATTGGAGCACGTTAAATATGTTTTGGCAGCAATTATATATCAGAAATGATTCCACAGAGCAAGGCAATTTCGGGTCTTCTTCTTGGTCAACTTTTCTAAATTACAATAACCGACCTACTCTAAGTGCAGTGATGGAATACACAATGGTGCCATCACTTTCACTTCTTGTTGTGCTCAAAGCTCATCTAAAAACAAAAAAATATTTAAATATTCTTTTACATTTTAATACCTTTATTTATCTTCTGTCGTCATAGATATAAATGTGTAGCTATTTCTAAAATACTCATTTTGCCTTTCAAAAATAAACCTTATTAAATAATTCAATAAATTACAGTAACATATAAAAAGCAGTTGTCATCATTGATAATGTTAAGAATAAATTAATATCCTTATAAAATATGATTTATAGTTTTATATAATATTATTTATGTCCCTTGGTTGAACTGAAAATTTGTTTTTCAGAAGCAGATTCAAAATGACGTATTACTAATAACGGAAATGGCTCAGACATCGTCCTTGAGATTTTCTACTGACGCGAATGACGTTTGACTTTAAGCCGTTATTTATCAAGGTTAAGAAATATGCATCGACGTCACATTTTTTGAACATTTTTTAAATTCATTGAAAAATTGAAATTAGAAAATATTCCTCTCAAAACACACAACACGAATATAATAATTTATTTATATCATATAGAAACATTTTAAATATCGAGTACAAATGAACTTTTGTAAGCCTTTTGATTTCTGCGTAGATAAGCAGACAACTTCGATTGCATAAATTTATTTTACTCCATAATAAAATTTACCAATTAAAATTCACATAATTCAAAAACTAAATGCATATTGATTGTTAAAAATAAATAATGATATATAATTGTTTTAGTACAGTTTTCGTTTTTTTTAATATATTAGTTTTGTTATTTTATGAATATTAAAACATATATTACCATATAAAAATCCTGAATATTTGATTTGGTTGCTATATTTATCTTTTACACCTACATAGAAAATTTTGAAAATGATTCTCCCTGTGCAATATTTAATATAATAATTAAAAAAAAATATAGTATATAACTGATTCATTTTAAAATATAACCACAACAAATGAACATTTTAGTTTTATTATTTAATTAAAATTTAATATGTTATAATATTTACTTTTTTCTGTAATTAAATACATTACAACAAGTATTCACAAAATCTATTTACTTGCTCTTATTATTCAATATAATTTTAATTATAAATTATTTTCTGGGTAATATGTATTTTATTTGATAATGTTAAATGTTAATATGTAACTAATTGTTGTACTCAGATATTAATTTCTATAGGAAAAAATTAAAGCTTAATAATGCAATTACAGAAATTTTATATTGATGCCAAAATAATTTTTGTATGCAATAATTATATTTGAATAAAATTAAATGAATTTTAATATGTTACGTTACACACAACATTCACACTTTTTTTTTCATACCCTAATGAAATATTTCATTTGGAACAGATATCTACATGCATATGATATTTATCACTAATGATGATTTTTTTTTAAAATAATATCGATTATTACTATAGTCAAAGAGTTAAAAAATTATCGATTTTGCTCCCGATATTTTCCTTAAATCATCCAATATCCAAGTGGGTTTAATTTAAATAGGGTCTTCTACTTTTCAGATAGATAATGCTATAAAGGCCAAATCTATTTTCATAAATATATTAAATACATTTTAAATCAAAGGTTTATAAATGAGTCTATTTGGAACAATATGCACAGTTATTACCTAAATATCAATACAAAATTTCCTACTCTAGGCCAGAAGCACAATGGCTAGGACGCATATTTTTAAGCGTAATTTGCGATACCAAAAGGCAGATTTACATGATAATTAAACAATATGAAAAGATCTATCAGAATCCACAGAATTCGGTCTCTTTTTTCAGTATAATAATGTGTTTATTCATTGTAGATGTCACCTATAACCGGAGGTTTGCATGAATGCAATGGTAAATATACCTGACTCCAAATCAATTAAACATTTTTAAGGCATTCTTTACTATATTTCGTAATCACTTTTCTTGTTTGTATATATTCTCATTGAAAAATAAGTTGTTCCAAAAATATATGTTACTGGAATCAGAGATAGGGGATCATCTTACTGGAAACAATCAAGCAGTGTAATCTGTATTCTTATGAGATTGTAAATACTATCTTTTAAATAAAAAAAAACTTTTCAATGTTTACTATTTTTATTAGCTACTTTTGTAATATTTCTTATAATACGACGTTTTGTAAAAAAATTAAAATATAATATTTTTATGGTAATTTTACATTACTCTTTATGACTACAATCATTTAGTATATTATATGAATCAGATAACTTTGATTTTTATCACAATTTTTACATTTTATGTTTTGTTTTAGAAAATAAGTAAAATAACAAAATACATGAAAAGAAATTTTTTTTAAAATTTCATATCTTTTACAAAAATGTAATGCATAAAATTTAAGAATATATTTATACCCTAATTTTACTTAAAATAATCTTATGTATTGAAATTAATTTTCATATTATATGTTTATTACTCAGTTAATTAAATTATTTATAAAAAAATGTCTTTTTACAATTGGTTTTTGTCTCAGGGTTGTATAAAATAAACAAACTTAAAATTACTAATATAAGTGAAATAATAATAATAAAAAAAAAGTAAATAACAAAACAGAAGTGATCTGGTTACAATAGGAAATGAATTGCTTGTAGTTAAAAACAATCATAAAATGTCAGAATAAATTCTAACTTTAAAACATTGAAGTGTTTCTCATGTAAGAAATCTTCCAAATCAAATTGCGTTTATAAAAATTTCAAATAAATTTACAATGTAATTTGACAAATAATGCATAAATTTATTATAAATATTTAAAAACTCAATATTCCATCACTTTTAGAATATTTTTCAAATTTAATTTTCATTTAAATTTCTATGCAGTTAAAATTATATATTGAGAAATATATTTGCGTTAGATGAGTAAAATGTATTTTTCTACTCGAAAAATGATTTCAATTTGAAAAAATTATTTCAAAAAATAAAATCTGTCTCTAACATATTAAATATAATCTCATATGAAATTATAAATAAAATCAAACAATTAGCTGTCTATACAACATATTTGAAAATATTAATTTTTGTTTTGTGCTTAAGTAATTTTTGAGTTGTAGTAGTTAATAAGTTTATTTTACATAATGTTGATTTTAAATACATTTAAAAAAATATAACTGATATTTAACGCATAGACTGCTTTCGCTGAACGAGGAACATAATGTTTTTGAATAAATCTAATCAGACACACTGAAAATCCTTCAAATAAAGAGTTTTATATCAAATGCAAATGATATTTTGAAGGTTGATTAAAGTTTGACATAAGAAATGACTTACGCATTGTTAAAAAATTTTCTTTATTTTTCATCTATTTTTTGCTAACGAAGTAATGCAGGAACATAGCACCCTTCATTTCTCATGAGATTGTTTTTTAATTATATTTGATAGAAAACTGAAAATATTGATAATTAAACAGAAAATTCAAAATATATCAGTCGTTCTGTTCTCAACAATTATGTTGGAAACTAAAATAATTTCAAACAATAATTACCAATTTTTTTTAAACAAAATTCTTCAGACATGAATAAAAATGTTTGTAGAAATTTGAATAAAATTTTTTGTCTGTATTTAATTATCTTTGTGAAAAATGTTCATTTTAACAGCAAAAATTAAATTGAATCATGTTTTAAAACAATACGTTTTTTTATTCACTTACAATGCAATCATACCTATGAAATCAAGCATATAATTGAATAGAAATTTTCAAAATCACACATAAAGCATGTATACAAATTATTTACAAGAAATTCACAATGATGAAAACAAATAAAATGCTTATATATCAAAATGTTTCTAAAATTGCTCTTTCAGTAAACATGATTAAAAGTGGAAATATTTACACATTAGTAAATTCACGACTTCAATGCAAAAAAGAAACACACGCACACTCATCTGTGCCTTCAGAATCATTTCAAATTAATTTAAAACAGGCGATAAGAATTCGTGATTCACTTTTAAATTGTTTTCTCAAGTGTTTACTTTGAAAATTAAACATTCTAATAATCAAAATGTGAAATACATAATCCTTCATTTCTTAAAAGTAGAGTTACTTTGTCAAATACAATTTTCTAAACGTGAATCAATAAACTTTAGCACTATAAGTGTAACTATCTTTACTTTCGAAATATTTTTGTTCCACATTTTAATAAATATCAAATTACATTTCTTGCCAAATACTAGTTCCAGTCTTTCATAAAATAATTAAAATTGCAGAAAGAAATAATAAAAATCCAGTGCAGTGGCAATTTCTCCAATTCGGAATTACACCAGACTTTTTATGATTATTTTAAAGCAAATTGATATTCCAATTGTTTTAAAATACTCAAAGACAAGTTTTGAAATTTGCTACGAATCTCAAAAGCTGTTATCCACAGTAAAAAAGTATGATTTTAAGCAATAACTCAGTCACTTTCTATATAATCTTGAGCATGAAAAATTTAATTTTTTTAAACCAATATATTTACTTAAATTTTAATTCAGTATAAATTTTAAATGTAAAATAATTTTAGTATAAATAAAAGAAACTTGAGCTCAGAAACACAATACATAATAAATATAATAGAAGAAGTATCAAATAATAATGAAAGTTATACAATAATTTAACTTCTGATTATGAATGGAAAAGTTGTTGATCTTAAAATATTTATAACGAAGAATAATGAATATAATATTGTTTATAATGTCTTGATAAAGTTGTAAAAATTTTTAAACACGAAAAAAAAATACTTATATGTATTTAATCATTAATTGTTTCCCTTCTATTTTCATGTTTGTTTCATTCATTGGAAATATCATCTACAGATCTACAGTTAAGAAAAAAAAAATAATAAATAAATAATAATAAAAAAAATCTATTTAATTATAAAATCAAGATAATATAGTAATTATTATAAATGCAATAAGTATATGAAAATTGCACTAATAATTCTCCTTTTGTCTATTGTATTTTGATATAGCATGCAGTTATAAAGTCTTTTGTAAAATATTTTTGAATCCATTAAATTAAAACTTATAATCAAAATACGATGTTATTTCCATGACATTATGAAATAATTAATTTAACAAAAGACTCTTAATAATATGCATTGAAATAATACGTTTAATAAAATTATAAAAAAATATTTTAAATACGTTTTTAAAGTTTTTCTATGAACAATGTTTCGTAAAATTACATAAATTTGAATTATTGCTATTATATATAAATCAATCTCGAGTTCATTTCAAAATTAGATGCACTTAATTCTGTTTTAAATCTAATTATAAAAATTTATGAAAAGTGAACTTTGATTAGGTGATTAACACAAATTTCTAAAAATATTTTATAAATATATCAAAAATGTTGTTATATTTATGTATCTGTAATTTTTATATTTATTATATTATTACACACATAAATAATAAACAACTTATATATTGTTAAATTATTCGTTTTTGTTATTTATTATTTTATTAGTTATTGTTAAATTTTAATATTGCAAATATGTATGATTTTAAATGTATATTTTAACTTCATGTTCACAAATTAAAAAAAAATACTAATATAGATAAAGCATTAGTTACATTAGTTACATTATTCATTAGTTACAATATTCTATCTTTCGAATAATAAATTAGCTATATAAGTTTTTGAAATATAAATTTCCTGAGCTAATTATTTCTGATTTAAACATATGAAAGAAGAAAAATGTATAACTGCATGATGTACAATGAAGTTTTGTCTATTTAAAGAAATAAAACTTTTTTATTCATTAAACTTTTTTAATCAATGTCACACAAATCCCGTCATTATGTAGAACTTGATGATCCATTGTTCAACATTTCTAAAAGAATTCTGTTTGAATTTCAAGAAGAAAGAAACTTTTTTCAAAAAAAGAATGAAGTAATTTGAGTTTACTCATATTTATTGAAAATGCTCTTAATTTTTGATAACATACAATTTATTCTTTGAAGGTTATAATTATTCAAATAAGGCTTTAGAAAACTTTTAAAACCATATGAAATTATTCATTACGCTGCTATAAAATGGGAGTGCAGCAAAGTTTCATACTTTTTATTAAAAAAGAAAAAAAGTGTTTGAAAAATGAAACAGTTTTGGATTAGAAAAATACTTCAAAACAGGAAGAGCTCTTTTTCATAAAATTTTCATAATTGTTAATTTTATTAAGAAATGTTTTAAATTTTACACATGATATTGCTAAATATTTCCAATTTATTATTCTAATGCAAATTTTATTTATTTTGAAATAATTTCAACAAAATCATTCATTATTAATCATGTAATTGTACGATAATGATATTATATGATGCTTATTGAACAAATTTCTTTTTCTCCATTTTCCCAATTTTAAAAAAAGACACATAGAATAAATTTTAAATATTTCTTAACCTTTCAATATAAATAATATAATGCTTCAATAAATGCTTCTTTATTGTTTAAAAGGACAAAAATAAAAGATTTTGAATTATCTAAGACATAAAATAGCATTATTGAATTGACGTAACCATAA
>JAPDSC010120212.1:132-38861 GCA_026290005.1 Latrodectus geometricus | reverse complement strand
ATATATATATATATATATATATATATATATATAATTATTTTTAATTTTTGTCATTGGTTTAACAGTGTATTTTTCTTTAATAATTTTTTAATGATTTTCGCAGAATTAAATTCGTTTAAGAAGATTTGATATTATTTTTAGCACATATCAGTATTTTCTACTATTTATCAAAATGTATTTAAAGCTGGAAATTAGGATATGCAGAAGCTTTTGAGATTTTTTTTTTACTAAAAAGAGCAGCAGTCCATTTCATATCTCATCCCTATATTCACTTCAATTAAAATGTTAATTTCTTTCCTTTTTAACACCCACGTCAAGAAAGCACTCATTCAACTGTTTTGAGCAAAAGAAATGGTAATATGTCTTCCTACACTGTTTACAATTGCTGTAAGTGAAATATACAAGGCAATACAAAAGTAATCCCGCGTAAAAATCTCATGAGTTTCTCAGAACGCGGCTCTGTGACAGTTGTTATACTAGAGATTTCTTAACCCCTTTCGAGCACTCTACTTTCTTCCTAATAAATTTCCTTGGAGCAGTTGTGGGAGATATCCGCTTTTTGCGTCCGAAAGTTGTAAAATTTGAAAGTAGCGAGTGAGGAGAATTCGATGATATACGTATACGTTAGTTCCTTTTTTAGGGCAGAGATAAAGCACATTAGTCTTCCTTTAAGCAAAATATTTTTTCTATTCAGAATTTTTTTCCGACTAAACGAATTTTTTAATCTGCCAATGGAAATCAGAGCGCAATTGGATGATTCAGTAAAATTTACAAATTGCGCTGATTCCTTTGATGAATCTGAATTAAATGATATTTTTCTAATGACTAAGCAAATATGGATTCAGCAAGGATTCATTTATTTTTTCTTAATTAAGCTTATTTTTTATATATAAAATCAGATAAACTTTATAATATTCAATTTACCACATGCGAATTTAAAAAATAAATTTAATTAAACTTAGATTGATATTGATAGATTATTAGATGTAGATTAAAAACGTTGATAGATTAATTGCAATTTTTCAGCTATTGTTCTTATTGGGCAGATTAATAAAGACAAGATACAAGACTAATGATCATTTAAATAATTAACTGAAACTCTTGTTTTGTGAAAGATAATGTAAAGTGACGGATTTTATAAAACTTCTAGAAAATAAGTTTATCAAAAATTATTTAATAGATATATTACTTAATAACAAAATTATTAAATAGATATAAGGTTTTATTAATAAAAAATAATATAAGTTTTGAGGAAAATTATAGTAAAAAAAGAAAACTTTAAAAAATACTTGATTTTTTTAAAAGTCATTTTTTAAATTTTCTGTTAAAATAAATCCTCGCGAAGAGATATCGATGTCATTATTATGAAATTCGTTGGAATTGTCATATTTAAACAATATATTCCTACAAAGACGAAGCAAAGGAGGATAAAACTTTACAAATGTATTATAGTAATGACTGCAATTTTTAATTTTTAGTATACTAAAAATGCATGCAGTGACTCGCTCCAAGCATTTTTATATAAACTGTAATATATTTTGTACTTATAAATAAGAATTTAATTGTAGTGCATTGATGTCTTGGATCAATAAAAGTGATATTTGCGTCATAGTCTAAAAATCTTCTTATAACGCATTTCTTCAAGTGTTTCCCAATTTCCTTCTTTCCGAGATTAATAAACTAATAAGCGAGACATACTTCCTAAAATTGTTGTGTAATATATATATATAGAGAGAGAGATCGCTAGATAGATTATCGATTTGAGAAAGTAACGATATTTACGATTTGTTCGAAACGCTTTTATGTATGCACTGTGAAATAAAGCCTCACATATAAATCAACCAAAGCCGAATTGAATGACATGGGAAGCGCTTCAAAATTACTTTTAATTACGAAGCTATTAAATAGTAACGTCAAAACGTGTTTCATTTTCTTTTTAACCTTTTCCAATCGGCAAAGTATTGCGAAAAATAAAAGCAATCCTTTTTCAAAAATCAGATAAATGATAAATATTATTTTCTTTTTTTAAATAATTACCCTTGGGGAATATAAAAAGAGAAAGGGAAGATCTGAACAAAATTTTATCATAAACTTATTTAGAATAATTGCTTCATCAATGAAAATTCCCCCTATTTTATTCTGTAAGTTTAAAAGGATTATAGATTATTTCCTAAAGAGTTTTTGCAAACAAAACTTTTGGACTCTTTTTTTTAAATGATACATTTTTCTTAAAATTTAAATTATATGAAAATTAGTATGTGGTCTTTTTGAAAATTTTTAATCACTTTTCTGTAACTTAGTGGATTTAGATAAAAATCATTTTAAATTTTGATTGCATCGCATTATTTTAAAACTAGGAAAATTATTTGATTAAGAAAGGAAAGAAACTAGTTGAGAGCAGAAAGATTATGTTATTCATAATTTATACAGATATTTAGGATTAATCTTTATTTCTGTCTTTGATAGTATTGTTTCAAGTGTGGGTGACTTAAATTCTGGAAAACTTGGTACAGAAAGGGACATGCAAATAAAATAAAAGGTATGCAACTGATTAATGATGTACTGTGTTAGACAGTGGACGTATAAGACAACAGGTTTCTGACACAAAGCTGTTAAACTAGTTTTTGGTCTTCAATATTACATTATAGAGGCTTAAATATCTTTGAATGGAATGTTATAATCAGAGTACGACAGATGAAACATAAGGATTCTGAGATAGCTTTGAAATCTCGATTTTCACGAAATATTTCACCGGTGTAACGTGAATATGGACTATCAGGTAAAATATAAAACTTCAATAGCAATGAGACTTAAAAAGACTTGATGGAATGCGATCATAGGCGGTGACTGATGAGAATTCTTAAGCGAAATAAAAATATAATTCTTAAATTATTGTCCATTCCAATGCAGAGAGATCAACAAGTATTAGCATACAAACTGTTCTGTGGATCATCTTTTATGGACTTAAGGAATCGATGTCCAATATGTGTACTGCTTTTTATCTCATGGCACAAAACTTTCAAACCTCGCTTGAGCTAACGTCGTTTTTTATTATCTGGTTTCATTTAACTGTCGACGTCTGGAAACGCATTGTTTGGACTAGTCAATCTAGCTTCCTATGTTATCAAAACGATACAAATATGAGGTTATGGAGTATAATTGATGGATTTTTTTTATAGACCTTATATACCAACAAGTGATTGTACAAGACAGTGGTGTATTGTACACAGTTTGTGCACTTTTCATGAGAACTTCAATACATATAGAGAAGAATCGAACGAGTGACAGTTACATAATTATCCTAGCTCATACAACTACTATCATTAATGTTTAGTGTATATTCCAGTAGACTTAAGCAATTTCAGCAGAACTGTGGGACACTTTACAGGTGTAGACAGAGCTGCTTCTTAGTATTGCTTATTTAATTTCAGGCACTTCTATATGTAACCTTAATCCATGCGCATGGATATTATTGTACTGAACATCAGATATGATCATGGTTCAGCAACGACGTATGTTGCATTGGGGAATTCCTGCGTGCTTGAGTGTAACGATATTGATTGTACTCATTATTAAGTGAGTATACCAACTTTTTCTGGTATTTGAATGTAGAAACACATAATTTTATTGTGAAAAGTTTTTACTTTAACTATATGTATACAAAGTATTTCTTTTGTAGATTTATTTGAGATGTTTGATTTACAAATTTCTTAAATATGCAATAATTTGCGGAAATTCTCTATTTAAATGATGACATATATATGTCATTTAACTAGCGACATTTCACTTAATATTATGCGTTAAATATTAATTGACGAAATTTTTACTTTTCATTTCAGTAACTAGTGTTCCTCCATACATTATAAAACTTTGCTTTTCTATGCATTTTCTAAGAAACATTATATGATTAATTTGTTAAATTACGCTTTAGGTCTCCTAATTCACCAACTCACAAATTTGAAGACTTTTTCGGGCTTGCTTATTAATTACTCTTTTGTTTTAGCTTTCCCTTGGTTGCTAATTAAGTTTCACTTTGAAATAGCGGTAGAATTTTCGCCATGGCATCGGCGATTTTGAAAATGCGCCAAGCAGGGGCCCTAAAGCACATTTTCAACGATTAATTATATTAGTCACTAGTTATGAAGAACAACTTTTTTAATTTAATTTATTTATACAATAGATACATTTTAAGACCAAATTTGTGTAGCAATGTTCTCGAAAGGATATTTAAAAATTTCACTTTCAAAAGTATGTTTGAAATATAGTGAAAACTGATTTTATGAAAAATATAATATGAAATTTTTTAATGAATGTTTAAGAAAAAATCATTTACATTATTTTTCAGTGCTTGTATTATCTGCTTATATTTAAAATTAGTTTTATATGAGCATCACAGAATTATTTTTGAACATATGGCAACAAGAAATTGAATTGCTTTTTTGGAGGTAAACATATTTATGTTTTACTTTTGCTGATAGTTTGATGAGGTTTTTATTTTGGATCTGAATGTTAGTGTGAATGTTATTAAAAGAAGCAACTGATTGAAAGAGATTCATTGTCAAATATTTTATAAGCTTATTATTCGTTGTAATTTATAATGTGGATTTTCAGAAGAATTTTTTAATTTCTAATTTTAAATGAAGTTTTGTAAATACAGAAACTTTCTATATTGCTTATAAGGTTTGTTCTTCGGTTACCAGAATTTGACGATTTATTTAGAAATTTATGTAACATTAATCATAATATTTATTCTTAAATATAAAATTTTCAATATTTAGCAATTATAAACAGTCATTTGGAAATGTATCTTTAAATTTTCATTCATATTGAAGATATTTGTTCATAATGCTTATTAATTTAATAGTCTCTGCTCTGTTCTTCAGTTATACAAATCACGCGTTTTCCAAATCTTTTATGAATTCTTGGTTGTGTAGAGTTCACTTTAGCAATGCATTACAATGAATTTAGAACTTGTTCAAAATGTATGCTTCGTACAGCCGTTCAAACTATGTCTTTATCTGGATCCACCTGTAGTTTCAGAATTTCTAGGTTAATGTTTGGGACGATGATATTAAAAATTTAGGCATTCTTCCAAAAAGATGCTCATTGTATTACTTATTTTTGTATAAATGTCAGTTGCATACCTATCATACTTTTTATGAAAATAATTTTGAATAGTTTGATTATAGTAAGTCAACATTTCTTTTCTTGAGTACATTTTGGAAGAACTGTTTGCAAATTATCTTGGAATTATGCATGGCCATATATTCATTAATTAATTATTGATGATATAATAATGTTCTCCTTTACTATACTCATTAAAAATGTGATTATAATTCTGTTTAAAAATGTTATCTATTTAAGTCACTGAGCCATTCATAACCACAAATGAAAAAACTTGAAATATCTATTTTAGATATTTTGGAGTATTTTTAATTGTATTATAAAAGTAGAATATATCAATATTTAAATAAATTATAATATATTGTTATTCTATTTATAAGAGCAATTTTTATCTTGATTTTTTAACAAGTACTAAAATGTTCATCAAAATATCTCATTTAAAGAAATATGGCTTTTTCTCCTTTTTTAAAAGTTTGCTATAAAATTCACCTAATATCTTGTCTAAAAAAAGTTGTATAAGATGTTTCACAGTTTTATAATTTTTATAACATTTTTATTTTAATAATTTTGAATTCATACTATTCTAATTTTTATTTGTATTCCAATAATTAGGGTATTTGTAATTGTATTGAATTGTTGCTGAGTTTGAAGATGAGTTGTGAAGAATTGCAAGTAGTATGTTCACTCTATTACTATCATTACTTTGCTCAATTGACCTTGATCAAATAAAGAAATATTCACATTCTATATAAAAGTATTGCAATCATTGTTTGTACCATTATTTGATGAAAAAATAAGGATTTTTTTTTTAAGAAATCCCACTTAGTTTTTAGATAACTTTTTACTATATCTAATGTACTTTTGGTACTTACTATGAGGATTACCTTGGCAATATTTGGGGATAAAAATTTTATTTGGTGAGATTTGCAAAATTTTAATAATATTTACACAGTATTCTTTATTTTAGTGCCCTCTATAACCTATGTTCGTGCCTAGTTTTATTTTAGGTAGTTGTGATGTTATTTTTTCTAGTTGCCAGTATTGGTGACATATCTAGGTAGTCTTCATAGTATGTAACAAACTTTTTAAGTATTCTATTATTTTGAAAAATTTGACTGTTATTTAACCTAAAAATATATACTTTTGAGAATGTTTTCGACTTTTTATTGTTCAAATTTGTGAAATAACATGGAGATTATTCACATAGTAAAATTAACCAATATTTTCCTCACAATAATAGTAAATATTATTGCATCATTTCCATAAGACATTGAACTTAAGATTTTTAAACAATTATTATTCATATTACGATTTTTATATCGTTATTCAGCAAACTTAAGGGATTACCTAGAAGTAATATATTAAAGAAAAAAATCTAGCTATATGTTACTTGCATACATACTATGAACATGTGTTTAATGGTTCAGTTTCCAAGTATAAAATGTTAATAATCTGGAGACCATAGTATATTTCTAAAAATGCTATTTATTAAGGGTAAATATTGGCTATATTTTTATAATCGAAAATGAATGTTTTTTTTTTGCTTAAATTATCTAAAAATGATTATTTAATTTTTGTTTCTTCTAATGCTTGTGTAAATTCTAATGATAAATATATTAAGTAAATTTTAAAATCAATGTTTAGTTCACTGCACAAAATATTACAAATTTATGTTCTATGAACCTAACACTGTATTTAAAGTTTAGAAGAACTTGTGAAAAAGAAGCAAGCCTTGGTGGTGTAGTGGTAGCATTTGATGCTCACAATGCATGTCTGAGATTCTAGGGCTGGGCTGGGAGGACCTTTCATCCCTTGTGGGGTTCGATAAAACTAAGTACCAAGCATGCTTGGAAGCTAAACATTGTAGGTTTTGCATTAAGCTAACCACCTGATTGTGATATATTAGTTCGGGGAAAAAGTAATCCATTATTTTTTCAGTAGACGTCTGTAGTGATCGATATCTCACAAGGTATGTATCAAACAATTTCAGATTTATGCTTGTTGGAAAGGTGACATTTGACACTAAAATATCCTCTTGCAATTTTTTGTTTGATTAATTCAGTTACGAGTACAAGGTTTTAAAAATGGAAGACAACAAACAGAAAATTCGATACATTTTCGTTTTTCTCTTGTAAGGGCGATAAAGATAGCCGGGTGGTTAAAATTGTGAAAGGTGTTTATCGTCCTATATGAGACTGTATCAACCTGCTACATACAATTTTTGTCTTGTCGATTTCGTTCGGGTATTTTTGATGTTAGAGAAGCACCTTGCATGTGGATGCAGCATCATCGAAAATGTCTATAAAATATTAAAAATGATCGAAGTTAACCGCATATCAGCAGTCGTAATGCGCAAGACCTAAAAATCTACATGAAAGCTGTTTTAAACCATTTTACAAAGCGAATCCAAAAGAAGTTACATAAAGTTCATGTAAAAATAATGGATTTCTTTTTCCCCAACCTAATATATTTTGCACCTCAGGGCCCTCGGTCAGGGGAAGAAATATGGAAATTTTATCTGCAAATTGTTGTTTATTATAGGATTCTGCAATCATTCTTGAACATAGCAGATAAAGAAGAGTTTATGAAAAATATTTTTGCATTCTACAAAATATTATTTATTCAAACTATTTTTTTGAAGTATGTGTAGTGTAAAAATGCTAAATCTAAGTTGTAAAAGTCAATGGAAGCATATGTAGACATTGCCTTGTCCTCATGCAATAATAAATATCTTATAAATGATGCTCCTCTTTTTTAATTTTATTTTTAAATACTCAATTCTTAATAAGAAAACATTATCAAATAATGTCATAAAAAATATGATATTAATTCATCTTTATGTTACAAACACTTAAATTAATAAAATCAACTTATTATTCTGTGACTTGCAACCATAGTTCTGTTTTGTTGATAAAAATAATAAATTAGCAGAAAATGTATTATACTCTACCCTCAAAGATTTTATGAATATAAGATTACTTTTTTTCAATTAAATTTAAATAAAAAAAAATCAGTGCCTATATAATTAAAATGAAATCAGTATTAGTATTTATAATTTAAAAAAATTGAAGGTAAATTTTTATTTTGGTAATAAGAGAAGTTCCATATAAATTACATTCCAACATCAGATCATAATATCATATTTTTAATCATATTAATAATAATATCATATTAATAATCATATTTTTAAAATTGATTATGTGTAAAATACGGAAGAAAATTGATCCCTCTACTTTTCATGACTGAAACATCTTGGATTTCTTTTAAAAAAATGTATTCTTAAGAAATTGGAATATACTGTAAGTTTTATAGTATTACAATACTATAGTTCCATGTAACAAAAAAATGTATGTAATAAACAATTACAGTGATGCAGTATGTTTGCATTATATGTTTTTCTTGCATAAAAATAAATAGCTTATTATGTAAAAAGTATTTTTCATGCTTAAATCATTAAAAAAAAAGCAGTCATAATATTTTAAATATGTGCTCAACTTCAAATTATTTTACATAAAATTTCATAAGCATTGTGAGTTGTTGATTAGTATTGAATTGGCGAAGCTATATTATAATTTTTAATTGATTTTCGCTAGTCTTCAGCCATCATCAGTCTAATTCTGTATGGTGTTCATAAAACAAATAGACTTTTAATAATTACGAGTTTATTGTCTATCTCTCACCTAATACACTTCTTACTTTTTAATTATTCGATTCTAAAGATGAAAAAATTATTACATTAGTTTTTTTTAAATTCATTAATTTCATTATATGTCCTTTCAATGAAACTATTCTTTTTTCTAATAATACAGAAATAAAAATTTTTTAGATGAATGTATCTATATTTTTAATTTTTTCTTTACAGGAAGAGCTTGAAGTTTTGTTATCAATATATGATGGTGATACCCAATTTCGAAAAATTTCAAATAATTGTTTTCAATATAAAGTAATGATATTTTTTTATAAATAATTTTAATTTTTAATGTGAATGAATGTTATAAATTTTAACTGTTGCAAAATTTTTTTTCTTTTCTCATATTCTCATAGAATATTTTAAAGTTGTTTAATTGGTATTAGAGAATAGATTTAAGTTATTGCATAAGTTGAGAATGTTTAGAGCTTCTAGTGATTGGGATAGGTAACTTATTGTATCATACATTGTGAAAAAGCAAGTTCTTTGAGCTTTTAGAATCCAGAATAAGAGCATTAGTTTTCTGAATTGGAGTCAATAGCATTTTTATGTTTTCCTTAAAAGATTCAATGAATTCTAATTTCCACAAGTTTGGATATCAAAACCCTTTATACCCATGTTAAGTCATATATTCTTGCTAATTACTTTGAAATAGCTTATCACTTCTAATTTATCTCTTCTGCAGTATCAGAAATAAACTTGACTCAAAATATAAATAACTTCAACAAAAAATATCGTAGCATTTATTTGCTTAAAAGTTTTAGAAGTGGTGTTTTTGTCAATGAAGAATTTATGTGCATTCAAAAAATGAAAATTAATGTAATTTGCAAAATATTTTAAAATTGTGTAGAAATTGAAAAAAATATTGAACAATATCTGGATTCAAATGTCTATAATATAAAATCATCAAATTAAAAAATTAAACAGTAAAATGATGAATGCAATGACTTGGCTGATTTGGATCATTCTTATCAAAATTTGCTTTGCCATTTTAATTTAAATATTGAAAAATCACATTTTGAAGCTTATATTATACAGTTTATTGTTATCAGAAATGAAATTTACTTTCATTCATTTTAGCATTTTGTTATTCCATTGTAGAATGAGTGTTATATATACAAATATATTTTATTAAATAAATACTATTTAACCATTTCTTTTCTATAATTTATTTTTGAGTTATGTTTTCATTTTATACATTTTCCTTAATCATGACATTGGTGGGATTTAATGTTTTAAATGTTTATGATGCCACTCCCTACATAATTTAATGAAATGGTTGTGTTGATGAGATATTTCTGTGTAATTTAAATTATTCTACAAGGGTATAGTTATACAAATTTATAACTTAAATAGATGTTCTAGACTATAAAAAAAGTATTCTTTACTTGAGAATCATATTTTAAAATAAAATTTTTTGTTTTATACAGTTTTAATACTTATTTTGTATAATAAAATTGAACTAAAATTATTTGTATATTAGTATATATTAGTTAAAGCAATTTTTTATAATTATATATTACATTTGGTTATTCTTAAATAAGGAAATTTTTAAATATTTTAAGATATCAAAATTTTGTTATTTGAGGCTCTGTTTTAGTAACTTATTAAATAGTTCCGAATATAATTGACAGTTAAATGATTTTCTTCCAAATTAAAAATTTCTATTTGAATTAAAATTTAGTTTAATATAAGAAAAATTTTGTACTATTTGTTAAAATTTCTAAAACAGAAAAGAAAAATATGCATTGAGATCTTAAAATAATTTTTATGTAAAAATTCAAAAATATTAATTGTATTATAATGAAAATACTTCTTTGTTAAATAGAATTATATAAAATATTAAATATTATTTTTCTAAAAATAACTTATCATGAAAAAATTTATAATTATATATTAAAATATCCTGTTCATTTTCAAAGTTTTGAGAAGCGAAATTTATTTTTTTATTAAAAATGCATATGTTATTGTTTAAGTAATAGTTATAACTCCTAAAATCATGATTATATATTAATAAATAATCTGACCTATGTTTGAAAACAAAAGAAATTCAGAAATAATTTTTTCATCAGTTATAATGCTAGATTTTATAATAATGAGGACAATTCCTACTTATCCTAAATTTAAAAAAGGATAAATTATTTGAAAAGTGAAACATATTTTTAACAATAAATATTCAATTTAGAAAAAAAAAGATATTAAAATTTTATTTTGTATTTGAAAAAGTAAATATTATAAATGTATTCATTTCTCTTTTGACCAAACTGAAGGAAAACATTCTTGACGAATATTATGAAGGTCTGCAATATAATTAATGAGATTCAGTTTAAGAATTTATATTCAAAAGCATTTATTAAAAGTTATATTTCAACTATACATTTTTTTAATTTCTTGAAATGATAATTATTGATTCAGTCACAGAAACCTTTCTTATTATTTTTTACTAAAGTGAATCAAAAGAGAGATAGATATTTAATGTGGAGATGAAAATTTATTTCTGCTGTTATTAATCAGTATTTCTTCTTTCCTGACCCAAACATTCTTTGAAAATATTATTTGCTTTATGTGAAGTCTATAAAAAGAGTTTATTCATTTATTAAATCATGCATTAAATTAATAGATGTATTGTATTTTTTTAAAAAAATTTAACAGGAAAATAAATTAAATCTGCAATTTATAAATAGCTTATTTTTACCTTTTTTTTTGACAGTGACATTAGTTAAATAATTTATTTATTCAAAACTATAACTTTAACAAATACTAATATGTGTAATTCAATACAACAGCAGCTTTTTTTTCTGAATTTTTGGTAGTTGTTTCAAATAACTAAAATGCATGATTTATTTTTATTCCCACATTTAATTATTTTTATTAAAATCAATAATTTAATGTATGTAATTTAAAATTTTTAATTTGGTGTTTCAATTTTAATATTTTTTCATTATTTAAAAAAGAATTTTTTAAATTTTGTTTAAAATTTTCTGACAATAATTATTCCTATAAAGTTTACTACTAAGTATTTTTACATCTACTATACACTGAGCATTTTTTTAATAATTTACTAAAACTAAAATAAAAAAAAATGATTTGAAAATATAGAAATTTTTTTCCAAACTATAAGATAAAGGCTTGACTAACTACTGGAAACAGGTATTACTTTTTAATGATTAAGCTATTTAAACCTTCTATGCTGTTGAGACGTTTAAAAATAAAACCATAATCAGACCTAGAGTAAATCATGCAGCAGAAACTTAGATTACTAAGAAATACAGTTGAATATTTTTAGTAATTTGGAATATATTTTAAACCATAGGTCTCAGTCTAATTAGCCCTCGTTTACAGAAAATGACTGTTGAGTGACAAACTAAACCACCTTTGAAGCAAATGAGTGAGGAAAGAGCAGAAAAGAAAATATATCGAGGGAGACTACTGGGTAAAAGAAAGGTTGGATATTCTAGAAAAAAAGGATTAGATGAGGTGTAGGAGGATTTGAAAAAGATAAGGATTAAAAATTGAAAGACAAAAGCTAATAAGAAAAAACGGCTAAGGTGGCTAAAATTCTGCATGGATTTTAGAGCTGAGGAGTAATTGCAATCTTATTAATATAACAATGAATTATATATCTCTAGAATATTCTGCATATATGGAGAAAACAAAGTTTTTCTGACTTTATTTTGATTTCAGATATTTTTATTAGGTATGCATAATAGCAGTAGAAGTTAGGCTTTTAGGCAATAAAAAATGTATAAAAATATGTGAATTCTTAGCTCCTTTAATATGATCTTTAAATAACCCAAAATAATCAGAATTTATTGAATTTGATAAGTTTATGAATTATAATTTTTTAAAAGGTGTATTTTTTATGCTATTTTAATTTCCTATTTTATATATTACAAATATTTATTTAGTTATGCTAAAAGAATGATTTTTTGCAATGGAAATTTTCTAAGTATAAAATTGTTGAAGATGTCTTATGATTTTATTTATTTTTAAATTCTTATAAAATTTAATAGCTTTATAATTTTATATCAAATGTAATGGGTAAAATTGTTTGTTTTATAAATGCATTTACTACATTTTTTAAATGTAATTACATATTTTTTGATAATAGATGGATAACATTTTGCTGTATTTTTATACATATTAATTTTACTATATTTAATTTTTAAAATTATTGTTTTTGTTATAAATATATTTTGTCATTAGTAAAATATTTTATGTTGTTTTGCTTTAAAATTTGGAAGTTCTGAAAGTATATATTTTTAAACACAATTTTAAATATGATTTTACTATTTCAGATAGGTACAGATGATGAACCTAAGTCATTTTTGTTAGAAATATCTTGGGTTGAACAATATCCAAATGTCCCACCAAAAATCAATTTAGATGCATTTTACAATAAAAAACTGTAAGAAATTTTTTCTAATAAAATTCTAGTATAAATAATTAAAAATATTTAATTTTATGTTTAAACATTTTGTTCAACTAAAAATTTCTAATTTTTCATTTATTTTGTAGTATTCCAGAAGTAAAGCAGAAAATAGTTGATGAATTACTGAACCAAGTAAATAATTTACTATTTGTTACATGATAATAAATGATTGTAAATTTTTAATTTATTAATTATTTATAATTTCCTTCTTAAATTCTGTAATATATTATTTACTGTTATCAGACATAATTTAGAGAGGTGTATGGTAATTATTATATTTACAAAATGTACCATATATGTTTGTAATATAATTTTTTTTATAAACTATTTCTTAAATTTTCCTTTTTAACTTGTGATAATTATTTTTTTAAATCATTCTATTGGGATCAGTTTGAATTCTTAAACAGTTTTTTAGATTGAAAAAATCAAATCTCGTGATTCACAGTTTTCATAAATTAAATATTTTTATTTCTTTTCATTAATTTTTCTATGATATTTTCTTTCCTTTTTAATTTCAAATAAATGAGTTCTCTTTATTATAGTCCTAACTATTAAAATTACTACCCCAGAAAGTAATGCAAATAAAATATTTACTGAACAAATATATTATGTTGGAAATAAAACATGACTAAAATTTCAAAAAATTTGGAAATATATTCTGAAAAACTAGTAGTTAGAATAACTGTTTCTTGTATTAATAACATCTTTCATACACCCCAGAAATTAAGTTAAACAGAAATGTGATGGTACATTATACATGCAAGTACAGCTGTCAATACAATTCAGCGCCACAGTCCATTTACAGTAGTAATTGGCATATGACAATGAGCTTGTCACTATTCGATTATTGATAAAAAATTTTTATTGTGGTAAAATTCAAGAGATTGTGCTTACCAAAGCAAGGACATACAAATATTTTCTGTATTAAAGAATGTCCATGCAAAAGTGAAACAGGCAGTTGTGCATTTTGCTGCTTAAATGTAGTGCTTTTGCAGGATTTCAATAAAAGATTGAGCCATAGATTTTATAGAAATGTAGTGGTTATTGTTCAGAATGTTGTCAATATGAACAAAATTTGATCAAGACCAAGACATGTATCTAGTAATGCTGCATACTATCATTCCAGGTAGTATGCTATATGATGTCAAATACAAGCTAACAATATGACCATGATACTACTGCAAACACAGATATGACCATCATTATACTGTAAACAGAATCGAAATTTTCCTAAAAGTGTAACTTTCGTTCATTCTCATTTTGTGATTCACCATGAATCACACTAAAAACATTTCTATTTAATTTAATATAAGGATGGCTGAAGCTATGCTTGCTGAGTTGACAGTTACTAGAAATTGCTGTTACTTGAGTGGGCAGTGCAAGCTGCTGTTGAACTGTTACTTATTGCCTTGCAATACCTTTTCTTGACATAGAATAATTTCATGACTTACTAAACCCATTTGGATGACATGTTTTCTTGGTAGTTAACGAGAATAGGTTGTTGAAATTCAGTATGCCAGTTTATGTGGCCACCCCAAACCCATAAATTGTGTTCTTTAGTATTGGGATTTCAAATGATACAGGTGATAATACTTTTATAGAATAAGCCAGTCTTGGTGAATAAAATTATGGCAGGTAAACAAGCCCTGCCAAAGCCACAAATGTGGTGATAATTATTTCTTACCCAAGGCATTATAACTTTCATCTGGTAGCAACTTTCAAATACAATTTGGTGTTTAAATTTTTCATTTAAACATGTGTTTGAAATATCTATTTTACATGAATGCTTCAAATCATTTCCTAATTACAATGTTTTATTAATATCTTGTGTGCAGTTTTTTTCTTGGTATAACAACTTTGACCAGCAGATTATTATAACCACTAAGTTTGGTTTCTAAATATTATTTATTTGTATCTGTTGTTCACTATATTCAGTTTTTAAAGGATTTTAAATCAGAATTTTGTAAAATATCTCTAATAATGTAATACTGTGATTTCCATGTTATTTGCTTTATCAATTTTAATTACTATTCTTCATATTCAGTAGACTATTAACTAAAAAGTTAATTATTTGTTCAGCAGTATTTTAAAATGATTGGGATTATAAATTTCTTTTTTGTCATTTACTATCTTAATATTTTTTTGTTCTATATCAACGAGTTTTGGAGTAAATGTCAGATATTTAGGGGATAAGCAACAACATTACTCTATATTTTCTGAATAAGTAAAATTTTCAGATTCATATAACATTTAAAGAGTTGGAACTTATTACTTGGGATATTTAGTTTTTGAATTAATATATTTATTTCTAATGGCAGATTAGAAGACAACTGTAGTCAGAATAACAATAGATATATTGAGCAGTACATATAATGCCAAAACTGTAGATCATTTAGAATTATCCAAAGTGCAACACAAGATTTCAAAATATATTTTGTTTCATTCAAATAAAAATTTAGAATTTAAGAAAATTTATTTTTTGTTTTCAAAAATTTTCTCTGCTTTACTAGCATAAAAAATATTAATTTTATTTCATAAATTGATTATTTATATCATTTACAATAAATGTTAATCATATATTTTCAATTGTTCTGCATAATTTTTTACATTCAAAAGTATTAAATTTAAGGTTTATGAACCGTTTATAGGCATTTTTGGCAAATATTTCTTCTGCAATACTATTTATGACAATTTTTTTCATAATGAAACTGCATTAAAATGATACAGTTTGATAATTGACATTATTTAACAAAAGCACTTCACAATTTTGTTTGGAAAAAGGGAAAAATGTTATCCTGATATTACCTAATCAGTGTTTTGTCTTAAAAACTTATACAGCAGAGTGACTGATTTTAGCTTAAAATTTGTCTTTTAATAATAAAACTTTGATAATTTTTTTTGTCAAAAAAATTTAGCGCTATTATCAAATTGTACATTATTCTAACCAGTGGTTTTTACATTGCAATAAATCATAACTTTAGTTATAATTTTCTGTTTGTGTTGCAAAAAATTCGTGGTTAATATTTGTTTTTGGAATTCGAGGCTGATATGTGGCTTGGAACTGCAATGACTTATACTTTATTTGAATGGGCCAAGGATAATGCTGAAGAGCTTACAAAATCGCAACCTGATACATTTATTTCGCCTGAAAGTACACCTTCATTTGAAGATAAAACTACTCTAGATGAAATGGTAAATTTTTTTTATATTTAAATTTAGTTATTACACATATCGAAATTTTAATAAAAATGATTTTTATTAAATGAATGCAGAATGTTTTAGAAGATTTTGTTTAAATAATTTGTTGATAAATGTGAATTAAACTCTATTTTTTTTAACATTATATCAATAAAAAATCCTTGAAGGGGACATTTTCAGATTCATTGTAGTCATCAGTTTGAGTTAGTAAAATGCATTAAGATTAAATATTATGAAACGCTGATTATATAAATATTATCAAATACTATTTATCTTGCTAAATGATAGTTTTTAGTATTAAAGTCAAGTGAGTTATACAGTGCTTGAGAGACACATTTTATTAATATTATTAAAAGGTTTCAGACTGGAATTTTAATTCAAACGTGTATACTTATAATAATTACTACATAGTATTTAGACTGAAATTCAATGTAAAAGTAATTTTCTTATCTACAATTCTTATTATTAAATCTTTTCACTTTCGTCTCCACTTAAGTTTGAAATATTTATGTATTTATACCACAGTGAAGCTTGGGGTTGGCAAAAACATGTTTTTCTATTCTTCCCTAGAAAAAGCCGTGTTTTAAATACACTGTTATAGTAATTTCACTTAATAAAGTATTCAACTAATAGAATAGTCAGAAATTAAATTAAATATAAAACTTAACTGTGTGAACGAAATAAAGAGAGAAATCCATTCCTTCTGTAATATGTCAATTGCTATAAAAGTACTATTATGAATGATTTTGTGCTAAATTTATACTTCAAATTAATAACTGAGAATATTAAAATGATGCAGGATTGGCACTAGACATTTATTTAGAGTTTGTACGATATGTACACATAATTTGAAATGCTATAAGCATCCATGTTAAAGACACAAATCGAACTCATGGCTTATTAAAAACCAGAGTGCTAACCATTAAAATCACATTTAAGGAAATATTGTATTGTAGATGTCAAAGTGCTTATATAATTCTTGATGTTTGAATTGAATTATTGCTGGGTATGGAAATTTAATTGTAAACTGTCCAAAAAGTTTTGATTAAAAAAAAAAAAATTTAAAACAGGAAAGCATGTTTTTATTTTGTAAAAGTGGTACCTACAATATATATAATTGTCATTTATCTATATCAACACAAATACTTAATGTTCATTTTCTACTGAATGCTTTTTGTCATCTAAAATTCAAATTCTAATATGTTTAGAAGAAAAAAAATTAGTCATTAAATTACAATAAATCATTCAAGATGGGCTTCATATTTCTAGGTATAATTCCAAAAACGAAATTTATTGCTACTAATGAAATAGGGTTGAAATTTTTCATTTGCCAAAGTGTTACTTAATATATTGCCTTAAAGTTGTATGTTAAATAATATCCTATTTTTAGGTAACTACTGCATCTAAAAAAGAGAAGAAACCAAAACTGAGTAAGCAGCAAAAAAGAAAATTAGCAGAGAAGTTAGATTCTAAAGGTGAACGTCCAAGAGGCTGGGATTGGGTAGATGTCGTGAAACATTTGAGTCAAATAGGACCTAAGCAAACTGGAAATGAAGGAACATCATAACACAAATCCCAAGTGCCAATCATGTACATTATTTATATTTTTAAAAATTGTGTAAATAAATGTGTATTGAAATTTAATTATTTTTACTTTTAAATAATGATCAATTTTCTTTTTATAATTAAATGTTTTTAAGCACTTTTTGTTTAGATAATTTCATATTAACAGTTTTTTTCGTCAGAAATGCATTATTTTTGATTAGGGTATTGCTTGAAATTGCTCTCCAATATATTTTTTGATTAGTTTTATTTTCTATGAAATTGTACTTAACTATGTAAAAAGAAAAAACAGACATGGATTCGTGCAATTTCGCAACAATGTTTCACTGAAAGATTTAATTATTCTGAAGAACATTTTCTAATCAAACTGATAATAGGGACAATTTGGTTATGATGCCTTCTCAAAGTAGTCTGCAGTTTGGATAAAAGTTATATTAATGTTCTCTGTCAGATTATTTTTTCTTTAAATGAAATACAGAAAATATCTATTAAATAAAGTGGTTGATTAAAAACATTTATTTACACATGTTTTGAAATGGAATAAATATATATTAAATATTTGTCAAAATTTATAATCTTTTATTAAACTGTAGTAATAATATGCAGTAAAAACATGCGTATTGACATTCATTTTAGATTTACTAAATTTTAAAAAGATAAAAATTGAATTCATATTTGCTTATTATTGCCCTTAACCAACCAGCATAATTCTATAATAGTCTTAAAACAAATACTCTTTAACAGGAAGAAGCAATCTTAAGAAAATAATGCATGCACTAGAAACATACAGTTAGCTCTTTTAAGTTACCATTTACATTAAAAGAAATTCATACATATGCAATCAAACATGACAAGTACAAAAATATAAAGTTTATAACAACAAAGTACAATAAGTGATGAATGCATATTTCCAATTTTCATCTACTCTGTATAATACACATTACTGTAAAATACATCTGTGTTACTAAACTGTACAAAATTTTTTTGTTTATTCATGTCTAAAGCTAGTATCACAGATAACTTATAAATTTATCACAGATAAAATGAGGGAATGTACAATCTTCCTGTTATAGGAGTATCATGTATTATTTAAAAAATTAATTAATCTTCAAGTCTTTGATACCCATCTCCAATATCAGGCTTTACAGGAACTGCTTCGCTTGTATTGGTTGTGGTTACATCAGACTGCAAAAATATATACTTGAATTTTATAAATTGTATAATGCAATTTTTTTTGTACATAACATCATGAGTTATAAAATTATTTCTAACGGTTATTTTAAAGCAAGAAATCAAAATGAAAAAAAAAATCATTTACATATTAAATGTTAAAGCCCCATGAAATTTACAATTGTATAGATGAAATTATAAAAAGTTATGTAAAATTGCATTTTATAAAGCAAATAAAAGAATTACAACTATATAAATACATTTTAAGAATTTTGGAAATGATTCTGCATGCAATTTTTTGTCTTAATAAGTCATTATTTTTTTACTAAGTAAATTTAGAATTTAAAGTAGATTTTTTCCCCACAGTATATACACCAAAGTTATATCAGTATATACACCACAGCCAACTTGTCCAACTGTTAGATCCATCTGTGAATATGGGTATGTATGAGGAGTACTGACATCAGTGTGATGAATAAAACTGAAAAAGAGAGCTGTTGTATCTGATTTTCTAAACTGGACAAAAAGATTAATAATCAATCTCTAGGTCATACCAAGGCAAATATAAAAACATCCATTTTAACAAAATAAACATCAATAGGTTAGATAAGATAATTAAGCATTTTGTTCAGATGAGAAAAGATGGGATGCCACAATGATGAGCATCATATTTTTCCTCAAGTTATGGAGAAGAGCTATAGAACATAAAGGATGATGAGGATCAGATATGATGATACAATAATCATTGAGAGACTTGCATTCTTCTCATACCTAATGGTAGCTGTTGACAATTCCAATCGAGATAGGTGATGTGCAGATGCACTAGAAAATATCTTCATGTAAAGTGATGAATGGTACTCAATCTGCATAAAACTAAAGATCATGAAAGATCTTATTGAATATCAGCCCTAAGAATTTCACCTCTTTGACCACAGGTATGTTGTTGATATAGATTGCAGGACTGTTAATGCATGTTAGTTTTGCAGAAATGATCACATTTACACTTATCTCGTCATTCCTTCCACATCATGCAGTGAGCTTATTGACAGATGTCTGCAACTGTCTCTCAATCAAATGCATAATTGATCCCTGACAAGATATTTGTTGGTCATCAAAACAGTACCATAAACGGAAGGTGATAATTGATGAATGTACGACTATAATAAGCTGCTAATATGAAGAAAAAGCATGACACTTAAAATGCTGCCTTAATGGGAGCTTAGAAAATTCTGCAGAAATATTAGAAGATTACTTCAAAAGCCAAAATCATACAACATAAGTAAAGAACATTGACAGGTGCAATCATATGTCTTTTTGATATTACAAAATGAAAATCGGATTATTTCTGAAAACAAAAGTATTATGAATATAGGTTTTCAAGAATATGATATTATCAAGAGTGGATATTCCTTTGCAGAAACCATTGAGATAAACAGGAATTTGTTTTTCCTAAAAGACATGTATAGATCATACATTTATATCTTGCATAAACAACTTGTGAAGGCTATGTCGATGGTTCTGAGGGTCTGATGGATCTTTGCTTAACTTGAAGACCAGAATCAATATTGCTTTAGAGCTTCAGGACAGAGATGGAAATATATTTTCAGTTCAAATCCTATTAAATAAATAGAGTAAGTTTGATAAGGAATTGTGGATTTAAATGTCAAAGCATAATTGTTTTCACCTGCTCTAGCACAGATATTGGCCTGTTGCAATGATTTTTTCAATACTAACATCCAAAATTTGCACTTATAAGGAAAGGCTTGTTTTATGGAGAAAACGAAAGTATATCCACACAGCAAGACTCTTTTATGTCAAAAATGAAAGATTATAAGAGTTGAAGCCTGACACATTAGCCATTTCACTAAGACACTAATGATGTCTGTGGAAAAAGTGTATAAAGCAGCATCAATTTTTAAAATAGAGATAGAGAAATTTCTATAAAAGGCTATTACCTGCTTTCGCTGCAGAGCTACTGCATCAACCTTGATGAGCAAGGTTCTATGTGTGGATAATGAAAGTTTACATGATTCTCCTTAGAAGATTTTCAAGTCTTCATATCCACTGAAAACAACTTTAAAAGTACGCGGGGTAGTTACAATGACAGTTGACACACATCTCTCCCGTTGTGCAGTGTGAACTATCATCGCTAATTACTGTACAACAAGCTCAAGTAGAAAGAAGAGATTCTTTACCTCTGTTAGAATTTCTCAAGTGTCCAAAATGCGGCCACTAAAGCAATGAAAAGGATTTGAAATGAATAGCCAGACAAAGCATTCATATATGCAGCTTTGATGCATTGCAACAGGTCTGAAATCACAAAAGTTAGAATAAGAGAGAGAAAGAGAGAGAGATATGCTTAGTATCAAACTTTCCAAATGTTCTGACTAATGTGTTTAATGCCAGACACTTTGACTTTTCAGATTTTCAAGAATCTCATCTATCAGTGTGTTCATCAAATCTCTATTAATCTCCATAGAAAAAATAAAATTTGAGACTTGAATGCACCACTGAGCCGAACAAGGAGATACAGCTGCATCAGTGCTAACCAGGTTCTATACACTCATGATACATTCCTGAGATGGCTTCCATCCTTAACAATTCATTCATAGATGTACCAACTAATTGCTTGATCCATAAAGCCAAGTAATGTGCTGAGAATCACAACATACCTTCTTTTTCCCTGAAGTAAAGGCCAAAGTAATGTATTAATCTCTGGAAACTTTAATTACCAGGATTCTCATTTCCAGAGACATGGATCTCCATGTACAGCAAACATGTGGATGACTTAATACCCAAGAAAAGCTAATAACAGAGCTGCGATAGCTACTCAAGGAGAGCCTTCAACTTTTTGCGAGGTAACCACAAAAAGGGAGAAGAGGAAAAGAAAATAGAAGTAAAAGATTTTATTTTTTACTCACAACTGTCATCTTTTGCACATGAGGGCTAGTTAGACCAATACAATGAAATTTAATTATTTAATTCATTATCAAAATAAATAATAAATTACTTAAAAATATAATCTTTTAAAATCGCTTTTCATCTACCTTTCATTTTTAAAGAAATATTTTCAAAACTGCATCCAAATTAATTTCAAAATTTTTTAACTGTACAACGAATATATAAATTTTTTTTAATAAATAGAATGAAATAGAATTTGTAGAAGAAAATACTTAAAAATTAAATATTTTAACTGAATCTTTTTATGATTTTTTATTTAAATGTAATAAGAATACTTAACTTTAAAATTAAAAATGTTTTTATAACACAATTGTTAGGTTTTGAATTGGGTATTACAATTATTTATAATTATGTTTATTTGAGAAATGTAATGGTTATCTTTTGGAAAATATAACTCACCAAGGCTGAATTAGCACGTTCTGGATCAACTTCTTCATATTTTTTTGACTTGAAATAGTATCTCTTTTTTACTAAATATAGGACTACAATATCACAGATTACAATTTCCTACAATCAATCAAAATATTTAAAATTTTAAAAGCAAAACATATTTATAATGATAACTATGCATATAATGATATATCACAATTTATCTTCAATAATAATTAGTAATAAATATTGTCTAAATTTTCTGGCTGAAAAATTAAAAATAATATGTAAAATCTATAATAAAAAATTATGCATAATAATTTGCTGCCATTAGATGTATCTAAGATACAAGTTTCATTTATAACTTAAAAATAATAAAAAAGTAATCATTTCAGAAAAGAATTTTTTAACTGAAATTCTTATTCTTAACAAGAGGCTATGGTTTTCCTATCTTAAAAAATACAAGGGATTAAAGACAAGCAAAGCTATTAAATTGCATCCATAAAAAGCCAAAGCAGTTGTCAAATATTAACAAATGTTTAAATAGAGCTTCTCCCTGGACAATAATATGGGAGTTATAGATGACTTTACTAATAACAAATATTTTGAAAAAAATTTAGTGAATTTTTCTATAAATTAATTTTACACTTTGGTGAATAATTGGATCATAATAAAAGACATTTTTACAGAATGTTTCTAATTTTGCTTTATTTTCCTAGTTTGATTAATAAATTAATCTGTTTTGTGGATATCATGTAATACATAATGTGAATAAAAATAAATGTGAGGTACAGCAGAATAAATATGAATTACATATTTATTCTGCTCTACCTCATACTCACTTCAAAGACTAATAAAATTTCCTATAAAGAATGAACAAAGCTCATTAGTTGAACCATGTTGAGAACAGAAAACTTTGAATGTATCAACAGCTTTTATCATATACCCTACAGAATCATAACATAAAATTTAACGTATTTGTAAATGATTAGGCTATTATATTAATGCTTGTCTTTTTCAATTAATCTGATGTTTATAAAAATGTTTTTGCTTTTTAAAGTGGTTGAGAGTACCAACAATAACATTTAAAATGTATCATCCATTGTTTAGTATATAGATATCCATCCACTTTTAATTTTGTGCGCACAAGTATAATTAAATTCCCCTTAACATAAATTTCGAAGAAATTTGTTTTTCTAAAATAATAGGTTTTTTCTTTATCTAATATGAACTTTAAAGTTAACTGACAATTAATTCTAAACATTTTTTTTTTTAAATTTTGTTACTTAAAAAAATTGCATCAATTTAAATATAGTATGATTACAAAATCTGGAAATAATTATTACTGGTAGATAATTTAATATTTACTAATCATATAGAGTACTGCATAATAAAAAAATTGTTGGAAAAATTACTTACCAATGCTAAAAGTCCTAAACCTGCACCAACATTTTGTAGAAGAGGAATAATTCGAAATTTTCCAGCTTGACCAACCACACTTATTGCTAATCTAATACCATACATTTTATATAATGTACGGCTATTATCACTAAAGTAATTAGCATACCTATAAACAAATGAATGAGAATCATTTTAATATTAGCAAACATTAGAGAAAAAATTCATAATTCAATTATAATAAGAATATATATTATAGAAACAATGCAAAGTAAATTATATAGAGATTATAAATTCATTTCTGATTCCATAAATTTACTAATTTACTTGTAGTTATGAATGAGGTGTTTAGAGATATTAGAGATTCACTTTACATTATTCCTTTAAGATAAATACCAAATTTGTATCTAAAAAAATATTTAACGCACCTAAGAATTGATTTAACCATCTGTATAAATTCATTGATTTAGTAGAAATGAAATTTGGAAAATCTTGCCAATCGGTGCAGATTAATTTTCAATTTATCATTAATTATTATCATTAAATGTTTTCCTGTAATTTTGAATTTTGACTGATGTCTCATTGTATATTTCCTACTCTATAACAATAGGAACTTCGCTGTAAAATGGCAAAAATTGCTTAAACTCACAATTTTATATATAATTTATCAAATGCAGATTAGAAAATGAAGCATGTTTTAATAAAATCTAGCACATTTGCATACAATAAATAACTTAAAAAAAAAAAAAAAAAAAAAAAAAAAAAATTAAAATCAATTTTTAATTTATCAACAATAGTATTAACATGAATATTCAATGAAACCACTTATGTTATTTATTGAGGAGAGAAACATTTTTAAAATAACATTAAATCAATAAAATAAAATATTACTTAAAATTCTAATATTTTAATAAAATATTACTTAAAATATTTTAATAAAATATTACTTTTTACAATAATTGTTTAATTAAAATCAATTATTGTAAAATTTAATATTTTATTTTATTGATTTAATGTTATTTTAAAAATGTTTATCTCTGCTCAATAGTATAATATAAATGGTTTCATTGAATACTAGTACTATTGTTGATAAATTAAAAATTTATTATATATGATTTTTACAATTGTTTAATTAAATAAAATGACTTTGAAGTCCTGTGTAGTGTCATGGATAAACAACTAGTCAATAGTACCAAAGAATATGAATAATTTTTTATGCAATTTATTCTTAATCAAAGAAAAAAATTAATGAATAAAAATTACTGCAGTTCATTTTATTTGAATATAAGATAATAAGAATAATTGAATATAAGAACATTTTATTAAGAATAATAGCTACATAAAACATCAATATATTCAAAACAATGCATCGATGAAATAATAAATGCATAACAGAAACATTTTACAATAAAAACAATAAATAGTACTTAAATAAACTAGAATAGTTAGTTTGATATTTTGTTGCTTGTGATGCGAAATAATAAAAATGTTGCATTTAAAATCAGAGTGAAAAAATATGATTAATGCCTTGATAGAAGAAAATAACCAAAAATTAGGTTTTACAATATTTAAATTGTAGAAGTGACAGTAAAAATAATTTTCACCATAAATAAAAATTCGAACTTATTAAGGTATTTACACACAAAATTTAATATTAAAAATTCAAACAATAATCAGTTTTTTTTTTTAAATATTTACGTTGTAAATATCTTCACAATAAATTTTTTTTTTACCTAAAATTCCATCCTGGAGCTAATTTTGCTTCTGGATCATCTAATCTATTAAATTCATATGTTGGAAAACAATATTTTTTGTCATAATCAAGATTGCAATCCCATTTTATTACTAATGCAATAATTCCACCCTATACATAAAAGGAAAACGAATATTTTATGTAAAAAAATTATTATTCAAGTAACAGTGTAAATCAATTTAAAAAATATAATGGAAAAAAAGGTCAAAATTTCATGAAATTAAAATCGTTTATAATACCAAAAATAAAGAATATTGAAAAACATTTTTAATTTGTATTTAATTTTTTTGGTTTTATGCATTTTCAGCTAAATTATTAATATAACTCTGTATTGTTACAAAAAATGTATAAAATGTACATTTGAAAATAAACTGGGAACAGTCATCATATACTTAAAATGTAGAATTAAAAATGTTAATGTATATTTTATTAATCATATAATAAACTTCATCTAAAAACTAATAATATAACAAAAAATTTAAAATTATTGTCATAATTGAGTACCTTAGATGCAATATCATTGTAATTTTCAACGCCAGCCCACTTCACTATGTCACCAAGACGAAAGATAGGACAATCTTGATATTTAACAGGATCATACAAACAAGTTTTCAAGTATGTACTGTCTGATGAATCTTTTATATTTCGTCTACATAAATAGAAAATATATTTGAAGTGATAAAGTTCTTAACACAATTTATGTAACTCTTATTATATCTTAAGCGTTCAGAAAAAAATGAAGTAACAAATTTTAAACTTAATATTAAAAATATCAAAAAATTCCATATTCAATGAAATCTATATGAAGTATTCAATAAAATTTAATATTAATTTAAGAAAATGATACATAACTTATATAAGGAAATATTGTTATAACGTATCCTAGTTAGAAAGTATATACTAAATAATCAATTTAATCAAAAAATCATTTTTTGTATTTATTTTTTAACTTTGTATTAAATCACATTAATGTAACATGGTGAAGAATTTGAGATTAAAAACAGTGATTTTGTTAAGTAACATGCATCAACTGCAAAGAGTTTTTAAAAATTAAAATTGAATGGTTAAAAAAATTTTTTTTAGAAAAAGCAGTAATAATTTAGTAAGATTTCTCTTTAAAATTTTTGTGTTAAAAAATGCTTGTTCACACAGTTAAAATCAAACAAATTAACTAGTTAAAATTTATTTACCTACCTTTTTGCATTTTGAAATTTAGGGAAGTCAACAAAGTTTTTGATAAGGACTGTGAAGTCTTTGCTTTCTTCTAAGAGAGCTGTATTATTTTTCCTAAACAAAACAATAAGTAGTAAACATTTTATAGAAAATATAAATTTTAATTCATACAGAAACATGGCATGATAGATCACTGAATATAATAAAATATCTAATTGTTACAACTGAAAAACTTGAAATTTCATTTTCTTAAATTAATTTTTTTTCAAAGTTATAATTGCTGGATAGTTTAATTTTATTAAAGGAAACAATTACTTCCCCTATCTAAAATAAAGTGTAGCAAAGAATGTGTATTTACAGATTTATTTACAGGTTTCTATTTATAGATTTTTAAACAGGAAATAATTGAGTGCATAGTGGCCAGCTCATTCAATAGACCTTAACCCAATTGAGCATGATTGGAGCACTTTAGGATGATGTGTAACTGCTCTCAATCCCCCTCCTAAAACACTAGCCATACTTCCAACTACTTTGGAAAAGCAATGGCTTGCATTTCCTACATGATTAATTAACCACATTATTGAGAGCATCATACAATATTGCATGCGTTGTATTGTTTCTCAGGGGAATCATATCCCATATTAAAGGTACTTTTCCTATACCAAATTCACACCTCCCATTTGTTCATTGTATACATAACCTAATTTTGATAACACCATGATTGTCTGATTTTTTTTATGCTCTATTTATGTATGCTCTATCTATGAGTTGTAAGAATAAAAAGTTAAGGAAATTCTAAAAGATTTTAAATTCACATTTTTATTTATCTAAATATTTCTCAGAAGATAAACATCTTAAAGTTATTAATATACAAATTAATTAATACTTCATTTGATAACTAGGAAATCAAAATCCTGAAAGCAAATTTTCTTCTGTATTCTATCAATTAAACTTAATTATATATAAGAAATTCATATTCATACATTTAAGATGTAAGCAAAACTGATAACACAATGGATAAAAGTTTGAATTTATAAGGAAATAGAAATAACATTTTTTCCTTTTAATGTAAATCAAATAAATGAATAGACATATATGATTATACATTATTTTATGAATAATACTACAATAGAGTAAGAAAATTGTTCAAACTAATCTTTTTTTGCTTTCATTATCAAGAATAACAAATCGTAGTTTTAAAACAAACCTATTTTTTTAAATGAATAAAGCACATCAAATTTAAATAAGATTAAAGATATTTACAAAGGGAATATGTCTTTTTCAATTGGACACCAGGCATTTATTTCACAAGTTGACACATTCTTAATATCGCTATCTATACAATCTCCAGTCATAACACCTAAAATAAAACTTTAGGATGTCATAAATATGAAATGTAAATTAATTGAATTTAAAAGAATCTAAAACATGTAATCAATTATGAAATAACAAAATTATTTTTAATCATTGTATGTTTTTAATATCATAATTCAAAACTTTTTATAGTATATACTTTTTTTCATTTGCTATTAAAAAAATTACTCCATACCATTTCCAGTAGGAAAAGATTTGCCTGCTACACAAGAGTTATTGTCTTTATCACACCTAGCCTCAAGAATTGCAGGATCCTAGAATGATTTGAGGATTTCATTCTTTTACACCGTTATGTAGACAGATTTTATTATTGGAAAAAGAGTAAAATAAAAAAGAAACATTTTGCATCATTTATAATTTTCTAAAAAGTATTATACAATTTTTATTACAGAAGAGATTTACTAAATCTAAAATACAAAAAATATTAAAGTTAGTATTAAAATATTTATTGCACACACAAAGAGGAAGGAACAACAAACGATAGTATAACAAATAAAATTAGTTTTGGGCATTTTCAATTTAAGCTAATTTCATATAGAATATTGTAAAATATTTGACAATGTTTGAATATTAATTTAATTAATTTGTATAAATATTTTTTAAAAAATGTTTAAAAAACGATTACATGAATATTAAGCATGTTTTAAATTTCTTTGTACCATAAATATTTAAAATTAAACATGAAAATAAAGCAATTGATTACTTACTTACTGAAAGAAAAGAGAGACAGAGAGATAGAATTAGAAAGTTAATTAGTGTTTTAACAGTACACATTGCTGTTCATAAAGTGAAAACGTTCACAATTGTTAGTTTTTATAAAAATTAATTAAATTTTATTACCAGAAATTTGTAAATCCATCAGTTACAGTACATAGAACCAATACTAGTTAAAGAATTCATTTAGATCTTTTTTTATTTAAGTGCAAATTATTTTAAGAGAACATTTTTAATTTATCCATTTTTATAGATATAGCTTCAAAAAGGACTATCAAAGTTTTCAGTATTTTGGATAATAACAGCATTTTGGCAAATTCTACTATCAGAAGAAAGTGCTAAATTAATATCGTTTGATATTGCTATTACCACAGGGTATCATCTCAGAATCGAAAATTTTTTATTTATGTTTTACTGAAATAATTCTCTGGAAAAAAAGGGTTAGAGATTTATATAAATAATATTTTGATTAGGAAAGAAATAAAAATGAGCAGATATGCGATTGAAGAAAGTGTAAGAAAGAACTAAAGATAAAAATATTATATTTAATTCAAGTAAATTTAAATTTGGGTTAGCCGAAATAAAATATTTAGGGCATGCTTGTTCAAAGGATGATCTCAAACCAGATGAGGATAAAATTAAAGCAATAACAAAAATTAAACTGCCACAAAATGTAAAAGAATTAGAAACTTACTAAGTATAACTTACATTTTTAAATTTATCTTTGTTTCCCATTTAATTATTTTAAGATATTTACTAAAAGAATAATATTTGTAACTGGAATAATTGGATAACCATCACAAATAATTTTCTGAATTGATAAGTTTTAATGACAGTTCCTATTCTACAGTATTTTGAGCCTCAAAGACAACAACTCTTAGTTGATGCTAGCAAACAGGGTTTAGGAGCTATGCTACTGTAAAATAACTTATGCGTAGTTTATGCATTAAAAGCTTTGACTGATATACAAAAGAATTGTGAACAAATTGGAAAAAAAAAGATTTGGCAGTGAAAAATTTCATAAATTTATGTTTGATAAATCGTTTACTTTGAGACTGATCACTAGCCTGTTGAAGCTATTTAAATAGGTATGTAGCTAGAGATTATAGTAAATGTGAGTAGATTTATAACCTTGTGATTTTATTCTTGTTTATAAACCTGAAAAAGATATCTTTTTAAAGCTGATGCACTGTCCTGATTGTACCAAGAATTTTATGATTATTTTGATGGAGAAGAGAAGTTTTATATTAATAAAATCATACTAAGTTTTCTTACGTCTCCTTCAAAGTTGGCTGAATGATAAAAAACTTATCCCACATTAGTCTAAACTATATTTTAGTTTCAGGAAAATTATGCATTGCAAATGAATTAATTTAAGAAATTTCTTGTGTAACTGTCCTTAAAAGTTTACAAAAAGATATGCTAAGTAGAATCCATTAGTCATCGGGATATGGAAAAATGCAAAAATGAAAAGCAAGATAAATTATATTTTGCTCAAGAAAAAAGATATTGACGATCTGATACAAAATTGCCTAACCTATTTGAGTTTTCAGAAATCAACTCTAAAGAACCATTTATTACCAAAAGTATAACATGGTTCATGGGAAGTTTTAGAAACTGATCTATTTCATTTCTAAGGCTAAGAGCTAAGAACATTTCACAGTAATTGATTTTAGTAAATATATTGAAACTGCAATTTTACTTGAACAGACAAGTTTATCTATTTTTAAAGTACTGAAGAATATGTTACTGCATTTCAGAATACCCAAAATTTCATAATCAGGTAATAAACCTCAATTCAACAGTGAAATTTTTTGTAAATTTGCAAAAATCCCGGAACATCGAAAACAAAATATCAAATCTTTGATTTCCTCAACCAAATGGCAAGGTGAAAAAAACATCCTTGTCATTTTTTCACTATAATAGCATGCTGAATAAGGCTGATTTAGATGCTAAAGATCTCTAATTAGTCCAATTGAAATATTGAAACATTCCTATGTCAAATGATACTGCATAGCTATTTAAATTGATGTTTTAGAAAATAATGAAAGGAATGCTTCAAAAAAGATTTTTTTCCATCAACTGAGTATGAAGATATTTGAAAGTCTCATAAAACTTCAACAAAAATTTTACTATGATAAAAATGATAAACTTTTGAATCCTTTAACAAACAATGTCATTTTTATTAAAGATGATTTAAAAAGAGAAAAGCAGCTTGCAATAGCTTTAGATAAGACTGAAAAGCCATTTTATACAAATTAATAACAGAAGATGGTAAGACATTAGTGAAAAATAGACATCTTTTCAATGATTCAACAAACCTCCAATATAAAGTAAAGAATGAGTGTATACCTTCAGTAGATGAATCATCAACAAGAACATTCCTTTAGATCTGTTGTCTCTTGATTATAATAGACTTTGAAATTTACTTGAACTGGAATTGATTCAGAAACCATATTTAGGGATATGTGTAAACTGAATATTATAATTATATTTAAACTTTAATATCTTTCATAACATTATTATAATTTTTTGTGTCTAGTTACATTAATCATTTTATTTCATTTTTTAAAAAAAGGAGAGAGATCCATCACATATATTAGTATAAATCTTAATTGTAATAATGTATAACAGTAACCATATCAAATAAGGAGTGCTCTACCAATTTTCTGCATTCTGATAACCTTATCTTAACCACATAAGTAACACTAACAATTTAATGAATTATTATTGAATTAAAGTTATACTTGACTTCCATCCAACATGTTAAATGTCAATATTATGCCACTTTATTTTTCATGATGGAACATAATGTATAACATAGAAATTAGTTTTAGTAAGTGAAATATAGGAAAAAGTTTACAATAACTTCACTATTTTTATTTATAAAATACATAAGAATAATGAAATAAATATTTAATACATTAGCTACTTAAATAATATCAAGTTTACTATGTAAAACAACAAATATTTGAACATAATAAAGATTAGAATTTTTATATACCTCAGGACATGTTCCTTGAGTCTGATTCTGTGTGATGATTATGTTGGTAGCAATAAAGGTAGCACCATTTTCCTAAAAAAATTTAACTGATATAATAAAATGCTATTAAAACCGTATATGAATGCAATGTATAGGAGATATAGATATTATTTTAATTTAATCATAACAAATTATAAAGAGATTATAATTATTTCAAATTAAATTAAAATAATATATCAATGTTTAATCATATATTGGGTAAAATGTATAAAAGTAAATTAAAAATTCAGTTTCTAAAACTATTGTTTTAGAAAAAGCACGTGAAATTCAAATAGCAATATTAAGAATATTAAGCTCAATTAATGTCAATTTTTATATCTATAAACATTTATTAATAGAAAATGATTTCTGTAAGTAAAAAAACGACATACAGATGGAGGGACAACAAAATCTGCAACATCCCAAATTCGCTTATACCATTCATGATGTAGAACTCCAGGATTGAAATCATCATCCGAAAAATTGGTGAACACGATACCTTTCACTTTTGTAGTAACAGAACTTTCAACTTCACTAAATTCTTGATATCCCTTCTTTAGGACAAGAACATAACTATAAGATAAGTAAATTTTATTTGCAATACAAATAATGGTTTTTTAAAAACTTTTTTGTATTACTCCTTACTATTCTATGGATTTAAATTATATAATATTACCTTAATGTTGTCTTAAATGCTTAGATAATATTTCAAACTTTTTTCTATTTCAACAATTATTCTATTTTACTATTTTAATTTATCAATTTTTAAACTTAAAAGTTTATATGAAAAATAGTGCATGGCTATGCAAATAATTATGTTTTCTAATTTAGTCATCAAAATGTTAAGTTATAAGTAAAAATAAAATAACTTTTAATTAATTAAAACCTATGCTTGAAAAATAAAATTTAATTCACAATCACATAAAAAGCATGGAAATTTTTCATATTTGGCATAAATAAATATATGTATACTTTTTAGTCTAAATAATTATCCTATTTAAAATTTTCTTATTCCTTTTAATTATAATTTAAAAAATATTTTGGAAAATAATTTCATGATAATTAAACATTTTCTAAACATTTTTAGAACTCATTTATGACACATATTTTATTCATGAAAATAAAATATAATGAAAATTATTTTCATCAGATGAATATTTTTTCAAGTTAAGGAATACAGAAAATAAGCTTAAAATTAAAAACATTTCTTATACATTATGCGTGCTAACCAAAGGGATGATCTGTATCTTAGAGCAGTATTAATGGTTCCCACATCAAATAATATGAGAACTTAAATAAACAAGTTTTAATCAAAGAGCAGAAAAATATCCTACCCTATAATATATGCAATTATTACGATTTGAATTATTCTACTAATAACTCCGACAAATATACTTTTAATCTGAACAATTTTTGGAGTTTCATAAGAAAATAAAGATTGAGCTATCTTAGAACAAGTAACCATGATTAAAATCGGAAATAAGAGTGGGATTTGTAAAAACAATTGGTGATAGTTGGACAAAAATTAATTGAAAAGGGGGAGTAAGGAGAATGTGTAAGCTTTAATACTGTATAAAACTGATAATTCATTTCATTTGTTATTAGATTAAAAACTAAATCACAACTGATAACCGAGAACAAAGTGAAAATAACAGATAAATACTTTATTAATTTTCGTCTGCAACTAAATTAAAAGAGCGACCGTCACAGTTAAAGATTGCTAAGGTTTTTAGAATTTATTTGATGTTTTACATTAATTAAATTATCTTTTAACTAGCTTACTTAAATCTTAAAAATTTTAATTATATACGAATTATGATAAACTGGCATAAATATTTTAACATATTTTTTTCAAATGGAAATTAAATTTATAAATTTTTTTGCACCTAACAGTTTTTTGAAGCAAGAAAAATGTTTAAAAGCAAATATAAAGTTTAATTAAATGAAATTGATGATTATATTTCAATACTTAAACGATTATTAAATTAAATTATCTTTAATTTTATAGCCTTTGATGTCACAGCAAAACCTTCCTAAATGCACCAATAACGATACTTACAAATTTGGGGGAGTGTTGTTTATTTCATATCGTCATCAACCTGGTGTAAATAATTCAGTTCAAGATGTCGACTATTTGCGTGGAATTTATTTAAGACGCATAAATAATTCTGTTATGAATTAAGACTCACTCTATTTGAGTGAATGAATTTACTTTTAAATAAGATTTTTTTCATTAAAAAATGCCTCCTGGTAGTATGAATCGTCAAAAATCGGACAAAAAAACCATGAAGGAAATTATACACAGTGGTCATTTCATGGTATCTGATATCGACGATCCAGACGTTCAGGATGGTGATGAGAGTCCATCGTTAGTTGTTCATGAATCCGATTGTGATCAAGAATCCTTGCCATTACCAGCGAAAGGATTTGATTTTGAATCTGCTTGCAAAGAAACTTCTAAAACATATACTTTCGGATCTCGGAGTACACATTCAATATCAATTGATGCCTCTCTCACTAAACTTTTTGAGTGCATGACTCTAGCATATAGGTAATATTTCTCTTTTTCAAACGATACATTTGTTTTTATATTGCTCAGTTCGATACGTAATAAACAGGAAAATTTAATTTTTTATTCATTCGTCATTAAAAGCCTGTTTTGTCTGAAAATTGGAGGAAAAGTTAATATAAATGTTTCTTATATAACTATTATCAGAATAAAGTAATTGTACAATTTTCGCTTTAGTTGATTGAATAGATTTTTTTTCACGTTAATAATTATTATGAAATATAAATATATCTTTTAGTGTCTTATTTTCTGGCTGTGATTCTTATCGATAAGCATTGAAAATATGTATATTAATAGTACTAAAATTTATGTACAGTTAAGATAATTTTAGGCTGAACTGCATGATACAAATCCTTGTAATCCTTTATATTTTGATATCTGCATCTATGTTTAACTATTCTATTCAGTAAATGCATGTATATGTGTTTAATAATTGTTTTTGTTTTTGAAACTTTGCATACTTTCTGTTAGTAGATTTTTTTGAATAATTAGCTATTCTGAATATATAAACCTGCATTTATTGTCATCTATATCCATTTATTTCATTTGGTTTTAATATTCTGTACTTGGTTTAATGATTTGTGCATTTTCTGTCATTCAACAGAGTTTTTAATTCATTTGCATAAGCAATTTGACGCTTGTGACTAAATTAAATATAAATTGTTATTATCTGTGTCTATTTGCCTGATGCAGGTAATTTTTTATATAATGTTAGAGATTTATATATAATTTCGTTCACAATAGTAACAGTTCCTGTTTTACTGTCATTTATAAATTATTGTGATATCGATAATTGTAAATTTGGCTGTAAAATGAAACAAATTGATTATCATTGTGTTTGGAAAAAGTAGTATTTGTTAGATGAAAAGATGTGTATGTGGGAGCTCGTGAATTATAATTTTTGACAATTGAGAATACTAAGCCACTTGCTTATAGCTGGTGTTACAATTGGCTCACATTAATTGTTACTTAACTATTTTATTGCATTTGGTTTTGTTTTAAAAATCAGTTGGTCTGTAATTTACCACTGATTAAATAGTGCTTTGAATAATTTTGTTTTTTAATACTTTTATTCAAGTATTTGTAATGTGTTATATTGTGAAGTTATTTTAAGCTATATTAATTTTCCATACAGAAGGATCTAAAATTTTTATCTAAATGTTACAGCAACTTATCTTCATGTATAAATTTTAAATCGCCTGCATTTTAAACAATGAATTTCAATTATTCCATTTATTTATTAAATTTTTTTTAATATAAAAGTTCATTTTTGGATTCATGATTTCCAAGGTATTTTGTGGCTAGTTTGTTGCTTAACAGTCATTTTTTACATAAAAAGGCTAATTAGAGCAGAATCTACAATATAAAGGAATATTTTCTGATGGTAATATATGGCTACCTTAACTTTTATTTAGTATGCAATTTGGAGTCATATATTTCCTCTGGGCTCATCACTAAATTTGTGGTTTAATTTACACCTTGAGTTGTAAATAGTAGAGCCCAACCCATGCACCAGCATGTTTCCCTATACATGGAAACATGCTAGTGCAATACTTCAAGTATTGGCACTTTGGTCTGGTTTGTTATTTGTTATCTTTATTGGAAAATAGTGTGTTAAAATCTCGCCTTAACCGAAGAACTGATGTATTCACTAAAGGGGGTTTGAGCACGTTAAATAGGTTGTGTTCATAATGTTCTCCGAGTAAAATAATTCTCCTTGGTTATAGATCAAGTATTCTGTGGTCTTCTGCTTAGTCCCAGTTTCTAAATTAAAGACTCTCACCCAACTTCTGCCTAACTGATAGAATCCAACTCAGGGCTAGGTACAAGGAAACCTGCTGGTGCAACCTACCTTAGGTTGTAAGTGTTAGTGGTTCAAAATCTACTTTAAATTCTAGATTCATATTAGCATTCGTATGTAAAAATTGATTGCAAAGAAATGAACAGACTTAACCAATTGGAGCTTATTTCTATCAAGATTTCAACTTGTCTTTTTGGATTTTATGGCAATAAAATCTATTGACCAGTTTGATTACATTCCAACATGCAATAAATTTGTAAATTAATATGTAAGATCAAACAAATATAGATTTAAAATTTAAAGGAACTATTAGGGGCACAGTATACAAAGATTTATGTAAAATGTCATTGAAAAAAAAATGTGACTCACTATATAAATATCCTCTCAAATAGACTTTTTCTATATTGGAATGCATTGTCCAATACATTTATGAATTCACACTATAAAAATTTTTAAATTTTATGAGATATTGATTAATAATACTACAAATATGATTTTAATTTAAAATTAAAAGGAAAATGATCTAAATTTAATATTCACAATGTTTAATGTTATAACATTTATTGAAAATTTTTCATGTTACTTACTATTTACTTTATAAATATTGTGTGAATATTTTGTTGTATAATGTTGTGACACCTATTTCTACCATAATACCAACTTATGTATGTCATAAACCCACTGTTTTAGTAAGCTTTTAAAATTTTTTATAAATTTCAATATCTCACTGTGGCAAACTAAACTGATATAAAATATAAATCCATGGTATGAATGTTCACTTGTTCCTGTTTTCCATAAATTAATTTTTAAGTAGTATGATAAATATTATATGTGAATATGTATAACACACTATATATTTACATAGTGATATAGATATGATCTTTTTGGATGCTTGGAAGACAGGTTATTTAAAATACAGCAAATCTATTGAGATAATATTTGCTATGGTTTCTAATGCATTTAAGGTTTAAATTATAGAAAATAATGTATTTGTCTTAATAATATATAAAGAAATATTTTGGAATAGTAAATGAATATTAATCATGTCATGGATAAAGAAATACTACTGAATAAATCCTGGTTTTCTCATCATAAAGACATTAATGATTTGATCCTAATTTAAATAAATGGATAATTTATAAGAGAAAAAGTTTTAAGATTTATATGTAACTTAAAATAGCTTAATAAAAGAGCAACTGATGATTATAAAGTTCATATCTATATCAGGCAATATTGCCAATCTCTACATTTTTATGGTTAATGAAAGCTATCAAACTCAATATTTAAATTTCCAAATATCATTATTTCTTAATATATTTTTATAAAAAGATTTTTGTGAAGATTAGTTTTTATGAAATATTTTTTAAACTGGAACACTTATCGAAATTTCTGATAAATGCTCAGAATTAAAAAATATTTGTAAATTTTAAATTGGAGTTAATTATAAATAATTTTTAATTAATTTAAGCTAATTATAAAATAGATTAAAGCTGATTTTTAAAATAGTTTTCATAATGAATTTTAATAATTAAACTATTAATTATGAAATATCTTACTTTTGATTTAAGGTAAGGATTAAAATAAAATATGCTATACAATTGATATCATTTTGAGTGAATCATTATGAATTCTAAGAATTAATTAAATTTTTAAACATTTACTTTGAAAGCATTTTCATCTTTGTAAGATTGAATTAATTATCAATTTTAGGTTGTGCTAAAATTTGATTTTTTTATAGCTAAATGTGTATCAGATCATTCATATGATTAGAAACAAAACTTGTGTGACAAACATATATAATTAAATGAATTTAATTTAATTAATTTATTATGATCTGATCATTTGCTATTTAATTCATCGATTATGCAAATTCAAAGAAAGAAGAGCAATCTACTGTAACTTTCTGTAAATAAATTAAATTACCAATCTATTTTAAAATTATTATAAATTGTTTAAGTACATTAGCAATTTTATGTTTTTTCAAGAAAAGTTGCCTTGTCAAATAGATAGCAATTTTTTTCTCTAGAGATAACCTTTATCTGGTATGTTCTATGCATGTTTCTCCAGAAATTAGAAACAGATCAAATTTTTTTTCTGTTAATTCTCACTCATTTAAAATTTTATTTTTCTTAATATATTTTATTATGTATTAAACTAAGGATTAAAGATTTTATTACAATTGAATTGTCATATCCATTTCTGTTTAAAATATAACAAAAGAAAATTATCCCCTTACTGTACTAGAGACCATTAGTTTAAAAGATTTTCAGATAAAAGCAATGTATTTTTGGTGTATTTTGATCTTGTAAATTAGGAAAGTTATGCAAATTACAAATTAGAATTGATTAGTTATACTAATTTGTATTAATTTGAATATATATATATATATATATATATATATATATATATATATATATATA
>JAPDSC010120208.1:0-18300 GCA_026290005.1 Latrodectus geometricus | reverse complement strand
TATTAGATGGTAAGATTTCTTAACTATTATTGTTTCCTTTTTAATAACAGTGCATAATTGAAGTGATTTTATAAACTCAGATATAATAACAAATTGGGAAGCAAAAAATTAAAATGGTTAAAACTTTATTAAAATATAGAGTATAAAGTAAAAAAATAATCATGTTATATGCCTTTTATTTCTTCTTCACATTATTTTTTATTTTACATGATTAACTAAATAAATCAAAGATGTTTATTTTAATAGATTTTATCAAATTATTCAAAATCAAAATTCTTGATAACAAAGTTTATGACAAGCCATAATTTTTAAAGTTTATCTAAGAAATGAAGTTTGAAATAATGAAATAATTTTTTTAATGCTTTTCCGTATTTTCTAATCAATCAGCTTCTTCATAAAAGTACACTTTTACACGTTGAAGAAATTAAATGGGAAGGTCTTAAAAATTTTCTTGTTTCTTGTATATAAGAAAACATTTTTCTAAATTGTTCTTAATGTTCATTAAATAATTCACGTGAATAGTTAAATTTAAATCATTCAAATTTTAAACTAGTTGTCTCTTTTTCTCTCTTGATCATAAAATTATTTCCCATGTAGTTATATCTATCCTTTTAATGTATGTAAATTTGATTCTCTTAACATTGTTAAGAGAATTGTTCATTTAACTACAAAGCTAGTTGTTAATGTAAAATTTATTGTTATATTTAAAATTTTTATATGTAAAATTTAACTACAAAGCTTGTTCCTGGGTGATCAGTACTCGTGTTATGAGTTCACCAGTTCGTGTATAATAGTAGCATATTAAGCGTGCTATTTTAATGTTATTTAGAAACCTCTTGGTATTGTATGTTTCTATCTCAACAATATTCGTATGATTTGATGAAAAAATCTTACAACCAATAAACAAATCTATCTCAAACTAAAATAAAAGTATAACTTTCAAGGACTCTTGCGCAATTGGCAGAAGACACAATTAATGTCTTAGTCATTTTTTTATAATTTCTTATAAATATTTAAACTTATTTAAAAAAGATCTTATATCTTGGTTAAACCACTTGTTAATCTGTTCTTTAGATTCTGCTGCCAAAAATTTGTATGAGATATATTTAATATCAATTACCATTAAAATAACCTATTATCAAAAACTACTGCCTTTCATTAAATGAATTTCACTGTTTTCTATTTATTTATTTGTAGTAATGTTGAACTAGAGTAAAATCTCATAATTGAGATTTAGAATGGAAATAATATAATATTTATTTTATTGTATAGTTACTAATGAAAATGAATTATTTCATTCAATATTTTTTATATTATATTAATTAATTATTTTAAATTTCTATCATTAATTTTTGCATAACAATGACTTTTTATTTATTTTGTAAGTTTTAAAACTGAAACTATCTGTGTTAAAAAAATAAATCTTATAAAAATATTTTTTATTTTCTAGAAGATTTGGAAAATGTTATTAAAATTATATTTAATTTTTAGGTAACCCACTTTCTTGCGACGTAGATTTGCAGAACGTTATAATCAATAAACCACCCGTTCTTAAAGGACAATGTTTCTGGCCTGAACATATGCAAGGAAAACATTTGAATGAATTGGATGTTAAAGATCTATTTTGGAAAAAAATTATCAATTTCTAAGAAAGGAAAATTACCCAAGAATATCGCTTGTAGTTGCTTATGCAAAATTATATAAATTATGCAGAACAGCAAACAATTTTCTAAAGAGAATAAAATAAGTGATTTTTTTTCATTGTTGTCTTATGTGCTTTGTTTTCATTGAAAGATATATTATAGTGTTAATTCTGCCAATTAATGCTCTGAGAGAGTTATAGGTAGAAGAATTATACAAACTTTTGTTATAAACACTCATTATGTTAAAATAAAAATTCACATTACAGAAAAATCAAACAAAAAAACTTATTATTAAACAGCTATTTGCTTCAATGTTGTTTTGCAACAAATCTTGCTAGCTGTGACTATTACCATAGTTTATAATTAAATTAAATTTATTTTGAAACTACGTATCGGATATTTTACTATACTTCAGTTAGTTGATGAATATAGAATTTCGCCTAGACAATCCTTAAAGATTTTACATATTTTATAAAAAAACAACTTAATTTATTTATTAAGAATTCTTGTATCAATCAGAAGGATTAATGATTCTATATTGATTTCAACTGTTAAGAAACTTAATTTATCCTTCTGGTGTGGTTGTTTGTAGTGGCTCCTGATTTCCTTTAACCTGTAAGTTCTGGTTAAATTAACATGAGAGGCACAATGTAATTATAGAACAGCCAAGAGTTAATGTATTATGTTTGCATTGGTTTCACATTATTCTGAAAAAAAATTCCAAATTCATATTCCAACGCACCATCAAAGAACGAAAGATATCATCCAAATTTGGTTCAATTTATTATTTGTGATTCTATATTTACATTTTGCACAACAGCCAACTTTTACAACTTTACCTGAACCTACAGTTCAAAGTGGAATCCCAACCACTACGAACTGCTGCAAGCAAAGCAAAATTTGAAACACAAATCTGTTGAACTGAAAGCTAGAGTGCAAACCATTCAGCTAGCAGATCAGCAATACTTCCTGGGATAATCCATCACTTAAATTTCACTAGATTGCTTCTAAAAATTTTCAATTTTTTGAAAAATGTGTGAAAAATGCTTCAAAATTTTATCAATTCTTAAATAAATATTCCACATCAAAACTTTATTTTATTCTTCTTTAATTAAACATTTATGTTGCAATTTATTTCAATGTACCACCAATGACATTTAATAAAAAAAAAATTCAACTAAAGTTATTGCAGAATTAGAGCTTCATTTATTAATACAACAGAAAATATTATTGAATTTATAAATGGTGTAAAATAATTTCTATCTTATAAAAGTCAGAAATTCTGCTTTCCATATATTTATACAATTTGATTTTATTGGTATTTTCTGCGTTTTTGATTTTTATACAAGTTAATAAAAACGTTATTTAAAGACATTTTAAAGTGCTATAAAAATAATTTAAAGATATCATAACATAAAGCGATATATTATTATACATAAAAAGAAATGATTGAACTACAAAAATTATTTTCATAGTCATTTTAAAATATTTATATCAGTGTAAAACTATGGTCAATATGCATAATTTAATGTTTATTTATATACATGTATACATAATTGCCCAATAAAATATTTCTAAATAATTCTTTTTGCAAAATACAGAATTATTTCATACAACGGATTTATATCTTAAAAGTTAATTTTTTATCCCAAAAGATGTGCACTACTTGTTAACACTTGTTCTGAAGAGTGGTAGAAACCAACATCCAATTAAAAGTATTGAAGGAAATACATTATACTTTTCTTTCACACTTTTGTAACACTGACATATTAGCTCACATTATAACTTAATGAGTGTAAAACTTAATAGAGTAAAGATATTGTAAGAGCTTTTAATATTCATTTTTCGGGAAGTAATTCCTACATTGTGGAACAAGTTAATGTACCGTAATGGAAAAGTATAAAACACTCGAGCATATTCAACCCATCAAATAAGCATGCAGGAAATAACAACAAAAATCTATTTCTCGCTTTCAGCAGGGTTGGTGAACGAAATAAGACTTGCATTTAAGTCACTATAAACTGTTTTAATTTGACTCCGCATGATAGACAGCCTGATTACCGAAATCTATTGTAAGGATTTTAACTTCCACCACTTATTAATACTACCTAAGAAGATTTTCCAAAAAGTGTGAACCCATTTGTTATCAAAAACAGCAAAACAGAGAAACTCTCATATATCCTCTTTTACATTTGTACATGTTATGTGACAAATAAGTAAAACTACAATTTAATTAATGTCTGGGATTGAACTCAAGATTTTATTTGAACAGCAAGATCCATTCTCTTCACCATAAAAAGCCATTATAGGACTATTACAAAACTTTTAACATTAATAGTATCATTCTATTAAATTCATCGATCGAAATTGTGGACAACTACTATCCCATAATCGACAGGTACTCATTCTATAAGTTGTTTTCATGATTTCAGCGAGAAAGAATGAAAAATTATGACTAATTCTAATTTCTTCAGAAAAAAAATTCAAAAAGAATTTTTGTCGCTTGCACACTAGCTTATCATTTTTAGACCACAAGGTAATATATTTAGTAGGGAAAATATACATTTAAATAAACTATTTTAATTCTTCAAATAGAAATAAAAAACTTATTTACACTGTTAAATAACTTTTTAATGAAGACTTTGACAAAATATCTTATCAGAATTCAAATCTCTCAAAGAAAGATGAAAAGTAAACAGGAAAAAATGTGCATCATTTTTCAATTTGTTTGCAAATTTTCTTGTTATTTTGTTAAGATTTTTATTCATGTATAGTTAAAAATCGTCTAAATTAGCAAGTATTTTTAATATATTAACTTATAAATTTAAAATGGCAAACAAAATTCTTTAATTAATATTAAAAAAATTAAATAAAATTTGAAATCGATTGAAAATGTCAACAAAAATTAATCTATATTCCTTAAAGTATTTCAAATTTAAAATTTATGAGCCAGACACTTCTGTCAAATTAAACAAAATATCAATGAATAATCTTCAAGGTTATTTTTATTTACTTTCAAAATTAAAGTAATATTATGCATTTAAAGTTTCCAACGATCAATATTCATTGCTGCTCTTAAATGTTAGTAAAATAATACGAAGTTTAAAATTTCGAAATTTTTATTGCAGAGCAAAATCTTTTTTTTTTTGTGAAAAAAAATCTAAAATGCAAAAATCAAACTTTTCATCTTAATGAAGAGCAGAAATAATGTAAGTAACTTGTCTAGATTATCAAAATTGACAAAAATGATATAGGGCATATTATTAAATACCTTAAGATGACAGGACGAACAATTTTTCATCATTAAAATTATATAGTCAAAAAACACCCTTAATAAAGATTATTGAATGCATCTTTAAATAATTAATAAGTTGTTAATGTAAGACTTATTTTTCCTAAATATCTTCTATAAAAGAAACAAAGCTACTTGTAATCCTATAGTGAAACTCGCCAAAGAACGGAATTAAGCAGCTATGTCGTGAAATAATACTCGAATTACTGCAGCAAATAAAAGTACTTTAAAATGTCAAAAAACGCAATGATCTAATTCATGAATCATTGCCAGATATCAATGATAAATATGTTAGGATTAATAAATATGTAATCCAATGGATTCATATTTATTATCTTTTAACAACGTTTTCTGGGGGTATATGGGAAAGAAATGATGAAAACTGCGAAACAAATTTTGTACGTCATTTACTTTATTATAATATTTATTTAGTTCGCATAGAAAATGTCGATTAGTCTTTTATTCAGCTGAACTTGATTCAGTAATTTGGTTTCATGAATGTAATATTGAAGTTCATGAATAAAAAATGAGATTATAAATGTAATTCTCATAATGAAGAATTTATTTCCAACTAATGATATGTTGTAAGGTAATACTAAATACAATATTTTCTATATGTTCCATTGAACGCTTATTCACGCAAGTTCCCATAAATTCTACTCTTTATTCTTCTGAGAATTTGTAAAATATTTTTAAAGCTTGTTAAATGAAGATCTTATTGAGATAATGTATAATCTGACTCATATAATCAATTTCAAGAAGTGACCAACTAAAATTTGTGTAAGCTATGGTAAATATTTTATAGGATTATTATAATATTTTTTAACTTAATCTCATGCACTTTTTGAGGTAATAATCATCCCTCAACATGGAATTAAATATTTAATTAAATGATTATATTTTTATTACTTACTCAAATATTTACAATTATTGCATAAATATTTACAATAAATATTTTACAATTATTAATTTCCAAAAAATTAATATTAATTTCATTAATATTAATAATTAATAATTAAATAAATATTAATTATTAATTTCCAAAAAATTAATAATTGTAAATAATTAATGGTTGATGTTAAAATGATAATATTAATCATGAATTCAGCATAGCATCAATTTTAATTTAGCAATAATGAGACAAATCAGAAGAAAAATATGCCTAAAACAAAATATATATATACATATACATCGTCGTTATGTATTACTTATATTGTTATATATTGTAAATATACACACATATGGAATAACTTTACTGAATACTTAATATAAACCTATAATAATACTAAACCTACTTATAACCAATCATATATATATAAGTCCAATCAAACAAATTTATATTTCTCATGTTCAAAATTCTCTCTTTCACCTAGTTTTTAGGGCGTCCAATTTAATTACAAATACTCACCTGTTCAAAAACATATTTTGCAATTATATTCACATAAATGTATGACATTATTCATAAAACCAACATCATTTACAAATATGAATGTTCATTACATTAAATCAATAATGCAAACATATTAACAAATATAATTGTTTTACTACTGAGATTTTCATTTAATTATATGTTTTGTTTAATCGAGACATTATCGTGTTGAAATGATTCTTTTAAAATATACAATATAATCTCAGCTTCAGCCAGCAGTTATTTTTATAAATTCATTTTTGTCTCAACTAAACAATATTACTTTGCACGAAAATTTTCCCACCAAATGTTTATAAAATTTTTTCCCTTACTACAGTTTCTTTTAATGCTGAATCATGGAAAAAAGCTAATAAACGTATTATTATTATAATTATTACGTTTTTCATTCGGATAACAATAAAAAAAAGTGTAGAAAATACATGAGTAAATGTTGTGACAAAATGTGTCTTAAGAGTTTGTAAAAATAAAAGGAATAGTTTCAAATGCATCAGTTGAAAATATTAAAAGTTGCCAAAATCATTTTTAAGATAAATTTTCCTTGTTGAATAAGATATATTACAATACAGGATATATTGTTAAAATCTGATATTAGAAACAACGGGGAAAATGGTTTAATTCGTACTTCTTTTTGTTTACACTAAGCTTTTTATTTTCAGATTGCTTCATTCTAATTTCTTCAATTAGAATGAAGCCCCCTGAGATGAAATAATTAAAAGGATTTTGGAAACAATTGTAATAAATATTTTGAATATCAGGATTTTTTACTAATTATTTTAAGTAAATTATATTTTTGAAAAACATTTGAAGATATTTTATATATTGACAAGTATATAGTTATTTAGCTGATGCCAAAACTTTTTCTGATATAATAATTTTAGTTATTTCAGTTGATGATAAAAATAAATTTTAAGCTTCATATTAAGTCAGTAAGGTATTTTGGAAAAAATAACAATTTGGAATAAATGCTTAGAAATTTTCTTTAACTTTTAAAATTGTATGAATTTTGATATTCTTTTAATGATTTCAGCTTTATAAAATTATATAAGCTCGTAAATCCTTATTAAAATCTGAGATTCTATTAACATATTATTTTAAAAGAGAGTAAAATGTGTATTAATAAATATATTCAAATAAATGTAAAGCTCACTCTTAAAAATGCAGTAGTATTTTGTAATTCATATTATTCAGGTAATATTCTAAAAGATTTCAAAACATAACTGACATATTTCTAGATTTTGTCAATTTTTTATATACAAATTTTTCTACTTTATGTCTTGAAATTTCTTCTTCTTGAACAAACAATTTTATTTTTATAAATCAAATTATTGAGACCCTATTGCTTGAGAAAATAAATCTTGTTAAATAAATCTATTTCATTTTTGTTTTTTCAATATTTCTATAATAAAGATGTTTGAAAAACCAAATTACTGTACATATTAGTAGATAATGTTTTCTTAGCTTTATACATCAGTAAATAATGTATATCAAATCGAATTCGAAATAACTGCACAATGACATCTTAGATTGAAAAATAACAGAATTTAAACAACAAAAAATTACCAATTTTTATTCATTTTTAATGAAAACATTCTATTTTAATTTTTTATGAATATAACTATTGCTCTTTTGCATATGTAAATTGCTTGTTACTTTGTTATGGAAATGCAGAAAAACAAATAAAATCTTTTTGAAGTATAAAAAAATGTCTGAAAATGAATTTTCTAATTCCAGCATAAAAATTGCATATGCTTTAGAATGAAAAACAATTTTGAACCATTATAATCTAATTTAGGAATTTTTTTTTTAAAATATCAGGAGCTTCTTGCTTAACTTTTTTTGTAAAATCACAATTTATCTTTTTTATTTTTATCATGTTTTCGTTTGAAACTTACATAATACACACATCATTATGTCTTATATAATACATCAAAATTTTTGGTTTTATCTACTAACTTTTGTGTTTGTGGATATAAAATTACATAATTACTTTTGAAAGTAATAGATTTCATTATAAAACATGATTTTTAATATTTTTAGAATACCATTTTAGTTATTGTTTTGAGTTTTATGTTTTTTGTATTAATTCATAAAACTTTTTTAATAAATACTTATCAAATTTCTGTCTTCTTTTTTTAATAACTTAAATAAATCTTTCAGCTGCCTTAGCTCTGAAATTTTGGATAGCAAAGGTAAGAGAAAAATTTGAAGTGATGTTTATAGAAATCATGAATGAATAACTGATGAAAAATTAAATTAGGTTTAATTAGATCGTTAAATACACGTAATGCTATGTTACATTTTTCACAAATAGTTTTTACCTAATAATAATTAATGAAATTATTTTATAAAATATTTTAAGAAAGTCAAGAGATTCATTTTCAACAACTCATGAAGTTTAAAAGCAGAAGATAATTACATTCGTACATAGTTCCATGTCCTTTCTTAAACATATTGTATAAAATTAGCAATGTAAAGAGAAGTTTAATTTGATTCTTAAAGAAAAGTGTCATCAATGGGAGCAAAAATGAAAGTGTTGAAATCCAGATATGTCATCCTTAAGCAAACAGATTTCTGTGTGGCGGCAAGTTCAAGTCTATACGTTTACCCAAACTTATCCCCCAGAGAAGGAAACCTTTCCACCAGGGGTACTTTTTACCTGCAATTTGTATAAAATATATCTTTTGTTTATATTCGTATTCAAATACATTCAAAAACCTCTATATAAGGCAAACGCTTTCATCAGTGAGCAAAATATATTTAAATGATTTTAAATTTAGTTTCAAAAATTAATGTTTAATTATCTCAACAACTTGCCTTTTACGTAATGTCATTGTTCATATTATCCTTGAGAAAATCAAGTGTGGATCCAAAATATGATAAAGTTTAAATTGCGTACAATCGTAACATAATCTAAAACGTAAATATTAAGTTCCTGAAGAAGAGGTAATGTTTGACCTAATTTCGGTATGCTTCTAATAAAATCTTTGATTTAAAATCCTTTCCAACATAACTTACCTCCATTCTTTCAAAAGAATATAGTGACTATTAAAATGATTAACAACGCTGTTATAAAAATATTTTAATGTCCACTACGAAAATGCTTTAGGAAGGTATTTTCAAAGATAGTAAACTATATCCACCTATTTCAAGAAAAGAAACTTCCAGGCATTTATCCCTGACAGCCTCATATGCAGGAGATGATACCCATCACCCATTGTTTGAGGGGCTGAGGACGATAGGAGGAATTATTGCCATAAAAAATGCTGTTTTATTGGTGTCTATATAATACAAATCTGTTTGCAGGTGCCACAGTGAACTACACATTTCGATTCTTTGGTAATGGTTCAGAGTATGCAGTCTATTGATTAAATTCTATCTTTGGCATCGCTTAGTAGAAAGCCATAGTTAGGCAGTTTCATATACTCCAGATAAATAGAAGACTTTTCATAGTTAGTGATCTGTATTCACGTGTCGCAATTGTGGAAATCTTTCAAGCCTCCACTTTGACAGACTTGCATGTTGAAAGCACATAAACAACAATTTGACCAAGAAAGGCAGAGATAGAGCTCGAAATCTTGTGGACCGAAGTGTGCTGTCCTATCAGTCGGCCACGCTGTTTCTAGGTTTATTTCTAATCTTTATTTTGAAAGAAATATTATAAGAGATAAAAATTATTTTAAAAAATAATTAGAGAAAATTTCAGTAACATATTTCACAATGAACATCATCTGCGTAATAAAGGCTACATATTTTAGATGAAATAAGTATCATGACTTTTACAACATACTGGATAATATTTATAAAATATAAAATAACTACGATTCTCTTGTAAAGTACGTAAAATCACAATTATAAAAAGAGTTAGTCAAATCGCAGAAATTAAACAATAATATTTTGTGTTGTTAAATGTTACTAAAATAAATTAAAAAAATAGAATTTAAAGTTTCACATAATATTTATGTAATAAATTTATAAATTAAGAAAAGGAATAATCTTAGAGAAAATTATAAGATATTTATATAAAAAAAAGTATTTTTCAACTTGTTCTTATCGCTTATTATTATTTTTTTTTTCAAATTTATGAACTATAAATTTTTCAATGAGTAAAATATTTTTCTGAACTTTTAGCCAGCACTACTTTTTTTTGAAATTTTTATTGATATTGCAAAGGTAAAATTTATTACCACCTGTTCCTTATCTGTATTTTCCCATTCCCTAAAAAATAAGAAGAAATCAAAGCATATCTGCAAATCGTAACACCTGTTGACACTTGGAAAATCGTAATCCTGTAGATTTCTTTTCTTACTAAATATAATCAAAAACAATGTAATCTGATAATTTTCACAAACAGATAATTTTCTAAATTCAGTTATTAGTGAGGTAAGAAATTTCAGTTTAACATTCATGCTACCAAAAATTTGCCATTTAGTTTAGGTCTCTATCAAACATGGAGTCAGCGTTGTTATACTTGTTGTTTCTTTTTGGTGTAGCAGCTTCTCAATACAGGGGTTGTCCACCTTTCCCCTTAGATCCCTGTGCCTGCCTTGGCAATCCGCATCCCCACCTTATTTGTGAAAATGTGCATGAAATTGAATTGTTGAGAGATGTGTTCAGTATATCAGCCCAATATAGTTTTCAATTGGTAATTATGCTTTATATTAATATTATAAGATCATTACGATCTTACAATATTTTTTAAGTATTTATTGAAACAAAAATGAAAATTCTTGGTGACATTAAGAGCCTATTATGTTTTATTCTAGTAAATTTAGCTTAAATTATATAAAAATAAAAACGATATTTAAGGCTTCATAAATGTAAGTTTTTACATAAAATATGTATGTGAAGAATTTAACATAATTTATGTATTTAAAGTCTTAAAATTGAATTAGTATTGTATACAAATAATTCGATTATTAACCGAATATTTTTAGAATTTATTATTTGGTTATTTTTGTAGGGTAAAATGGTTACTGCAATATTAAGCAATTATCTGTGATAAAGAAAAATTTATTTCAAATTTTAGTATGAATAAATTTAATTTTTAGTATTTAGAATTTGTTATTAATTAATCATAACAATTCTTATAATTTGAAAATAAAACAAAGTCTTAAGCATGTGTATTCTCCTTTGTCTAAAAATTATTTACATGCGCAAACCTGTCCTTATTTAAAAGACACGTTATTTTTCATGAATGATTTATAGGGAAAAAAACTTTTTGATTAAATTTTGGTATATATTCGTTTTTCCATATATATAATTCACAGAATAAATTTTCGAAAAGAGAAAGTAAGATGTTAGTTAGTTAAATTATATTTTAAAAATATTGTTTTATTTTTAAATCATATGCTTTATTAGCAATTACTAATTATATATTCTAATTAATGTTCATTCATCATGAAATAGATCAATTTACGGAAACCTTTTCATTCTAGTAAATTAATATAATTTAAGTAATTATCACGCGTAGCTTTAATATTTTAATTTATTATTATCAATCAAATGCTTGATCATTCTTTTTGAAAAATATTTTAATAAATTAATGTCATTTTTTTAAATGATGGAAAATTAATAATAAAGATTTGAAGGAATTAATTATTAAGATTAAAGAAGGAATACATTTCACCTACATGAGAAAGATTTTTTTTATTTTGGTGTGATGGTAAATTTAATAAATAATTAATCGCATTTTTTAATAGGTTCGTATTGCGGACTCCGTGTTACAATACCTACCTCATGAGATGTTCGATAAAGTTGGGATAATGGAACTTCAGCTTTATAACGTGACTTTGGTTGAACTTTTTGATGATACACCAAAAAATATTAAGTCCTTAAGAACCTTGCACATTGAAAATGCTCATATTTTTGGGTTTGTATTCTTTTAAATATTTGAAATTTGCCAGTTTTTTGTATGATATTATTGAAATTGGTCTTAAACTATTAAGCATAAAAATGTAAATATGCATTATGATATTGTTGAAAACGCGTTAAAACCATAAGAATTTTGTATGGTTATAGTTCAATTTTGAACAATAAAAGGAAAAAAATATGAAATATATTAAAATATTGATATACGAACTTGATATATAGTTTTGGAAACTTTTATCTGACATTAGCATAATGGAAAATATGAACGTTTTGGGAAAAACAATTTTCTGTTTCACAATTTCGAATTTTTAAGGAATTATATAAATGGACGTTGTAACTGAGGCAAATTTTTTACTAATGACAAAATTTAAAGCTTTCTTTATACATTTTTAAACTTATTTCATTCATTTTCAATTACTATTTTATTGGATATAGAAGAAAGAAAAAGGTACTTACGTATTAGCGTCATTGCACCTAATTTTGCTCCAAAAATTAAGTAGAGTTTCAACTATAGTTAAAAAAATTTATTTTGCTGATCATGAAAAGTTTTCTTCTAGTTAGAAAAAGAACGTTTTTAACTATGAGGAAATATATATTCTCTGAAATTCAATCGGCTTGAAAAGCTGCGTTGACGCTAAAACGTAAGTACAAAGAAAAAATGTTTTCCATATTTTTTAAAGTAATTTCTTTAAATCATCTAATAATTTAAATAATTGCATTTTTCCGAACAAAATGATTTTCAGAATTGTAAGTTATAAATAATATTTGAATAAAATATACGTTATTAATAAACATACGTTAAAATCATGGAAGTTATATATAAATAATATTTGAATATTATCTATATTTTACTTACATAATGACTGTAACACGTAGGTTTCTATTAAATTCAATGAGTGATTCTGATAGAATTCATGAATAACTCATATACGATAAATAAACGCTTTGAATAATATGTTTATTTTTTATGTAAGAACACATTGTACATAGTTTTATTCAAATGATTTAATTTCCTCACTATCCATCAAAAATATATAATTATTTGTCAATTAATCAATTAATTAATGAACATTAAGATTAAAGGTTTAAAGAATTTTTCTCTTTATTTTGATGTATTTACCTTACCAAAATACATCATGATTCCAAAATTAAATATGATGGTTTGAAATCTATATTATGATAGTTGTCTGAGTTCAATTTGAACTATATAATATGACAGTTCTTTTTGAGATATGAAAATATAAATGAATTTCAGTAAAATGAGAGAGGTATTAAAGAGCTAGTTCCACACATTGAAAAATATTTCATGAGAAACTTTTAAAATCTTTTGCAAGGCTTATGTGATAACATTACATTGTTACAAAGTAAAAGGATGATAAGATAATCGTCCTGTTTCTCACTCTCTTTTGAAACAATGTTTTTTAAAAAATTTTAGTATGTAGCTTGACCAACCAGTTAGAATTTTATCTATTTTCCCTATATTAAAAATTTAAATTTAGTAAATTTTAAAAGTATACATTGCATTCTATATATCAATTTCTTACTTTTAAATAAATTTTTAAAAATTCATTCAGTTTTTAGTCAAAGTTTATACACTGAAGTTCCACTGAATAAGGTATAGCAAGGATTATGTAAATTGTTTAACTCTGCGCATCATATATACGCAAGTGAGGGTGCTTTGGTAACTGCATACATAGCACGTACTGTGCTTGTTTTTAAATTAGTTGCTGGAATTGCTAATATGAGTAAACTCTTGATTTGGTCGCCTTCGATCGTGGACAAATCGTAGGTGCCCGAAGCATGTGCCATTTAATTTCCAAAATCGTCAAACATCTAGGATTTTCAAAGTTGACAGTGTTAAGAGTTCCCGTGGAACTTTTCCAGAAACTTGTTGAATCTATGTCTCGTTGTATGGCTGTATCGTTATGAAGGCAGATGAGGCTTAACTCATTATTAAGTAAGTATTCCTAATTCAGTGACGCTTCAGTGTATATTCTATTACATAAGGCTTATTTTTTATTAGTTTGAAAAATGTCATGTTAATGATTACGTTTAATAGTCGTTATTAAACAAATAAATATTTTGTGTTTTAGAGGAATTATTTGGGAGTACTTGAAGCCAATGGAAGATCTTCGAATTTTAAATGTCTACATGAACAGAATTGAAGCCATTGATAACGATTTTGTGGAATATGCACCAAAGAGCTTAGAACAACTTTCATTTTATGATACAAAAACAAGTCAAATACAAACAGGTATTTAAATTAATTTAAATTTTTCTAGGTACTTTCAAATGATTTTCATTTACATAGTTTTAATATATTTAATTTATTTACCGCTTACTATTTAACCGGAAAATTCATATTATAAATAATTTTGCATTATATGCACTTAGTGTTAATTTCAATAAATCTTATAATTAGTATACCTTATTCCTTACATTTTAGAAACACACAAATACACACGATGAGAAACAGAAGATAGATATGATTATTATTTTATGGATAAAATTTTAAATGGATAGAAAAATTTCAGTATTATCTACTAAACTTACCAAATGATTACCACCATCAAATTTCTCTTCAATTTAATTTATCAAATATTCATAAATGCAAAGATAAATTTTAAAATCCATATCAATGTACCTTAATTAGCAGCTTGAAAATTGTTTAATTTGATGATACATTGTCCTTAAATTTTTTCTATCAGTATATATACAAAGAAGGAACTATGTAATTCATATTTAGAAATTAATATTTTAAATAGGTGAAAACCAATTATCTCAAAGAAAAATGATATGGAGGGCATAGATCAGAAACAAAATAGTTTAAAATATGTGATGTATTTACTTAATACGGAAAGTTAAATAAAGAATAAAACTACGTGAAAGCTGCTTTTTTCTTTTTTTTCTAATGATTTGTAAAAAGTGCTTCCAAGCATTTTACATAAGAATGGATTTATTGATTCGATGTTTAGTTGGGTTTTTTTTCTTAACTAAAAATTTAGAAATGAGAAATAAATGTATTATTGCATGGGAAAAATTCAAATAAATATTTTTGATTGTTGACTGTAAAACTGAGAAAAATGTTTTTAGATAAAATATTTCATTTATTACAGTTATGAGATATGCTTTTCAATGACTTTTATGTAATGTTCTATATATTATATTTTTAATTCTATATTAATGTGTTTTCTAGTTATTATTTCTAAGTTAATCTAAATTATAGAAAACAAGAAAAAATATTTTGAAAATTAAATAATTTTATTTAGAATATATATATCTTTTTCGATATCTAGTTCATAAAATTTTATTTAATTATTTATTCCCTTCTTTATAATTATTCCTTATAATCATTTTGAAAATGAATTTGAACTAGTTTTGATAACAAAATACGCATAATAGTGTTATTATAAATTTCTATATTAATATTCATGTTTTTTACTTTCAAAATTTTAAAAGTCATAAGGCCGATGATCTACTGTAATCATTTTAAGATAATACTTTTGGAAATCAAATAACTTTAAAAAATTAATGCAAAAATTAGCATTATAATATTTAGAAAGATACTGAGAATTACCTCAAAAAAATTCCTAAAACCCAAAATATATGCAAATCAATAAATTTTATCATGAAATGTATCTCCTTTAAGTTAAAACAAATAATTCTGTATATGTATATATTAAGTTTACATTTTTATTATTACATTATAGATAATTTAAGTTTACAGAAGTCTTCAAGTACATAATAACTGAAATAGATTTATGTTTCCCTATATAATTTTATTTTCTCACTCTTTCTATTACGCACACTCACACACACAAATATATCTATCATATATTTTTGAAATAGCTTATAATTAATATTTTAAAATTCTTAAAGAATCTCTATCTTGTACAGTATCTTGGATGTCGAATTTATTGTAAAAGTTTTGAAAATAATAACTTTTATTGCAATTTTCAACCACATTCTAAGCATCTAAACTTTTTCTGATTTATTTTGTAGATATCTGATGTAATTTGTTTGTGCTGAGGTAGGATATAAAACAATTCCTTATCTTTAACATGGGAAACTAGTTTTGTTTTAGAAAAAAACTTAGTTTCAGTATATAATCACATGTTTCTGCATATTTGACATTATCTAAAAGTATCATAAGATATATTTTTGTGTGATATTAATTTCTTAAAAGACACATCAATTTGTGTCACTATTTGCCTTGCAACTTATTGCTTTTGTTTCCCATTCCTTCAAAACTTTTGTCGTAGCAAATTCAGTCGGTAAATCAAAGTTGTATTTACTAAAACCATTTTATACTGTTGGTACATTTATCGGCGCATCGGTGAAAGACGTACTAGCGCATGGCATATAGCATTGATTTTTGGTAGGATTTCAGATATATATATGATATTCATGTGTTCTTTAATAAACAGTATCCCATACTTAACTTTATGATTTTAGCTAATAATCGAAATTTCATTTTATTCGTTTCTACAATATTCATCTTTTATTATTAAAAAGTAATTCCTTATCAAAAGGTAAAGCACAAAGTGATCGCTTTTAATTTTGAGCAAAAGCAAAATAATTTTTCAGATATTGATAAACTTTACCATTCTTAGTTCATTTAAAGATTATATCATATCTAAGATAATATTTAAAATGTTACTTATCATTCCAGATCTTTTAATGGATATGTACTTTATATCAAAACTGTATTTCTTTTAAACGTATTGTTTTTAAAATTTTTGATAATCTATACTTACCTTTGATTGGTATGGCTTAATTAGCACCATATAGCTTGTTTGCTCATTTCAAAGACAGCGTTTCTGATTATCGCAGAAATTTCATTCAGTTAACACTGTAGATATAGCCTATTTACCTACACTCGTAATCTACAGCCATTTTTATAACTTTCTTAATATAAATCTTTATGATAAATTTTCTATGTAAGGCTTTTGTCTGTAGATATAAGATGTTGATGTTTCTCCACGAAAGTTTCTAACTATAAACTGCATTCTTTATTTTCAGAGTTCTCTCTTTAAATTTTGAAACATATTTAACCTATTAACAACGTTCAACACTATTTCCAAAAAAAAAAAATAATTCTCATCATTATCGATAATGGAATATTTTTACAGAAATTTCTTAATTTACACTGACTCTTATTTTGTTTCATAGATTTATCCTATTCATCAAACCTTTGCTAACGCCGTATATTTTTCAGTTTTCTTTTGAGTAAGGCATTTTTAGAGAAATTATTAAATAAATAATTGGACCCTATTTCTTGATTAATTTTCTACGACTTTTACTAATGCGTGTGATAATTAGAAATCTCTGCTTTCAAAATTACCGAAATGTTCACATGGGTAGAATTTCTCGTTTCCATTTTCTTAATTATTCCATATAATGTAAATTTCAATATATTTTCTTCCTTGTTTGTTTTAGATTTGAAATTTTTTAGTACTAATTTTTATTATGAGTCTATTATAACATTTTTAGTTAACTATTTGTAACAGTAATTTCATAGAGTGTGTTCTTGCATAATGGTGAACATAATTTACTTTTTTTATTGTTTGTACTCATATATTTTTACGATAAGTTTTATAATAAAACAATTAGAAATTATCTAACTATTTTTAAAAATACCAAGAAGTATAACAATTCATTATTTTAATTAAGACTTACAACTTATTGTTTCAATTTTGTCTGTTTCCCATGAGAACTTATAAACGTTTGCAATAAATATTATAGTTATATAATAAAACAAATTCAAAAAGTGATTAAAACTATTTCTTTCACAGCGGCATTTTCAAGCTTTGTAAACTTGAACAAAATTGCTATAGATCATGGTGAGTTGTCAGAACTTAAGAGGAATATGTTTCCAAAACCATTTAACGGCCGGTATCTTTACTTCAAGTAAGTACTTTAACTTAATCTTACTTTGTATGTCATTGATATTCAATGTTGTGAACCATCAATACCAATATATTTCACTTCAGAAAATTAGTTATATTTATTGTCTCTATTATTAAAATGTTTTGTAGATGGAAATTTTCTTTTTATGCAGATTTATG
>JAPDSC010120200.1:0-12010 GCA_026290005.1 Latrodectus geometricus | reverse complement strand
ATACACACACATATATATATATATATATATATATATATATATATATATAATGTTTAAGAAGTTAAGCAGGTGATTGACTCTTCAACGAATATGTTATTACATGTAAGAATATGTTATGACATTTATATAACTACTGTATAACAGACTGTTGAATATAGACGAATGTAACAAATAGTCGATTAAACAGGGAGCTGATTAAATGACGGTGGATCCAAAAAGGTGCATGACAAATAGTTAAATAACATATTCAAATATAATCGACAGACTGGAGTTAATTAAATATTCTATTATTCAAGGTGGGAAATTCTACCACAAATGCATCAATCACTGATCGAGTACAACGATGGTTAGAACTTTTTTTCAAAGTCCCAACATTTTTGTTAAGCAAAACAGTTGTTGACCTGGTAAGTCAATTGACGATTTATACCTTAGATGTAATGTTGTGACAGACAATCAATAGGCGATCATGTGATGTACAGCTTTAAGACTAAATTTGATTAAACAAATATCATTAACAGTACTATTGGCTTTAAAATATTGTCACTATAGCACAAGTGATTAGATATTAGTAGTACAAAAGATGATTATCTATCCAAGAACTTTGCTTTCCCATATAGTCGCACCGTTATGAGTAGGTACATCTTAGTCATATATTTCGAACCATAGAATGTTTACGTTAATCACTGACACTGATGTAAAAACAAGATACATAATTATATAGGATATTTCTCTAATTTGGTAATGGCCAGTTTTCTTATGAAAAGCACCATACCCGACTTCAGTGTGAATGGTAGAATAACAAAGGTAGGCGTCGTAATGCTAATAGAGAATAAAGCACTATCTAGCCGTTTTCGAATAACTCTTGATATTGCAGAATCTCTGCTTATTGATAAAACTGCTGATATAGTCTTTTTTGACAGTGGTGTTGCTGTTTTTTTTTAATGATTTTTTCCCTTACTCATTGATGATCCAAGTATGTCCGTAGTCTTTGTGGTGGCAAAATGTGTCTCCTCTGAGTTATTTGTATCGTCCCATACAATGAAGCTACTTTTCTCAACGTTGGAAATATACTTCTGACACTATTAAGTACATCTAAGACACATATGTGCACAGGCATGCTTCTCTATAACTTACACCAGAGTAAGTGTCTACGAGTTAGACGGAAGAAGCATCTGGGTGGGAGTATTCATAATTTAGAAGCAGGGACCAAGCAAAAGATTCCCAGTACCTGACTTGGCACCTCCAGAGGTATTACTCCAGAGGTATTTGAGAGCATTGCGATTACGACTCTTTTAACGTGCCACAGCCGCCTTTAAGAATGTGACGGATCTTCCGTTAAGTCTCAAGATTTGAACTTTCTATCTCCCTATAATGAGAACGACGCCCTAGCCGAGATGTGCTACACCAACATTGGATAGCAATGCCAGCCCTATGACACCTGTATTGTCATAATTTAGCTGTCTATAGATATCCACCAATAATTACACATTTACCCAAGTTATACCCGCATCATTCATATACATTTGCAAATCTTTATGAAGCATATTTTATGTATATTTGATTGTTTGCACAATTTGCCAAACAACGTATGCATGATAAGTTTTATTGCAGCTCAATTCTTTTTGTAAGCATACTTCCTTTGACAGTTTTATAATTTAATATTCTAATTCGTATATTAAATATTTCCGAAAATTTAATTTGTTTCTAAAATTATGACAATAATTAATTATTTTAAACGAGAAGTAGTATTTCATTAATTGAAAATAATAAAATTTAACTGGTAAAATAAATAATGACACACAATCAATAAATTAATAGGGAACATTTAAATCATATGACAAATTTTAATGTACGAAAGCATTTTTGATATCAAAAATTAGTTTCCTAAATTAAATTTACAAAGAACTTTTATTTTAAAAACTAATAATTTGAAATTACTGTTATGAATTACAGAAACAGAGCAAAAAAAATCTAAGATTATTTTATTGAATGATAAAAAAAACCCAATGAAAATTTACAAAAATATAATATACTGCTCTCTTTTTAAGCATGGTTAGCTTTAGCGATATTTATAAGAGTTTTTCAAATTTATATATATGTAATACATTTGAGACGGAGTTTTTCAGTGGAAAATTATAAGCTGTTAAATATTAGAATAAAAAAATAATCAATGTATAAACAAATTAAATTAAAAACTTTTCTCTCGAAAAACTTACTTTACACAAAGTGAAGTAATTTTCAAGTTTATAAAATTTCATATTTTTTAAATAATTAATTTAAATGCACTTCATGTCTCAAAAAAAGATTATCTAAGAATATTAAATTTAAAAACATATTAAGTATGAATCACTTTTTAAAACTAAATTCACATTCTTTTAAATGTGCTCATAATTTACTAAAAAATAAAAAAAACAATTCAATTAATAAAAGCACTTACCATTGCTCCTCTATAATAAGCTGTTGTTAATGTTCGAAATCTTTCTTGGCCAGCTGTGTCCCTATTAAAAGAAATTTTCAATCAAATAAGGTATTGTAAATGATAAGAAACGTAAGTTGTCATAAAATATTAATACTTATTTTATTGTAGCTTTTATGGAAGCAATTAAAATTAATTTGATTTAAGATTATCAAAATGAAAACGAAAATATGATTAAATATTATTTTCTTACCATATTTGAAGTTTTATTGGCATGCCATCAAGATTAACTATTTTCTGTTTGAAATCTATTCCTATTATGGGGAAAACGAAAATACGATTATAACTAATATATTATGTCATTTGTTTTAATATGAAAAATATATTAATCAAACGATAAATATTACAACTACCATTAATTTCCTAATGGTTTTCTTAACATTTTTGCGATGTAAACCAAAAGCAATTAAATTTATTCATTTATACATATTGTTTTATTATTTAACTAACATAATGCTTACAAATTTATTTAAATGAACATTTTTAATATTCATTATTCCTATTATGAATGTACACTATTAAAGAATGCCATAAGAATATCCACAATTTTTATCAAATAAAAAATAATTAATCATAACTAATAGTTAGTTTTTATACTGCGATACTATTTCAAGTACAATAATTAATTATAATGTCATATATATGTACTCGAAATTTCTTACTCTTGAGAAGTAAACTTTAGAAAAATAAATATTAAGAGGAGAACATAAAAGTACTAATGAAATTGATATTCAATTTAATAAAAAGAACAAAATAAAAATGGAATAAAAAACCTATTATAGCCAATTTCATTAGATCGTTAATCTTATACTTAACTTGTATCTCTTACTTTTAATTTTGTATTTCCAATAAAAATAGAACTAAACAAAAATATTTTGATCACAGAAATGGAGATTCTTATACTTAATTTGTATGTTTATTACTTTCTTTTAATCTGTATTTCCCTTAATATTTCTAACTTTGTTTTATTCATATATGATTACAAATAAAAATCAAACTAAACAAAAATATTTTAATTACAGAAATGGGGACTCCGCTGAAGCTAATTTTTTTAACTACTTCACTTGAGAAGTTTCAGTTATTCAGCTTTTATTTTTAGAAAGTGACTTGAAAATATCTAAACAGTGTAATTTTCTAGGATACATGCCTTGGTATATTATTGGCGGACTTGGATATGGGCCCATAGAAAGAAAATTAATAGTTGTTAAAACAACTTAGAGTGTAATTCGAAATTGTAAAACTGATTCTAAGAAATAGGGAATGTTAGACATCGACACAAAAAAAGATGTTCATGTACTATCACAGCAAACTGTGAGTTTGGTGCAAATGAAGCAAATAGTGAATATGTTTTTTTAACAAAAACAGAATAAACAGATTTCGTAACAAAATAAACATGTATACTAAGCTACAAAGAGGACTTCTTTTTACAAAAGAACAAAGAGTCTCAACCGAAGTTATCCGAAGTAGGGTCCAAAGATTAGTTTTAGTGCATGAGTGCATTCTATTGATATCAAAGTATATTAAGAACCGAAAAAGATAACTTCCTATACATTGAAATTGGATGGTAAATGGTTGGCATCAGGTGCTGTTTATAGATTAAGTCTAGTTTAGTTTGAAGTGTGAATATTAGTGTTTTAAATAGAGACTTTCGAAATGATTCTACATTCGTAAATGAAATAACCCGTTGCAGGCGAAATGTATTGATGGTATAGTTTTTTATAGATACACGCACTTGCTTATAGACCAATCTAAATGACCATTTATTGTCCCAAATATATGCAGATGAACTCTTATCCTATACTATAATACGAGGAAAGGTTGCCAAATCGAAAATCGCCCCAGAATTAATAAACTCCGGTAAACTTGGGGGTCTGGGGTTTTTGGCCACGAGGAATCGATTGGCACCGGTTTTGAAGCGCTACGGTCGAGCAGTTCGGAGTTACAGATAGGATATTTTCAAACTTTATTAGTTCGCCATAATGGCTATAGATGGTAGCAATTAAATTTCCTTTGTCTATTGCCTAATAGGTTTTAAGCGGTAACGTGCTGCCATCTATAGCCAATATGGCGAACTAATAAAGTTTGATGACCACGCGATTATTTTTAAATCAAATTAAGGTAAAACAAATATAAAAGAAAAAAAATAAGGATAACTTTGATATTTTTACTAAATTTTCTTTTAAAAAAGTACGATTCTAATTCCACTGCTTTTTATTGAGGGAAATTTCTTAATGAAATTTTGAATTTAGCACTCGTTCGTTAACTAAAAAGGTTCGTTCTTTTTTATTCGTTCAAAATTCCAATTCCCAAATATTCGAATTTCCAAAAAAGCATTTAAGGAACTGATTTCGATTTCAAATCACCGTCAACAAAGTCCGACTTTCAACTTTCATCAGATTTCAACTATCTTTGTTTAGAATAGTTTACAATGGTGCACTTTAACTGGTTATCTTTTCACCAATGGTTTCACAAATTTTTTTATGGCATGTATTGTTTTGATAAATCACAATTGAAAATTGAAATCTTTGAGTTAGCTTCGATACCTGTTTTCTCCGAGCGGAGCTCCGTCACCCACTGGTATAAATATATACATTCTCTTATGTAAACATACTCATATCATACTTTGGAAGTTTTCTTTAGTTTTAATGGCTTACAATATTAACCTCATTATTCCTCTTGTAGAAAACATGATTGACATTGAAAATATTATAACTTATGTAGACACCGTACAGGCATAATTGTATAATTTTCCTGGCCTAAATCAGATCGGACATGTTTGAAACACCCTCGGATAACACACTACAGAGAACCCAAAGTCTCATTTTACTGTCCGGATCTTGGAGTGATAACACTTTTACAGAAATGATGCATTTATATATTAAATTATAAAAATAAAAAGATATTATCAAAGTTATGCTAATCGAATTTCATGGAAAATATTTCGCAATAGATGTTTCCCAATATGTATCAAGAGTTTCGTAACACATCGAAGTCTGACTTTTCTTTCACTTTCTCTTTAATATATATATATATATATATATATATATATATATATAATTAGAAGTTATTTTTAGTGAAAAAAAGCTATTTGTTTCTTTTTATATGACAATTTATTATTATTATTAATAATACATGCTGACTATCTGAATTTTCAATTAATATCAAATTAGTAGATATTTATATTTTCTAAAAACAGACTGGAAAACAATTTTGTATGGTTTAAGTTTCTTTTGATAAAATAAACGAATCAATGGCTATAAAACATCAACAACTTTTTAATGTTGTTAGAGTTAAGTGATTTCACAAGTTATTTTATTTACACATTTTTCTTAAAAGTAAAAAGAAAATATGAAAAACTATTACATAAAATAAAATACTAAAGAAAATTTTAATAATTCAAATCTGTGTAGTAAAATTAAGAAAACAATTAATAGTATATATATATATATATATAATAAATTGATTCATTGGCATATAGTTAACCATTTTTTTAATATATAGGAAAGTTGAGTTATTTTAATGTTGCTTGAATTTATAAGGCATTTTATAAATAATAACAAATTTAGTTTAATCTAAACAGATTGGAAAATGTTAGTTTAAAGTGAAATAATTTATTTTGGATACTTTGAAAAAAGAACTGGCAACAATACTCTGAACACATTAGTCACTAAAGTAAGATTCAAATAAATTTATCTTCTCTTAAAACTTTCATTTAATACTTACGGCAAAGTAAGTTTACTGATTAGAAAATAAATTTGAACAAAGAAATCTTTTCTATAAAATCCGATAGTAATTTTTTATTATAACAATAAATGTTGACAGAACAGCAAATTTCCCAAGGGGAAAATGTAAGTTTTTGTTCAAAATGGTGTGGACGTAAAAAAAATTCTTTCTTTTTTTTTAAATCTGTTTTTGGCTCTACCCCAAATTTTAGCAAGTAGCTTAATAAATTTACAAAATTACCTATAACTCACATTCCCCTAATCTTTGCTAATTTCTTCAAGACATCTATAAAAACTAAAGAAAAACTATACCTCTAAATTTCTTTAATTACCTCTTTCTGAAAGTAATTATAGACAAGTCTTAAATTTATCTCAGAATCATCATGATACATTTCTTTGCTCTAAAAATTAATTTTCTTATTAGTATTACATCGCGATAGTATCCAGTATTATTCTGTGTAACAGAACGTGTACATCGAAGGACAAATCTCCATTATACAGGATAATAAGAAATAATTAATAATTAATTATTGCTATTTCAAAGTTAATCCTGTAAACATAATAGAGTTAGTTTGAAAAATTACAATCAAGAGGAACTATAGATTAATTTGCAAAATTTCATAATATTTTATCCCTTTAAGTGATTAGTTTTGTCAATCACATCCATTAAAACTCATAAATTAATCAGTAGTCTCTGCAATATTTTAAAACTTAAAAGAAAAGTCCGAAATCAACCAAATAAACATCTTCTGATCCAGATTTTATAAAATATTAATCATTCAAAAAATAATTGTTTGTAGTAAATATTTTAGTGATCAATAGATTGAAAACTACGATATAAGGAATATTCATAACTACACTCAAATATTTTGTAGATATTTTATCAAATGTATAAACAGATATTTTTCACATATTTTTTTTTCATTTTTAAGCACATGAAAGAATCATGATGATGCATTTTCTTAAAAGGATATAAATACGCTTAATTATTTTTGAAGGGAAATAATTTTCATAATATAATATTACATTATATTATGAAATGTATAATCAGCAAGTTATACATTTCATAATATATGTAATGAAATGATCAGCATTAAAAAACATATACAATGAACCTTGAGATTAAATTGAGATATTACTCAAAAAGTTAATTTAAACTTAATGTTAAGTGATATTTCGTTTAGTGATGTTTAGTGGTATGTTTAGTTTTTATTGATATTACAATATTTCTGATGAAAACTGATAATTCTATGATTTTGATTGACATTAATGAATGAAAAAAAAATTATATCTGCGCTATATTCTACTCAAATTGCTATTAAAAACTAAATATCCACAGCTTTATTGCATTTAAGAACTATTCTTTTATATTCATAAAAAGACAGTGATACTTAATTGTTTTATTCGTAACTATAATTAATTATTTTTAAGAAAATATTATGTTTGTTGCAATATAATTTCATCTATGTAAATGTACATTTTTAGTGACAAAAATGAACTGCAGTTTATTTGTAACCCATAATTTGTATGAATACAATCATACTCAATCAGCTAAATGTGCCTAAGTGGTGTTAGCACCAACAAAGGAATATAATGCTAAGTGTACGATATTTCTGATCAAAAATGATTTCTAAAATGAAAGTTCTTGGTGGAAACATATTGAAAAAGAATGATTATACTGTAAGAAAATAAATATATCATCCTAGAAGCAGGAAGAAACAGAAATCTCTCCAATCAAAATATAAGTGACCTTACACTAATAGCATTGATGTATGCGTTACCAGCAATATATAAAACTTCGACTCTCTGAGGAATGCCTAAACCAGAGATTCTCAAACCTTTTTTTTTTTTTTTTTTCGTCCCAGCACGTCGCAGTTATCGAAGATAAAAAGATTTTAGCTGTAAAAAATATGGTAATTAACTGTAAAACATGTTTTCATTTATAGAGCACTTTTATTTGATTTAAACAAACTTTACTCTTAATAGCATTATAATTTTTACTATATACATTTCTAAAATTTGGTGGCACACTTTAAGAATTGGATAGCAAGTGGCGCCCTACTGTAGTTGAGAATTATTGGTCAATGACTTTTATGGAATACTTGTCGTTTTTACCCAAAGAGTGAAGTATGCGAATTATTATGCATTTTCTTCTAGGAATTCTACATAATTTCTAGTGATTTTCTAAAATGATAAATGCTATTTAGACAAAGTATAAAAAAGATCTTAAATAGTTTTTATTTAAAATGTGTACGTTCCTCAAAAATTCAATTACTATTTAAGAAATAAATGAAAAATAACTGAAAGTTTTGTTCAAAATTTTCAAAAAATTATATCTATACAGACTAAATTTGCACTTTTCTCATCAAATGAAAAATATATGGACCTTCTTGCTATATAAAGAAAAAGAAAGATTCTATTTTGAATTGCATTTAAATTTACTTCTTATAATAAACAAAACTAAATCATTAAATGAACTCCTTATTGATAACTTTGCTATTAAAATGTTTTTAATGGGAGTATTTTTAAAAATTTGATATGAGATTATATTGATATAACGATCATTTTGTTTATATTTGCAATAGTAAATCAGAGTTGTTTCTTTGAGGAATTATACTTCAACATCAACTGCGTTCTTGCTTAGGTAGAATCAGCATGGGTTCATTACCATTAGTAAAAACCTGCTTATTTGCTCTGACTGAAAAATGACGGTATGGTCAAGTACCATGAAGATATGTAGAACTGAAATTCATATTTGTAAGAAATAGGCCTCAATTTATGATGGGTACTTATGTAAAGTTATGTCGATCAAAATAGTTGGTAAAAATATCACCAAATTGACACCAAATAATTTTATATTGTTTTCCCTGATCATTCAATGAGAAATAAAACAGAAAGAACATATGATTTTAAAAAAAAATTCTGTCTCAGTTTACTTGCCAAAATAAACCTATTTTTAGTTCATTATTTTAACACAACAATAAAAAAGTGAAAAACGGATAACATTATACAAATAACAATGATACAACAACATTTTAAAGTTAACAAATTTTCCAACATCATTAAATAAATTTAAGCTCATTCAAAACAAATATTGAAACCCTTTAACCAAATTTCTTTTCGAACGTATACTTATTGGTCGTATTTTTTAACATTGTATCGTCATTGCTTGATTCTAATCAAATTTCAACAAGGCTTTTTAGAGCATTTCATTTTTTAAATACCAGTATGATTTATTTAAGTATATCTTTAAAAATATTCAATCGCATTTTGTTCAATTATTGGTAGATTTCAATTTTTTATCATTTTGTGGTGTGAAAGCAAAGAAATAATTCTTAGAACTGAACTCTTGTTCAAAGAAACACAAACTTTTCTAAGTAACAACCATGTATTTGATGTATAGCTTTCTGTTATTGTGTAAATTCATGTTATTCGGAGCCACATTTTTTGAGCTACGTGATTTTACATGGGTACTTCAAAGTGTTAACTTATATCTGTTTTTCCATGAGCAATTTTGTTTTTAGACGAATATTTTTATTTAACGCGAACACAATATTTAAGATGTTATATGGTTGATATATCTTGAACAAATATTTACTGAACATAAACTTCATATTTAAACACTTTGGGTGTATAAAAAAAGATGTTATTTGAACTTATAAACCCCTCTCGGAATTTAAAACATGGTTAGAAAATGAATGAATAGATCATTCTAACTCTCCTAAGCAATTCAAAAGTCGTATGCCAAAAAGATGCTGAATGTGCATCAATATCTACAAAGCTTAAGTTTAATGAAATATTTTCTGTCTTTAACTTCATCAGGATAAGCACTTTTCGTAAATAAGTTACGAAAAGTGTTGAACATGATTTTTTTACTATTGATGCAGAAAATGGAACTTTCTCAGATACTAATGCTAAATGTGTATCATCATCTAAAAAGAGAGGGTTTCATTCTGATGAACTCGTATATATGACCCTAAATTTATTATAATCTCGTAAATAATAGAAATGGATAACGCTTAAGTTTCGCTATTATATTTTAGAAATCCTTCTCGAACTTCTTTTAATAACTACATAAAATATTTTAATTTATAATTTTTTAACCATTTAGCTTGTATGGTGTTAATTATAATAAAGAACTAAATTAGCTTGAGAGGACTTATTATGATGAATAATAAAATTATAGAACATAAATTACTCTATTGTAACGTATTTTATATAAATAAAAGTGGAAATTCATAAAAAGGAAGTCTTGTTTTCCAATAGATTTTATCGATAAATTTTTCCCAACTTCTCAGACAGATTTTATTTAAGTTAGAAATTTATTGAAAAGAAAAAATAATTGTTTTCTAAAAATTAACCAATTAGAGCGACAGATTTTTCTTGTTCAACATACAAAAAAACTTCATAATCCATCATCATTATCTAACCAAATCATGTGCATCAACACCTCTGAAACGTTGAGTATTCTGAAAGTCTTAAAAAGGGAAACAGAAATCAATTACACGCGATCAATACACTAATTATTAAATAAAAAAACTTGAAACAAATCGAAACAATGATGGATGAGCTATTGAGTCACAGTAGTAAACAATCAACAGCTATGTCATCAGCAAAGATAACAAACAATCATTTAAAATCAATATAAAACCGATGTTAAGCTGCATAATATGCTGCTTTAGATCTTCAACTATCACCAAATTTTTTTTTATCATAATAATCCTCTTTAATGATTAGTTTTAAAATCACATATGTCAAACATTTTTCAAACAACAACGAAACCATTTTAGTAATAAAATCATAGACTCTCATCGCTCTAAGCCAGGAAGGTCGACCGAAATGTTCATTTCATTATGATAATAATAAAAGGAAAGATTACTTAAATTATATGATATTATATTAGTTAAAAATTTTAATTCGGTATGATGTAATAACATCATGCCATGCCATAATCCTTCATACGTCTAAGCAACTTTTTAACAATCTCTGTCATTCTTATTCTTAAACCGGAATCATAACTATCACGATTTTTCAAATACAGCTCAAAATTAGTAAATTAAAGTAACTTAAAAACAAGATTATTTACCAATATTTATCTATATTTTAATAAATTCATAATACCTCACATAAATTGAGCATGTTTATCTATATCTTTCATCTAAAACTATGTTAATGTTTAGTCACAAATGAAACAAATAATTTCAAACTATTTTTAAACATACACAGTTATAATAATGAAGTTAAAACACTATATAATTTTTTGTGGCACTTTCTTTTATCATTAATTTCATTTACATTATCATAATTTTAATTGTTATTATTAATTAATTTATAATTGTTATTACAATTAATTGAAACATAATTTTTAATTTTCTCATTTAATACTAAAATCTCTAACTACAGATAATATACCTTATTACAGACATAATTACAGAAATAAGTCGTTTATAAATACATTAACACCTTTTGGTAGAAATTTCTCTTAGTTTCAAGTTCCTGTTAGCTCTACTTATATTTTTTATTTTGTTAGTACAGGGAATCTGAAACCATTATATTTAAACCCTTTTTATTTGTTTTTCCTCTTTGAAATTTTCCTTTTATTGAAAATTTCAAGTGAATAAAAAAATAAAGTTGATTATATTTTCATTTTTTTTTATCCTGGTATAAAACTTCCTGAAAATTGAAAATCAAAAATATTTTATACATATATTTGAGAAAACTTAGATTTGTGAAAATTACAAGAATAAAGTCACTTCATAATTATTAAAATATTTTCTGTACTGATTAATATAAAATGTCTATTTACTTACTG
>JAPDSC010120195.1:0-17570 GCA_026290005.1 Latrodectus geometricus | reverse complement strand
TGATATAATCCTATAAATATTAATCTAGGTCCTATAATATTAATACAGGGTATTAGTAAAATAATAGGACTGAATTAAATTTATGCCTTTGAAGGTTACCAAGTGGCAAGCTGAACCTATTCATATGAGATTCTATTAGTCTTAATATAGTTGAATACAAATAGCCATTTTTAAGATCGGAAAATTTCTATTCCGTTGTTTTAATTTGATAATGTCATCAAAAACATTTCCCTCCTACATTAATAAAAACATGAACTATAATCTCGATCATAGCAATAGATCCTTTTAATCAAAATGTGATGAAAGCCATTGCATTGCCCACTTTTCTTTTACATTTTAATGCACATTATGTTCAGCCAACATTATAGGTGAAATATTCATTTTCATCAGTATCATTAATGCAGGGCAAAATAGAAAAAAAACATTATCTGACTAATTCAATATGATTTCTCGAGAGTAGAAGACATTGTTCGTGCAATTCAGGGTTTTTCAGTCTCCCGATCAATATATCAAAATATTTTTATAAGAATTTTATCTGTTCATCATTCTTGACTGCATACCTTGCTTCTAGTTACTTGAAAAAACTGATTCCAAGAGCCAATATTTTTTTTCTTGGCCAATCAAAACATTGTTTACGAGATATGATTAATCATCTCTAACAAAATGTACAATTGATTGCCCTCATTGTTGCAAGAATATGCCACTAAATTAAAAGGATTTTCTTTGCAATATAGCCTAATAAAAGAAAATTGAGCAATGAATAAAAATATTATTGCTGTATATGAGAATAATACAAAATCATTTTTTTCTGACTTCATTTTATTAATAAATTTTGTTTTAATTTGTAATCCTTTAAATTTGAAAACAGGTAATAAAAGTATAAATAAAACAATTTGTACTTTTATTACCAATTTTAAATAAAAATTTTCCAAATCATTCAACTAATATACAATTTGATTTACAATTCATATCAGGCCGTGGTGGTCTGGTCGGTAAGAGCGTCGTTGTAGTTACCGGAAGGCAGTGAAATAAAACCCCGGCTTAGCCAAAGGTCCACCGTGTTCATAAATGGTGACTGAAGCACGTAAAATATGTCGTGATCGCAATGTCCTACATGTTCCAATTCCGAACTATTACCTCTGGGGGTGATTGGAGTCAGGCCATGGTATTCTCTGGTTTCAATCTCTAAATTGGAACCCCTATATGGTATTGCTATCTATGAGTCATAGTTTCTACTCGGTGGTGCTGCCGTCTATGAGCCAAAGTGCTTCATATGATGGTGTTCTGTTCAAAAACGGAAGACGCTCTTTCTGATTTCATTCGCCTAGTCCCTGAGGGACGGTCTTGGCTTCGCCAAGTGTCATAAGTAACAACAACACAACTCAAATCTCATTATTTAAATGTGTGTATAAAAAAATACTTTGAGCATAATTATGTTAATTGCATGTAAAAAGGAATATAAGTATAATTGTATATTTCTGATGAAAAATATCTGCACTTACTTTTCATCATAATTTCAAATGAGCTTCGGAGAAATTCGTGATATCCATGATATTTGATTCATGTGTAATCAATGATTTATGCTTTTCAACAGCAATTAAGTAGCCATTTTTTACTTAAGGTTTATTTCATTTCTTCACTTATAAATATAAAAAGACAAGCTACGAAGACTCTTGATTGAGATATACTCCACTAAATACAAAAAAATAATTATAATTAGGGAAAAAACTCCTTCAAGAATACCTAAATTTTATTCTGATAACTATTTTTCTTAATAAATTTGAATTTATGATTTTTTTTCTTTTTTTTTTTAATTTGGAATATTAACATGTATATTCTTTTGCACCATAAGTAACACAAATGGTCTAAAAAGAATGCAAAATGAATGAAAAATTTTAAAAGATAGTGAACATAATAACAAGAGGAAAATACAAATAACAAAATTTTAAAGTATTTGATGCGTAAACTTTCTTAGAGAGAAAAAGACTTTTTTTAATTTAACTATATATAAGTCATTAAAAATATAGAAGGTCATGGTTTGGATATCTGTGTCTAATTCAATACGAAAAACTCTCTTTCATCGAAATAAGTTTTACAATCAAGAAGTAAATGCATAGGATTCTCAAAGTCAGAACCTTTTTTTTTTTTTTATAAATATCGGTACTATTTAGATTAAAACGAAATAGCTAACTTTTAAAGTTACCTTATTCAGTTGAAAACGGAACTAGTTTAAAATTAGTATGAAAATAAAGTTTAAGTCCATGGTATACTGTTGGAAAAAAACTTTTTAGTCCATTTATCATTTGAAGGAGTATTAAATATTCTTTATTCCAGTACTAATTAAAACAATTTTTTGAAGACTTTTAAAATATGAATAATGGGAGCAACAACATTATGTGTGGTGTTTAAATTGGATACATCTTCAGTAAGAAAATTGGTCCATTTGTTGTCATTTATTTCACAATAACTCATATGTGTAAAGCTAATTATACAATTACTTACTAACAAATGCAAAATATTTACACCAATTATTACATTTTCCATGAAATAATTACCTACTTATCTTCATTCAGGAAGATTTATCGTTAATTAAAAAAGAGCTTATAAGTTTTATTTACTTATGTGCTCAACAAAATAATAGTTTTTGTCAATGATTAGTTGGTTTTTATCATTTAAAAATTATATGTTCTTGAAATATCTGACAATTTTAAGGAAAATATATTAATTTTTTTCTTTTTTCTTACTTGAGCAAACTTGTATTCGGCTTATTTTTTTTTTTTAAAGGTTATTTAAGAAAGATGAATGATGGGGTAGCTGTTGAAGGTTTCCGCTCCGTTAATGGATTAGCACGTCGACACAAAAATACTACTAGAAAAAGTAAAATCTTCCAGAGTGTTATTTTTTGTGAAATTCTATTAAAGTAAATGGACTGGTTGGTTCAAATATCAAAAGTTATAAAAAAATGTTTCTAACTTCGCAAAATATGAAATTACAAATTTTGCATTTAGACATTTTAATAAATAAAATCATCACTCACAAAAATTAATTATAAAAATTCCTAAAAACTACATTAACCTTTAATTTTAAAGGAACATAGAACTAAAAAAAGTATTAAAATACTGTTTAATTATATTCATTATTAAGATGGATTTGTATTTACATACCAAGTTATGACAATTTAATAATAACTTATGATATATTAATTTATTTTACGGTATATTAATTTATCTTTTGTTTTTGATTTTAAATGAAGTTTATCATTGAATTGGGAAATAAAAACTATGTGTACATATGAAACAATTTGTGTATATCAATTGGCATAGATAATATTTAATCTGTCATTTTAAAAATGAGCGTTATAGTAAAGGTAGCTTCTTTCAGGCCATACTTATATACTTAATTTATGAAAATTATTCAATTCGTTTTCATTTTAATCCTTAATATTCGTTTTTATTTTAATACAATAATGCTTTGTACTTCAAATCAAAATTATGGAAAATTGAAAATTATTTGTTTGAAATATTTTAGAAATCTATTTTTATTTGCTTGTTAGTACGATGATAAAACAAAGATGTCAATTTCCGCTGATATAAAGATTTTTTATTGAACAACATGTTATCGAGACTTTTTTATTTTTAAAATCTTTTTGAAGTCAATTAGGTTATATTTTAATTCTGTTCTTTTTATAACTCAATCACCATATGGCTTAATACATTCAAAAATTTTCAAAATGTGTCATCTGTGCATCTTCACAACTCATGATTCTGCTCAGGAAATGCATAGTTTTAAATTTGTCCTTTCATACAACTCAAAATCCAGAAATTTTGCTCTTAACAATAATTTTTTTCCAAAATAATGATATACCTCATTTTTTAAAACATCTAATCCGAAATCTCTAACTTATATTAAAACGGAATGAATGAAGCCTATGTTTATCAAAACGAATCACGCAGTTAATTTTATACAACATGAAAATGTGCCATCAAATTAGAAAATACACTACATTTTTCAGCATTTCCTCTAAAAGATCACATTTGTTTTTTATTAATTTAAAATGTAAATTTACAGTGAAAACTTATATTATATAATTTTTTTATAGTGAAAATTAATTTTATTCCGAATCATAACAGAAAAATTATGAAAATTATACTATAAGAAAAATAAGTCGGATCATTTTGTTGCGAAGGATTCTATATATTTAAGTGTGTTTTATTGGTTATGTGGTCTTGTATACAACAAAAACAACAAGCATAAAAAATATAAAGTTTGTAACAAATTTCCTAAATAAATAAAAAATTTTATTCTCATAATGTTCAAAAGAAGAGGTTTTTATTACAAAATATTTTCCTGCAAATGTAGTTGCAAGAAGTCTTAATTTTTATGAAAATAATAAAAATTATATTAAATTTCAAAATATGAGAACATATAATGTTCGTCTTCGATGATTTACTTTTTTAAAAGTTTTTAAAATGTTGCAAAATTTTTTTTGAAAGTTGATCTTTTTATACTGAAAGCATGTAAAATATTTTCTCGTGAAAATTCACACAAAAACTCTCACATTAAAAATTTAATAAGTTCGCTTTCGCTTTTTTCATAAATAAATAAAAAAGGGGTGGAATTAATACTTGATATCCTGGAGAGTTTCCAGCTTTGAAAGAACAATTTACTTTTTATCAAATTTCCTTGGCTGCAGCATATTTCATGAATTTGTAGATAATTTTTCATTTTGGCTTCATTTCATATAGCGATAAACAGAATGACTTATTTTACTTGAATAGGATAAGAATGATAAACAGTTAAATTTCTAGGAAATCTGAAACTGTTTTAATTGAAAATAATTAAAATTATACAATGAAGCTTGTAGATATGAGAACCATATTTATGTAAGCTTAGTATGATGAAAACTCAATTAATTTCAATTGTTGTGTTCTTTAAAATCTTCATAAATATGCAATAAGAAGTATTATAGAAAATAAACTAATTAATGAAATAATTTCTTACATTTTTTTAGGTGTTTCCTTACAGAAAAAATTGCACATAACTAAATACAAACAAATGAATGATAAATGATGATGGTTATTTAATCGAAAAAGAAATCCATTATTTATTTTTACGTGAAATTTATGTAATTTCTTTCGGATTCCCTTTGTAAAAAGGTTTAAAACAGTTTTCATGTAGATTTTTAGGTCTTGGCGAAGCTACGACTGCCGACATGAGGTCAACTTTGATAATTTTTGATAATTTATAGACATTCTTGATGATGCTGTATCCATGTGAGGTGCATTTTTAACATAAAAAATACCCCAATGGAATCGACGAAACCAAAATTGTAGGTAACTGGTTGTTACAGTTTTATATAGAGTGATAAACACATTTTCTAATTTTCGCCATTATGAAAGGAAAACTAAAATGTATCGATTTTTTTGTTTGTTGTCTTCCAGTTTTAAAACCTTGTACTCATAACAGAATTAGCCAAACAAAAACTGCAAGAGAATATTTTAGTATCAAATGTCACTTTTCTAACGAGGATTAATCTGAAATTGTTTGATAGATACCTCACGAGATATCAATCTCTACAGACGTCTACCAAAAAAATTTTGGATTACTTTTTTCCCAATCTAATATACATTATCTGGAAAATATTTTATTAAATGTTTTCTATATAGTAGAAATTTATAAAAAACTGCAGCTTTTAAATTTTAAATTATTTAGAAATTTTCCAAAAATTTAATTGCTTTAAAAGTGTAACTAATTAAGGTTACACTTTTCAAGCAATTAATCTACAAATAAACATTTGGTAGAAATAAATGTTTTGGATTAGTTAAAAATTATTCTTTAGAAAAAACTAAATTTAATTATTAGAAATATTTAAAATCTCACATGTAAGGTACAAATTTGATATACAAAAAGTTAGCTTGTTCAAATTAAAATTTTACAATTCCTGATGAATAATTACATATTATGTTCTTCTTCTTATTTGGTTTTTTTATGTACTTAAATATTCTTTGATAAAATTATAAGTAAATAAAATAATTAGAATTATAAATTTTGTTTTTGAAGAAATACATTTCTTTTATACAATGTAGTATTATATATTTCCATTAATGCAAGCAATGCACAAATCATGTATTACATGCGTGATTAAATTATTTAACAATAAAAAACAAATGTATTGCATACTATTCTTATTTTATACTTCCTTTATATAAGCATTTTCATATTACACATAAGGTCTTAAAAAAAAAAGTGATAATTTCATTCTAACTTTACAAAAACAAATGATTTAAGTTCTTGACAACTGATGGTCAGAGTGCCGTAGCATGTGTGTTGATCATATATGTGTATATATACATATATATCGACGTGGAACTTTAATCTCTTTCAAGGAATGACCATCTGTGATTGGGAGACGTATGGTGCGGTCGCCGGGGATGATTCTTGGCAACTTCGTCGTGCCTTCTCGGACAATATCCGGTTGCCGGATCAAAGATACCATACTCGCAATCGGGAATGTGGCAATGATTCGCCTCAACACATCTGAAATAACAAAATGCGTTATAGTTTTCATTGTTATTAACAATCAATAAAGATAATGGCATAATTAAAAGATAAATTTTCTTTAAGGAAGTATTTTTCTTCTAAATATTCACATAAACTGGTACGAATGTGTTACGGCAAATTTAGAAGTATCTGCTATAGTTCGTTTTTTTTTAACAAAGAAATTGAAGTTCTCTATTGGTTGCCCTACTATTGAACAGTGCGATGAAAGAACTGGATTATTTTGTGTGGGTGTTTAATTTTAGCCAATAATTTAAATTTAATAGCTATTAATTTTAAAATTAATGGCTCTCTTACATCCTTCTTAATAAAATAGTTTATGAAAATGAAAAACTATGCCAGAACTACTCACCTAACTGTTTCAGGAAATAATATAAAGGTAGATTAGATGACCTTATTGAATTTTGTTGCGTAAAGCTTTAATAGATATTTAAAAAAGCTTTCATTTTTTTGCTTAGTATGTAAAGCAATGCTTAATGTGAATGAAGAAATTAATGAACGATAAAACATGTTTTATCCAAGTTATAAACTTATGCTGTATTCCATCTTATTCAAAAGTTTTTACGAAACAGTTATGGCAGAATTATTTGCTTCATGTAGATCTGTGTTAGCAATATATATTGCCAATATTTTTTTTATTTCTTTCAAATGTTACAACATTTGACTGCAACCCCATTAAGTCTAACCTTTTGCAACAAAGGGTGGAATTAATGGCATTCTGTATAGTGGAGGACCCAGTAGGGATGGCATCGTAACTCCCAAAGTGGGTGAGTAATTTTGTGTTAGAAGCAGGACCAAGAAGCAAACTCGCAGACTATGTTCGTCATTCCCAGAAGTAACATTTACTTAGAGTACATTACGACTATGACTTATTTTATGTCCAGCCATTAGAGAACACGACCGGTTGGTATAAAACTCAGTATTTTCTGATTTCTCAATAAGGATACTGTGGATATAATGGTTACTTTTATAATTCATATGCAATTAAAAAAACCAATATTTACCCAAATAAATGTTGTTCTATCAAATAAAAATTGCAAAAAATATATAATAAAGTTATCAAGATTATTATTTTTTTTTGATAAAAGAGGAGCGGATTGTTTTAAAGAACCTGCGTAAAATAAGGACTAATATAGGGTTACGATGTGCTTTTCAGTGAAAGTCTCAATTACTTTGTGTAAAAAAAAATCAAGGCATTTATGATATTAGGTTGCATTTTGCGACATCACAAATAAATTTTTACTCTATAATTTAAAAATTACTCTCTCTCTCTCTCTCTCTTATTTTCCTTACAAATTCTAGGAATTTGATTTGTTCATAGTTCAACGATCATTTCTTGATTTCGAGTAAATTCAAGATACATCCAATGAAACTGATGAGGCTGCTCAAAAATATACATAAGGAAAATACGTTAGTAGCTATATACTTAAATCTATAGTTTAAAATATTAAAAACAAATTATATTTTAGGTAATAATTTCTGTTTAGTAAATAAATGTAGTTTTTGTGATTGCTTGGAAATAATGATCAGAATTCTCCGTTAAGAAATAAAGGATTCAATATTTATTTAGATACTCAGTTCACAAATCAATTAAACTAAACACTTGCTTGATTGACACAAAGTTTTGTTGTTTCATACACATATGCTACCAACATTTCATTTATCTGCATATTTTCGGAGGGGTACGCGTAAAGATTTTAACAAAATTAAATAAAATAGAAAACATATTAGATAAAATTTAATAGAAATAAATATCATAATGCTCGTGCAAAAAATAAAGGATTTTACATTTATTTCGATTGTTAGGCTCAATTCAAGACAACTAGACTAAACTCTTTCAGAATGACTAACTCGGTAAACTGACTGAGGCAAAGGTTTGTTATTTCACACTCATTTTTCATTATTTTCTCATTTGTTTGTATATTTTCGGTGGGTTACACGTAAAGATTACGACAAATTTGAAAAAATGGAAAACATTACATAAAATATTTACAGTGTTGCTCCTAATATTTACACTTGATGGCAACAAAAGTTAAAATATTATTGGACACTGTAAGCTAATAAATAAGTAGATTTATTTTATTATTAACACATAGAGATTTTAAAATATTTAAAACTTTATTATTAAAAGTTTATATAATTTTTTGAAGATACCTTTAGAAAAAGTTTTATAAAAGATAGAAAAGAATTTAAAAAAAAAAAGGAATTTTTTCAAGTGTGATTAGTATCACCTTTTGTCTCACAAAATGTTAAAATTTATTTAAGGCTTCTACAGAAAAAGAGTGATGAATCTCTACGTTGTAGGGAAACATTTCTAGATCAAATCAAATATTTATATCAAATATATATATCAACAATTTATTTAAATTTATAAGAATACTATAAAGTAAGCAAGAAAGTTCTTGCCGTTTTTGCGTTGTCATTAAATGAAATGAGAATAAGTATGCAAAATAGGGTATGACGTAGTTGAGACATAGGTCAAAAAAGAGAAAAAATATTAATCGCTATAAAAACAGGTCCACTGTACACATTCATCAATCGTAACTCGTACAGCAGTAAAGAGAAATGGACGTATCGAAGGTTCACATTCGGTGTTGTTTGCTTTACGACTTCCGAGTGGGCTTTTAAGCCGCTGATTCAAGTCACCGAATATATCAAACAGTTGGGGATAATGTTGTGAATGCCTAGCACTTTCATATCAGGATACTGTCCCTCACAGCGTAACGCAACCTATGCACCTAAGCAAGATTATGCTTAGTGTTTGGTGAACTAGTCGTCAAGTGATTCATTATGAGTTGTTACCACTGGCCAAGCTGTCACCGAGGACCTGTACTCGCAGCAGTTGAAATGTGTGCAACACAAAATGCAACAGAAAGGCCCTGCACTAGTTAATCACAAGGTGTTCTGTTCTTGGCTTTTAACGCTAGGGTGCATATCGCACGAGTGACCAGGAATACCAAACAGCCCCTTGGTTAAGAGATTTCGTACCTTCTTTCTTATTCATCTGACTTTACACTATCAGGTTACCAATTCATCTACTCCTTAAACAATCGTCTTCCTAAAACCTTCACCAATGAAGCAGACTTGCGTCAATCACTCACGGGCTTCTTTGCGTCATAAACCTAAGAGTTTTACCGCAAGGGGATTGTATAACATTTTGACAGAAGGTGCTGGATGGTGATTACTTCGAGGCCCAACAAAAGGATACACTTTCTATATGTCATGTTCTTTTGGGACATGAAAATTGGCAAGGAATTTCTTGTTTCCCTCGTACAAACCGGAGTTTTGTTGATAGATCATATGTATTCGCTAAGAATTTTAAATTGTGTCCGAAGCTGCTGACAGAAAATAAGATTATTTTCTATAAAAATCTATCCCATGTGTTAAAGAAACTTCTAATCAGTGTTTTTCATAATAATTGTTATTTGCAAATGTTGGGCTCCTCATGTTATTTCATGAATCATACTCTCTCCAAGGTTAGACACCACTCTTTCCTTGGTTAGTAAAATTAAGCACATTTCCTAAATTTCTCCTTCTCTTTGCGAATATATGAATATTTTCTTTTGTTTTTAGTATTTCTTCTTTCATATGAATAAAAATTAAAATTACTGAAAATGTGAGGATTTTTTAATAACTTGATAATAAGTACCTTGAATCTTAATTAATAAAATTAATAATAAGTATCTTGAATCTTGGTTAAAATTTGGTTATTTTTATTCCTACCCAAGTCAAACTTCTTTTTTACATCATGACAGTGTAATAACGCTATTCAAAAACAGATTGTTTGTTCATTATAGTAAGTACGATTAAATCTATAAAGGAAAATTTCAAGTAATATTTCTAACATTCAAATAAACTTTACTTACAAAGCATTAATTTCAATTGTTATTTTTTGAGTTCATTAAATTTTGCAAAACAAATATATGGTTAGAATAAACTAACAATATTTCAAATCATTTTCTTCTAATACTTACAAAAATAGACTAATTTTTTTTTCTTATTAAACAAGACTGCTGTAATGAATTAAAATTGTCTGTAAATAGCTTATAATTTGCTCATGAATCCCCCATGTTCATAGAGAATGTTAATGAATTACTATTTTATATTCTGATATCTTGTTCTTTATTTTGGAATGTGCTTTATTGAATTTTGCTATTAGTCTTGAATGTTAAACCAAATTTTTAAAGAAGAATTTTGGTTACTTATAGTCATTGGCTTATGTACTTATATTTCCTGTTACATATTAATTACTCTTCTGTTTAAGAAAATTTAATATTTTAGACTTCCATATTGGATTTTCTTAAATTCTTACAAAGTATTTAGAATCATTGACGTTTTTTGAAACTTTTTAGTTACTTAAAACTTGTGCTGAGAACTTTAAAAATAATTGTTATAAATTCAAAATTTTCTTTTTTTAATAAGTTTTTTATTGTCTTAAAAAATGTTATTTACAAACAAAGTATATGATAACTGCCATCAATATTTTTACAGTTAAAAAAGGGCTAGAAAAGAAAATTAAAATAAAATATTATACTTCAATGAAAATGTTGCAGTTGCATTAAAATAAGCAGATAAGAAAAGTATATAGATGTATTAATGGAATAGCTAATGTTTGAAAAAGAAACAAGTGTGTATACTGGTATAGAAAAATAAATCATATTGACAAAAATAATTGAACACAACAGTCGAAGAAATTATTATTGAATATGGTAATTCACGTGTCACAAATTTCAACCAAAAGTATTCTTAAAAGAAATTCTGAAACACTAACAACAATAATTTTGTTGGTAGATTTGTTAAGAAAGACAACGAAAGTTGCTGAGAAATCGATAGAAATTCGCCAACTGAACCCAATGAGGATGGGAATTAACGTATTGGTAAAAATTATTATCGGTTAGATTTCTATGAGACAAAAGAACTCTATATTTAGATTCATAAGTTGTCGATGCTGTTATTTATATAAATTGAAAATATCTATTAAACACATTGATAAAAAATTTCTATAAAGTAATCAATAAAGTTCTTGCTATTTTTAATGGTTTTTGTTTCTTTGGCCTGAATCTCAAGACCCTGAATTTTTTAAACCAATCCCTTGTGGTGTGTTCATTCATAGTAAAGCTATTTATTCCGGCAAAATACATCGAATTCTTACAGAAAACAACATCGAATCCTTAGATACTTCCATTAATCTTCGTAAATATACGAGTTATTTTTGATAAATGAGAAAGATAGATTTGCTTTTATAACGATAGTTATTTTTGATATGAATCGATATCTTTTTAAGCCACGTGATACACTAATTTGCATACACATTTTCATTTCATTTAATGGCAGAACAAAAATTGCAATAACATTTTTGGTTACCTTGTATAAAACCATAACGTCTGGGAATATTAAATGATTTGCCAATTATTCAAACTTTTTCTTAAAATTCTATTAAGCTAGGAAATATATTTAAATGATATGATATATGAAATTATCAAAGACAAACAGTAATAATAAAGTGTATAGTGCGTGCTATATGTAATAACATTATCATACTTGCTTTAGAGTAATTCCCCATCGCAAAGTAAAATTAGCATAATTGCACATACCTTCTTTCTATATCAGACAAGGGGTCCCTCCCTCTTTTAATCCTTAAACAAGGCTTCTGCCTGTCGAAACAATCGCATCCACATCTGCCATCTTGGTATATGCGACTGGTGAAGGGCATTGGGCAGTCACGGCACCTGTTTGATAGGAAAAAGAGATGTTTATTGGAAAGAATTAAATTAAAAAAGTGCTAGACTTTCTAATATATTAACATGAATATAATCAGATAAAATTGTAAAATCCTACAAAATAATTCTACAAAAGCATAAAATTTTAATCAGCATATACATTTGTAGGATTCATTTCATAGATAGTTAATTAGTTTTGACTCATGAAGATTTCTTACAAGAACAAGAAATCAAGATTACTTTTTTTAATACTATAGTTCACTTTGCGAAATAAAATTAGCATTCATTTTCATAATTGCACAAGTTGAAGGTTATGAGTATAAATATCAAATTAAGCAAAAAGAGAGTACAGTAGAAGTCCATTAGTACGGCATCCAACAGTCCGGCATCGCTCCGGAAAATTGTAAAAATTTTGGTTTTCTCCAAAAGTGTGTCTTTAAAGCAAATAAAAACGCTCGGTTTCGGGGTAGTTCGAAATTATCCGGAAGCGCTCGGTATTGTTCGGAAACAATTAGCGGCCGGCTAGTTTCAACTGTTACAACAAATACAGGTGCAGTGTTGCCCTGTTAATCAATCACGAAGCATCTTCGCCATTTTTTCGTGCGTTGTTGTTTTGTATCCTTTCATATCGCAGTAAACGTAACTTTTGAAACTGTTTACAAAAAAAAAAAAAAAAATGATTTTCGTTCTAACTGTACAGTGACCACGTTTTCAAAACCTGAGCCTTCCAGTTCAAAAGGAGAAGAACGAAAACATATAACACTGACTCTCAATCAGAAACTAGAAATCCACAAACGGCTAGAAAAAGGCGAGAATAGAAATGTTTTAATGAATGAGTTTAATATCGGCTCATCAACTATTTATGACATTAAAAAACAAAAAGATGAATTAATGAAGTTTGCTTCTGAATCGGTAACAACTGAAAAATTGGCTTCTAGACAAACATTAAAAAAACCAAAACTTGAACTGCTAGATAGTGTATTGTTCAAATGGTCTAGTGCAGTGCGTTCTGAAGGAAAGCCGGTAATGGGGCCAATGATTGTTGAAAAGGCAAAGAAATTCGGCCAAGATTTAGGAGTTGCTGAAAGTGAATGTAATTATTTTAATGATTAGCTCAGAAACTTTAAGTTTTGGCATGGAATTCGAAGACTTGGTGTAAATGGAAAAACACTTTCAGCAAACCAAAACTGCAGAAAAATACAAAAACGAGTTTGAGAAAATCGTGGTTGATAATGATTTAACACCTGAACAGATTTATAATGCTGATGAAACAGGGCTATTGTGGCGATGTTTATCAACATCTACACTAGCTGGAGGAGGAGAAAAAGCAGCCAAGGGTTTGAAAAAAAAAAAAAAAAAACAAAGACAAATTAAGCGTTTTGCTATGTGCTAATGTGTCTGGAAACCACCGAGTGACCCCTTTTGTGATAGGTAAATCTGCAAAACCCAGGGCTTTTAAGAATTTTACACACTTGCCTGTCCAATACGATGCTCAATCAAATGTGTGGATGACTGCCGCCCTCTTTAAAGACTGGTGTTTTCTTCACTTTGTGCCTGGGGTCAAAGAATCCTTGAAAAGCCTTGGTCTACCAGAAGATATTAAAGCCATCCTTCTTTTGGAAAATTGCAAAGCCCACCCACAGTAGATGAGTTAGTTTCTGGAAATATTGTTGCTACTCTGCTCTCACCCAACGTAATATCTTTGATTCAACACATGGACCAAGGAGTTATTCAAAATTTTAAATGCTTTTATAGAAAGTCTTTTATTTAAGGCCTGTTAAATGCCGACTGTGACGTGACTGATTTTCAAAAAAAAAAAAAAAAAAAAAAATGTACAGTAAAAGATGCCGTCTATGCTATTGCACTGTCTTGGAACCAGGTAAAAAATACAACACTCCAAAAATCCAGGAGAAAACTTTGGCCAGCTGCAAACCCTGCATCTGATTTAACTTTACAGACTGATGAGAAAGAAAACCATCAAGACGCTCTGACCAAAGTTTTCTGTGTCGTTAGAAGTGCTGACAATCCCTTGAAAAACCTGCCTGAAGATGAGATAAAAGAGTTGCTTCTAATCGACGAGAATGAGCCTGTTGAACAAGAACTAACCGATGAGGACATTATCAACATTGTAGTAAATTCTCAGCCTACTCAAAATCTTGAAGAAATTGACTCAGATGCCGAAACGGAAGAAAAGGAAAAAATCAGCTGGGCAGAAGCTGCAGAATCACTAAATAAGTTTATCCCTTTTGCTGAGGCTAGTACTAGCTACAGTGCTTCAGAAGTTATTGATTTCCATATCATTAGAAATAAATTTTATACTAAATGCCGAAAGTCAAGAAAACAAAGATATTCGTGACTTTTTTAAATCTAAGTGAAATATGTTTTACAGTACGTGTACATACATTATATGAAATTACAATAAACTATGTTGGGTGTATTTGCATACTATATTTGTAGTTTAATTATTAACCTAATTGTTCTTATAATTACTACCCGATAGACCGGAATTTCCGGTAGTCCGGCACCCAGCCGGTCCCGAACGTGCCGGAATATCGGACTTCTACTGTATTTCTGTTTTTATAAGAGGATTAAGTTAGTTATTTCAAAACAGCTTTCTTTAAATCTTAAAGGAATATTAATAATATTGGGAAAAAAAAAAAGTACGAGGAGATAAACTTACTAAATAAATTAATTTTTCATGCAAACCATAAAATAAAGGATTTCAAATTATAATACAGATAGGAAAAATATAAAAAAAATTGAATCACAATATAAATTTTATTAACAGCATATTAATCGTGAAATAAGCTTATCTTTAATATTTTATTTACATTTATTACTTCATTTACATTTGATGATTCATTGAATTGATTTATTTCTAAGGACATGAATCAACATAAATAAATTCTAAAAGCATTGTTTACGAAAGAAATTTAATAAAAAAAGAATTTTTACTGGGAAATAGTTTAAAATGTTTGGCACATCTTTTAAAAATGAAATTACGCTTAACTGTACTATTTGTAGTCATCAAATAATTTCGTATTTAATATTTTATTTACATTAGATGTGAATATTAATTAATTTACATTAGATGTGATTTACTTCATTCTTTTTTTATATATTTAATGGTAGAGATATCCACAGTAATTTTTTATCAGTAAGTACTATTAACAAATAAATAAATTTTCATATTTCTGTAAATTTCTTAACATATATAAAATTCAATTTAAGTTCAATTTAAAATCCAACTAATTAAGAATAATCAATTAATTATTTAATTCAACTTAAAATTTTTAAATTCATTGCTTGTACAGTCATAACGTCTTTTTATAAAGTTTATTTTTACTGTGTAATATTAAGAAATAAAAAAAATATTACATTTTATTTAGCAAAAACATATTGCATTAAAGTTTTATGTATGTTTGAGAGTAATATAAATTTTAATTTTGTTTTGGTTAAGAATTATTTTTTGATCAAAAAGTAAAAATTTGATTTCGTGTATTTTGAAAATATAAAATTTGATTTTATTCTAATAAGATACTAAAAGTTATACTTTTGTCTAATAGATGGCAGCACTACTCAGATAAAAAATTTTAGATTTTTGAATTCTTTAATCTGATATATTTTTGAATGTTATTCGGGAATAATAGAAATTTACAATGCTAAATAGTACAATAATTAAATTTGATATATTAATCTGATTTAAACCCTACCTGACCTATTATTTCTGGTATTTTATAATTTACTTAATTAATACTAATAATTTATCTGACCTATTAAAATTGGTATATTTTCGAAAGTTTATTCGGGAAAATAGAAATTTCTAAATATTAAGAAGAAAATGCTTAAATTTGATATAAAAATAACTATTTTTTGAGAATAAAAACTCAAATTATTAAATTTATTTAAAATGTCTTAAAAATAAAAAATATATCTCAAATTTTTCAATTTTTAAATATATCTATATAGCTATATAAGAACTTTTATTCACAGCTTATTTTAATTTAAAAGCACTATTGACTTTAATAAGGAAAACATGAAATATATTAATAATTAATGGAAGTGAGTCTCATCTATCTACCATCAAATTTTTTACAAAAAGAAAAAAAATTGAAGAACATTGACATTTGTTTTTGAAAAATAATTAAATTTAATCCAAAAAGGATATATGCATAATAAAATATAAAAGTAATGTATTTTTGTTTGATTTAATCATAATTTCACATCCATGAATTTACAAAACTTTTGGAAAAAAGCATTGGTAAGGATTATTCTTTATGGAAAAACTTACTTTAATTTTTAAATTTAAATTACAACAAAATCAAAATCTTAAATAGGAAATGAATAATAATCGTATGAAGTGTGTAGTAAATAACATTGTATAGCTTCCGAATGATGTCAAACTAATGTAACAATTATAAAATGTATGCATAAAATTTTTTTTTTTTTTCTTTTTCGGAAATGACATACTTTCTTTACCAGCTTTAGGATATTTTTACGATTAAGATAGTGAAAAATGAAGTATTAAAATTTTATACCATTATATTTAAAATTAATAATGAAAAATTTTTTTCTTTTTTTATTTAAACATCTAAAAATGATAAAAATATCTTTTAAGAATATTTAAAATAAATATACATTTAATGTAAATAATTTGTTAAAATATTTATTAAATGCATTTTTCTCTGTAATGCAGTTCATATAATGTTGTAATGAAAAGAAAATTATAATAATAATAATAATAAAAACAAGTTGTCAGATTTTGCTTTTCTTTTCCCCACACTAGATCAGAAGAAATCTAGAAGTAGATAAGTTCTGAAATTATATATATTTAATGATAGGAATAATATGCCTATTTACAGGGAAACAAAGATAATTTGATAGTTTAAATATGTACAATAATTTGCAATAATTTAGCAAGACAATAAGGATAACTTTAGTGATTGCGAAATGTTATGGTGGAGAGGAAGAGAACTAAACCAATTTATGTAGAAATTTTGAAATTGATTTAGTTCCGATCACTTAAAAAATCATGAGATTTTAAACATGTGCCTTAGTTGTACGTTCCTTCCACACTGATTAAAGTTACAAACAATATTCTTATACAATCAAGTTATTCCTAACAATCACATATCTCTTGTGCAAACCCTTTGCGTCATCAATGGAAATTCATGTTTTGCATTCTATAACATGGATAATGGTAATAAATTGCAACTTCGTTTAGTTTCCCTTATTATGGTCAGTTTATATATATATATATATATATATATATATATATATATATATATATAT
>JAPDSC010120194.1:122375-144471 GCA_026290005.1 Latrodectus geometricus | reverse complement strand
AAAATTTTGAAAAACAAATACAATACAGATTAATTAACATTTAAAAATTGTTAATTAGGGCACAGATGCATAGATTTTTGCAATACAACTGGTTAAATAAACAAGGTTTTTAAAATTAAAAATTTGATTTGACTTATTAAATCTATTTGCTCAGAAACCCTACAAGAAACACAATTTTATTTATAACATATAAAAATTTGATTATTTATTTAAGGACATTAACTTAATTTTCATGAAAATTTTGTCAGATCAATTTTTTTATTTGAATAAAAAACACACTCCTACTACAAAAAAACTTAAATAAGAAACTCAATATTAAAGATTTTAAATTTTACTGTAATACTTACTTTCCCTTAAAAAATGCAATATAAAAAATTGATGAATAATAGTTTACAAATTGTAAAAGGAACATCTTTAAAGTAAGGCTATCATCAAACTCTGTTTGTGTTCTATGCAATTCTAAAAAATAAGATCAAATTATTTACATTGCAATAAGAAATCTATTAATTTTCTGCAAATGCAAATTGAGTTTAGATTTACTCACCAAGTTCAGTGAGGTATGTGGCCATATAAGTATAAAACTGTAAATAAAATATTTTATAATTATCAATAGAATTCAATAATAAAATTTAATACTCTTTTCTAATTTGTAAATAAAAACAACATTAAGAAATTGTCAGTAGTACCTAATATGATAAATAATAAAAATTAAGTGAAGTTTTACAAAAACCTTTATGTATTACAGAATTACAATGCAAATAAGAAAAGTAGACTTTTACAATTAGTGGTGTGTACTTAATTAATATGCTGTATTTAATAATTACTTATACATTTCATTGTCTTCAAGACAAATCTTTATAAAAGTCAACTAAATATTTAATTAACTGCCCCACATAATTTTGTTGAAATATTTTTTATAGGTTACTAATATAGAAATTAATTCTTTCCTTTCATAAAATGACCAAATAGAAAATGAATTAAAAAATAATTTTTCCTATGAATTAAATACATCATTTATATACTAAATATACAGTTATTGAGGACTTTAAAATAAAAGTCTTGATTACACTTTTTTTTAGGTACTCTTTTTACATGTTAAAAGTAGATAAATATTTCAGTTTATTACACTTGTTTATATTGCAAAAATGAATTATAAATTTTTAGCAATCCATGAAAATACAGCATTAGCAATAAGTAAAAATGTTTGTGCATATGTGATTAAACTTAAGACAATTCTATTCATACATGAGTATATATCAAAAATTAAAACAAAATCATCCAATCAAAAGTTACACAGTATGTAAAACTGATATTCTTGATAGGGATACAGAATAAGCAATAATTTACAAAATAATGTAGTAGAATGGGAAAAATGCTAGATCTTTTATTTAGAACTATGAAAGAAACTTCAGAAAATATGAAGTAAAATTTTGAATCAATCAACAATTTCAAAAGCACAGAAATTTAATTTACTACTATATATTTTATTCACAAATAAGGTTAAAAAGTTTTCATAACTCATATTTTAGGATATAACTTAAAATATTTAAAAAAAACTATAAAAAATAGTTTGTAAAGAAAGGAAGACCAACCTGATTAAAAATCATAATGCACACTAAATTCAATAAGGCAGCTGTTGTAGATGTTATAATACTAGCAAATGTTGTCAAAGTTTTATCTTTACTAAGAAGTAAGGAAGCATTTACAGATATACGGTATAAAATGACTCCAACAACGGCAGCAACAGCAATGGTAACCTAAAAAAATGTTCATAACATCATTCTATCTCTTATTTATTCATTTGGAACACAATGCTAACATATAGAATAAGGAATTATACTTACCAATAACAACACAATGGACATGGACATGATTGAATATGGTAATCGCTTCCTCCAAAATGGAACATAAGGCTCATACATCTGAAAGAAACAATTTTAAAAAATTATAATTTATAATAGATATTTTTATTATATTTCTATCCCTAATGAACTTTTGATTAAAATCTTTCCTTTTTAAAATCAAAAATTACTATCAAAATAAAGTTTACAGAGCTAAAAATCATATCAACAGTCTATGGCGTTTAAATATTTTTGATTAAGTAGAATAATAAAAACAAGTACTCTAGTTATGTAATTCAATTTCTTTTTCCTCTCATTGGCTAGTCTTGCTAAGTATTCAGGACGAGGATGTTCCTAAAAAATAAAAAAATATATAAAGCTATTTAAAAACAAATCTGTCTGTTTAATATTTTAATTAAACAAAGAAGTATAATGATATTTTATAAAACACAGCAAAGCTATCTTGCATGAAAAACAAATCATCAAACAAATATTTGAGGGTAAAACTAAAAGCATCAAAAGAATTCATTTTTTAGTTTTGAAAGTTTACATTGGTAAGTAAACTTTTATATAAATTTTAAAATATATTTTAGCAGTTTTTCTCTTTAATTTGTCAATCATTTAGAAAGCCAAATCACTCACATGAAAAAACTTAGTTTGTAGCAGTATAATATTGTTACAAATCATTAAATATTGATCTTCAGTAAAATGGTATTTAGTACTAATATATTAAATATTTAAAATTTCGTACATTCACTAAATATTAACTAATGGAGGAAAGCAATTATTAGATAGAATTTACTTATGAATTTTTCGTCACAGCTATTTTCATTTATATTTGAAAATATTAAGTCAAGATATTTTCATAAAAATAATGAAGGTATTTTAATCTTCATAAAGAATAAAATTCGATAAAATAAGTTTTTTTTTTTTTTTTTTTTTTTTTTTTTTAAATTTAAAACTTTGCTTTTTTTTTTAGTTTAAACTTCAAAGTTATAAATTACTATTCATTTAAAAATTCAGATTGCGAATTGACTGGAATTAATAAAAAGAGCAAATATTCAAGTATAATAGTAAAATGAAAACATTTTTCACTATATTGCTGATAATCATATTCTAAAATATGGTTTTAATATGCTTAAAACAAGAGAAGAACAAAATATTGCACATATTAAAGATTATACATCAAAATAAAACTTTCAAATACTACTGGATATTTAAAATTGCTTATTTTAAATAAAGAGTGACTAAAAATCCCGTTTCCAATTAAAAAATTATATATTACTATAATAAGAAATAATTTAAATTTTTAGAGCTTTATTTTTAAAGAGAACTATTATAATATATAATTATTTTGAAAAATTCAAAACAATAATTGAAATAATAGTACTAATTTACTCATTTCATTTTTGATATTTATTAAATACATGAATATTTTAGTACAAGATAATTTTTCTATAACTTTTTAAATTAAACAGCAAATATGAAACAAATATTCATTTCAGCTCATTTTTGAAATCAAAAGCTGATCCATGTGAATTAAGATTTATTTTTTAATGCATGAAAAAAGATGTTTGATAAAAATTCATTACTTTGTACAAGTAAACAAATTTATATTTCAATTTTATATTCTACACATAAAATAACCAAAACATTTTTAACAGATGATATTTTGAGTAAGGATATTCAGCCATAATTGAACTGTCTATTTATTGTAAAACATTTTTCACCTCATGCGTATCAAATCCAGTCAAATCCCAACGATGTGTTATATCAGCAGAATATCTTTTCCACATTTCTAAGAACACAGCACCTTAAAAGATTTTTTAAAACAAATGTTTTCATTATTAAAACATTTTATTAATTATAAATATGGCATGTCATTTATTTTAGTTAAAGTGACATTTAATTAAGATAAATGATAATGTATCCTGTTTAGTTTGAACAAAATAATTACTAAGCATAAAAGACAAACACATTTTTTAATATTGTTATTAAATTTTTTACATTTTTTAATATTGTTTCCATTTAGTAAAAAATAAAATCTATTATTAATGAATACAAAGCTTACCCCATAAAGACATAAATATTGCAAAAAATACAGTCCCAGCATTATCCACAAGATAAGTAACTTTTGCGGCATTACAGGACTCTTTAAGAAACCAGTAGTGACATTCCTTGTCACATCTTGGGCACATGATTAAGTCACTGTTGCAAATTTCGTTACTAAAGAATGAAGACATAATTTAAAAAATTTTAAAAACTTTTCAAAAATTTTTTTTATTATTTGTAAGAATAACAATCAACAAATGTCAATTTGATTTAAGGAATCTGTCTGATGTGATTTATTAGTATTCATGTGCTCAATAGATATATTAGTCAACCAAAATCTATGCTGTAATCAAATTCAAGTTTCTTTTTGAAATCTAATCTATATTCTCTCTTTAGTAGAATAACAAATTCTCTTATTTAGCAAAATACCAAATACAATTGTGAGTATCATGTTTATAAATCAATAGGTATGCATTGTTTTAATCAAAGCTATTATATTTGTGAACAAAACCTGTTATTTAAATTAATAAGTAAAAAATAAGATAAATTAAATAAGATTGAGGACGAATTTCACAATTGTATCAGAAATGAGTCATAAAGAGAGTGAATGATTGCAGAAAAGATATAGTTTTAATTATCTAGAATCGAAATGCTCCATTAACTTCCGGAGTCGGTCCATTTAACACTGAATTTCAGATAAAATTCCTATAAATAATGGAAATTTCCACAAAATTTTAAAAATAATTTTTGATTCTGTTAAAAATATCCTGATAACAGAATTCAAATTATTAGGAATATCAGTTTATCTGTGCTCTGGAATGGGTAGACTCAACTTTGGAGAAGGAAACAAAAAAAAATATTAAGTGGTGTAGGGTCAAATAGAGTATGAACAATGAAACTACTGAGAAACAATGGTGCTTGCAAAACTATTTTTTAAAGAAAATATTATTTGAAATAGAGTTTTATGTATATTCTCTGTTTTATCACATCAAATATTAATCTTTAGAACTATTATATGAAAACCCTAACAAAAAATTTAAAAAATACAGAGGTAGGTTATGATATATAAGAGATAATATAGAAATGTGGCCATATGTTAAATTGTTTAGAAAGAAGATGGTTCACATACTTCTACAATATGTTTATAGATCCAGTATATTTATAGATCTACTGAATTTCAATGATTTTTAAAATACTTTTCATTTTTAATTTAGATATATTCTATTAATTTTATAACTAAAAACTAAAAGTATTTTGGTGCATGATTATTGATGAAAAGAAATATTTATTTTATAATGGCATAATTTTAGAGGTTATTATATCAAATGTAATATGAAGTATTTTAAATTAACTGACTTATTCTAATATTTAATTAATTATGAAATAAACTAGCATATAATAATCAAATTTATTATACCTAGGAACATTATTATTCATTGTAAGACATCCATAAATGAAGCATAATATTCCAATTATGGAAGCTGGAATAAGCATGTATGTATAAAAACCTAACCATGCAAAATAAAGTCCAATTTTAACTCCAAAATAATGCCTGTAAGAAGAAACATAATCATAAAAATATGTATTTTACAAATATGATATTGATGAAAGATATTTGGAATATATTAGAGTAATTATTAATTTAATACAACCAATTTTGAATACAGTAAAATTAATCTCCATTTTCAATATTTGCATAAAATTGCAAATTAATAGTATGCAAAATTATTCATATTAAAGTGAAATTTCCTTATCTCAATGATAGAAGTCATTCAGCTTATTGAAATATTCTAATAGTACTATACAATTATTTCCCAAGCTTAAGTATATATTCTTTAAAAAAAATAATTTATGTTTTCCAACTTGGATATTGATTTTCATATTTTAGTTTGTACAATGACAAAGTTATCAATAATCATATGTACTAATCATTAAGAACCAATTTTACATAATTCTATTATCATGAAACAATTTATAAAATTATGACTGATATAAAAGTGACGTGGAAGATGCCCAGTGCTTTCATTGTTTTATTGCTATTTGGAAAACTCATAGTTACAGAGCTAAATAATAAAAATAAGAAATTTTTTTGCACATTGACACATTGTAAATACTTTTGAGCAAATATAATTATTTATAGGTGAAAAAATAAACAATGAATTTAAAAATTTAAATGAAATAGTACATTTATCTTTAAAAATCTGAGACAATTTCAATTTGTATTTCAATACAAGTCACACAATGTAAATTTTTATGACTCATGAGCAAGATTAATTTTCTAAAAATTTATTAAGCACTATTAAAAAGGAAAAAAATTACTGCAATAAAAATGCTTAAGTGCATTTTTTTAAACAGCAGATGCATATAAAAAAGTTTCGGTTGCATTGAAAAATGCAAAAATAATTATTGCTTTGAGTCTTATCTTTATGAATTTATTTAAATAATGAAAGCAATTCTTATTACATTTAAATATATTTAAAAAAAAATATTTGGCACAAACATATTTTCATTGATGATGAAGTATCAGCTGAATCATATATTGTTTCTTTTTATTCTATGTTGCAATCTATTAGTAAAATAAACATTTAAAAATAATAGAGTAGAATCCGTACTTGAATGTTTAGCTTCAACAAGTTAAACAATATACCAGCAATCTTCTGTCTTTTAGAAGCAACAAAAACACTTGTTTTGTGTATAAAAAAAAAAAATCATACCTATGTTTGAAATATCTTTTAAAACCACTTATGGACAACACCTGTGATGCTACACAATGCTTGCTCCTCATGAATGTCTTTTTCCATATTTTTCAATACAAAACTATGACTAATTATGACATACATATTTGCTTGCTTTCATGCATCTCCTAAGCACAAACTACAGAATTGATAATTTATTATAGCTCCCAGACATTTTTTTCTGCATACCCTATTTTTCTCAAACAATTATGTTCTTTTATTTAACATTGATTAAAAATATTGTGAGAGATACATCTTATTAATGAACTATACTAATTGTTATTAAAAATACTTGTTATTTCAACAATTCAATATTCTGAAATTTGAACTTAAAAATTATATTACTAACAAGAATAAACTTTATCTCAGTACATTTTCTTTCTTCTTTTATCCCATTGCACAGAGATGTAACATATACACTACATATATTTAACAACTTTCCATTTTATTCTCAAATTTATTTTTCAGATACATTTTTTAAGAATATTTAAAAGGTTCAGTCAACAATAATGTGATTAAAAAAATGTTATACAATTTGCCAAATAAGGAATAATAAAAATTTATTTTTAAATGAAAAATTAACATTGTATAATGTGTAATAGATTTTCACTTACTTTATTTCATCTAGTGGCTGCTTTTTGAATAAGCAAGAATATGATGCCCAATTTTTTAGTAGAAAATAACGTGGATTTTGAGGTGATTTATCATTTAAATCTCCCTACATAAAAAATAAATATTAATTATGTGAAGTAAATACTCTGACAAAAGAAAAAGAGAATTAATTCATACTTCATGTAATGGGTAAGCAGCAGTATATATTCCATCAGAAAGCAATTTCTTTATACCTAAATAAAATATTAATACAAATATTATAAAAATAAAAGCATTTTCAAATGATATATTAAACAATACTATAAAAAAGTCCTACATATACATATTTTTAAATTTATAGCAATGCATATAAACATACAGAAAACAAATATTAAGCAGAAATATGCCTAAAATTACTCATTTTCACTTTTAAAAACACATACAAAAATTATATTGAAGAAGAAAAATTATGATAAAAATAACTACTTTTTACGATATTACTCATATTTCTGTTATCACTTGTTGATACTCATGTTTTTGAGTCAGAATTATTATTGAGAAATTATTATTTTTTTTTTCGAATGAAGAATTTCTTTAGTATTTGAATTACAACAAAATTTGTTGAATATCATTGAAATTTAAAACTGTTTTGGATTAGTTCAAGAAATAAGGATTTTTAAATTATAATCCTATAATTTGTTATTTTCAGTTTTATAAGACATTCATTTACACTTAATAGTAACTATTCATTACAGATTCTCTTATATACTTGTCAAAATTAAAGTTAAATTTTAAAATTTTTCACTTTCCTATACAAATGCAAAAAACAAATTGATAACTATGCACTCTAGCAGATAAATTTAAATTTTTAAATAAACAAAAATATATAACTTAGAGATGGATATAAAGTACAGAAAAATTTTTCATGTATTTAAAAAGCTGATGCATATTTTGCTTTTTAAATACCTATAAATTATTTTTATAAACCACATTCAGATTTATAAAAAAGCTGAATATTTCCCAATTTAAATACTTAAATGATTGTCAGTGTTGATTTAAATACTAAATTTCATTTTCATTAAAAAATTTTATTTCACAGCTACATTCTTTATAAATGCTATAATTACAACAAAATACTTTTTGAACTTTGATTATATTACTTCTGCGATTGTGTACTCTAGATTTAAAAAAAGCATAGTATGTGTATATAAATTTTATCATAAATCACCAAAGTTTAAATATTATTTCTGAATTAATACTCAATTTATTGTTTTGGTAAAATTAAATTACTAATATAATTCATAAAATAGCAGAATTTTATAAAAGTTTCTAAAATCATCTATTATAAATAAACACTTATTTTATTTTGTTAAAATAACATACCAAAACCAAATACATCTGTGTGATCATCTGTGAAACTCTTGCGCTTTAAAATAAACTGTACTATCCTTGATCGTTGTGCTGGTGAGAAAAAGTCTTCCTTTCGTTTTGGAATATTGAATCTAAAATTAATTTCAGACAAATAGTGTCACAAAATAGAATGAAACATATATTGTAATCATTTGCAAATTTTGTTTGATTATATAAGTTTTCTTGAGTCAAAATATTAATGTTTCAATTAAGAAATGAATTTCATAAAAATAGAATTTATGCAAAACAAAGAATTATTGTAAAATGGACTTCTGAAAGATAATGAGTGCTAAATGCATTAATAAAGATACTATTTTCAAAGACACAAGTATTTTAATTTGATTTTTAAAATTAAAACTGTCAAAATTTTTTTTAATTCTACAATTTTTTTATAAATTTATGTATTAAATAATTTATTAGACATAAATAACTTGACATGTTTCCACTTAAGACTAAAAACATTCTTAAAAAGCACTTACTTCAGAATATTTTTATGGTAAATTGACAGAAATATAAAATAATCTGACACAATATAGTTCAGAATATGATTTTCTAACACATATCTACCCATATGCAAAATGTTTGTATTTCAGTTACTGATAACATCAAGTTTCTTGCTTTTTTAATACCAGTACAATGATTTTGGAATGGAACTCTACAATATTCTGAAAATTACTGAGTTGAAATTATACTGAATCAACAATGGAGAAGATTAGTATCCAATATATTCTAATGCTTTGATCAGCATTTTCCTGTCTAAAGAAAGAAATACAAATACTATTGTTTGTATCCCTTTTAAAAGCTTCTTCAACATTTCAATTTTTAAACGTAAGCAATGTAAAGAATTGCTGTAAAAAATTAGCATTTAAATATTTACTAATAATTTACTTAGCAAAAGTTGTAATATATGATTAAATCCTATTAACAAAAACAATCTGAGATGCAGAAGTGTAAAAATTTATATGACTTGCTTAGTAAATTTTTGAAGGTCTAAATAAAGGTTGATCTAGAGATTGAAGGTCTAAATAAAATTAGATTTTTCATTAAGTTTAATATTTTTGGAAAAAGGCAACGTTTAAATATAATCAAATACAGATATTTGTGCCCAATACACAGATTTTGTAATAATTTAGTACTTAAGTTAGCTGAAATGAACAATGACATTTCCCCTGCCATTTAATTACTAATTCAATTTATATTGGAGTGTATTAAGTAAAAATCCTTTTCTGTCTAAATGGGGCAAGACAATGTAAATAAAATGAAAGTGTCTATAATATATATTTAATTTTATCATTTAAGGGAAATTTTAAATATCTAAGGAGTACTAAACAACTGAGTTAATTTATAATTATAAATGAAAAATTCAACTGATGCTAGTAGTTTGACTCAATAATTAATAAATCTAATATATTTTTGAAATTGTTTATATTTTCAAAAAGGAATATGAAGCAAAACTGAAAACAGGTGTAAGAAAAATTAAAAACATGGCAATCTACAATATATGTAAAATATTTTTAAAAACATAAAATTAATTTTTAACATTAAACCCTAGTATTTCATAAGAACAAAGTAGTATTACAAGAATTAAGACAAAAAAATTATAGAAAAGTGAAAAAAAAAGTCGTATGAAAGTAACATATATTAGATTTATCATAAACATCATACAAATAATATTGAAAAGTTCTCAATCAATAACCAGTTTCATGTGGCAAAAAGTCATACTTTAATCTAAATACAAAATTTTAAATTATTGAAAGTTATCAAGATAAAATAAAACAATGCATCAAAGTAAATGTTTATAAAAATCTTTATGATATGATTTCTATGCTTTAGATTTCCTGATATGTTTTGGGAGCAACAAAAATGAAGCAAATCTTAATCTATCATCTTAACTCATTTTGATTATTGAATATGAGAATAATCAAACTAAAGCATACAAAAGTTTCTTATAAATCTAAAAAAATAAAGATATTTCTTTTGCTCAATAAATTGAAAGAAGTAGTTTTCCATAATTCTTGAGGAACACTTTGAATTGGCTGGTGTGGAAATTTTTCATAAATAAAAAAGTACAATAAAATACTCATGCATCATTAAATAATTTCAAATGTTAGAATAGCTCTTGACAATGCTTATTTACATAAATACTCACAAATATTCTTTATCTCGGGAATACACAGTAGAAAAGCGGCAATCTTTAAAGCGAAGTTTGTAAGCATCTGCATGTAAAAGATCTGTAACACTTTGAGCAAAACCAGTCATACGGCTAAATAAATTACGAAAATAATATTTGGAGAAATCAAAATCAGGTACCTAGTAAAATAAATAAACCAATTACTGTCACAAGTGCCTTTCAAATGTTAAACATGGTTCAGTCGAAGTAACAATTAAAAATTAATAATTTAAATTAATATACATTAAACTTTAAATAATAAATATATTTAGTGATGGAAGAAAGAAGACAGATACAATAAACAATTTTATATTTATGATGTTAAGCAATTGTGATAATTTCATTTTTTTTGCATAACAGAAAATTAATCACTTAATGTAAAAAGGACTGGATTTTTCTTTTATGTACATATTAAGATACAGTCTTATATTTAACCACAAAATTATAATTTGTACTCATTCATTTCATATAAAACAAGTTTTAAGTTACAATTCTAAATAATGAATTACTATACACTTGATAAACTATTCATAAAATTGACTTTTATAAATATGAAGTTTTCTTTAAAAACTCTGAATATCATACAAACCAATTTATTATCTTTAAGTACTAAACAATTTAAATTATACTAGCACTTTTAATTTTCTCTTCGATTGAATTTTCTGTAATGATTATAATTTCATAATACATATAAAAAAGAAATTCATACACTAGATTTTTTTAAAAATATCAATAAAAAATTATTTTAAATGCTGCAACATGACTAAAAAATAATAAAATGTTTTTATTTTAAAGTACTTTTTTTAAATACATATTACTGTAATCTCTAAATGAAAAATCACACTGACATAAATACTGCACTAAGAAAAATATATTAAAAATTTCTAAAATTGCACAAAAACATAAAATTAAATTGTGAGTGGCTTCCACATGAATAATATATTTGTAAAATTTTGAACCCATTTCTTATAATATATTGTTTAACTATTATCTTAATAGTTATACAATATATTATATAAGAAATGTTGAAAATATACTCATATTTGTAATTATACTTATATTTGCTAAAAGAAGTCTGTATGCATAACATATGATATTTTTAAGAATATTGCAACAATAGGATGTTAAATAGAAGGAGAAAAGAAAATTTTATTTACTTTCTTTTCTCCTTAAATTTAAGATCCTATTTTGCTAGTAAAAATGTAGCAAATTATTTTTATTAGTTAAATTTGCAATTTTATTTTTTCATTCCACAATTTAATTTATAAAAATAATTTGTTGAAATAGCAAAATGGATTTTAATGGTAAAACTCTAATAAAATAATTATAGCAAGTTATTTTTATTAGCTGAGTTCGCAAATAAAAATACTGTACAACATGTTAAGTCTTCAAAATCTGATTCTTCACTAACCAAACTTAAAAGATTCAGAAATTCTTTAATTAAATTGAAGTCTAAATAACTCAAGTCCACCAGACCATCTCATCATCTTCATGAACAATCTCTTTATCTGGGGATAACATTTTGGTAACTTCTTTCAATTATTCATAATATTTTCAATATTAATGATATTTTCTGATTTTTTGGCATTTCTAACTCATTTTACAAATTATAGAATTGTTAACACAGTAGAGAGCATGAAGAAAACATAGAAGTGTTTTATTTTTAAAAGTCACATCAAAAGAAAGAAAACACACTGCTGACTTTTTATTTTATTAAAATTAATTTTAAAATAAACATCGTGGATATTCTTGGAAATTATGGTATTTAATTATTTCAATTTTTGACAACTACACATTAAATAGTTCATAACACTAAACATTTATATGTGAATAAACTGAACTTTTCTTCTGGGTGTTACACAGTAACAATCAGATATGTTACATAATAAACAATTTAAAATTCTTTTGTTGTGTTATTATCTTACTCTATGATGAAATCATTATGAACAACGTTTTCAAAGTAACTGAGAAAAAGAGAATTCTAAATTTCTACTACTAAAGTTTGTAATTGTAATTCAATAATAGTTATTGATATTTATTTAATGGAACACGAAATATTAGTGAAAACAGAGAATGGAAATAGGTTTTTTATTTATTCAACAATTAATGCTAATGAATAAACATAACACTTTAGTAAAATCTTCAAAATTTAATTAAATTTTCATAGCAATTTTGGAGTTACAAATTTATATGATAGTCTCAAAACTTTAATCATATCTTTTTTTAAGATTTCAAAGCTGCCTTTGCACTAGAACAAGGTATATTTACATAATAAGAACACTTATTTGCATCACTTCAGAAGAATGAAAAATCACATTATAAGAAAAATAAATTATCTATTGATTTTATTACTCTAACATCATAGAAAGTATAAGTATATGCAAGAAAATATTTTTTGTGACTATCTTTAAACAATTTTGAGGAGTTAATTCTGTCATTCATGATACAAATTTCACTGAATATGTTGCATAGTTTCAAGGAGTATAAATAAAGTCTGAATTTTGGAACATTTGTCAATACTGTCCACGTAAAAACATTAATTTGTATGAAATCATACAAAGGAAACTAAAAAATATAAAATTTACATTTCTAATTACTAACCAATGTATGTAGCAATGTATGAGGTACAATTCACTGATTTGAGGAGAAAAAAACATGCCTGATTATTAGAGGTAATGGAAAACATTAAATAAAATAAAGAGCAAACAAAAATATTTATGTATTAAATTAATAATGTGATTACTTAGCATAATAGTCTTGAAAATTACAAGCAATATAAAAACTAAAAAAGAATTTTCTAATTTTTACATTCATTATATTTACCAACATTGAACCTATTTCTTCAAAACTTAATGTGACAATGCTGTGCATATAAACAAAGCAAATAATCACAAATTAAAGAGAAAAATTCGATGAAAAAAATAAGGGGAAAAATTGATATAAATTTCTGTATTTAAAATAAATTTTAAAAAGTAACAAAGAAATTTTTATAATTTTATTAGAGTTTCAAATGAATTCTTAAATTATACTTCTGTTATAAAAATTTATCCTTTAAAAAAAAAAAAGAAGAAGAAGAAACAATGATAAATTTGTATTTATAAAAATACAGTAACAAAATTTTGTGTACTTTTGTAAAAAAAAGCATTTATAAACAATTAGAATAATACAAACAATTATATAAGCAATTAATAATTAGAAATGATTTGCCCAATTAACAATTAATGGAAAAAATATTTTGAATACATAATTATAAACTACACAAATAATAAAAAGAAATAATTTGAATTAATAGGTATGATGCATACACAAGAGTCCACATGTTCCTAATACAAATGAAATGTACATACAAATTAATTTTAGCTTCTAAGTGTATCGGACATAATATTAAGTAATGAAATTTGAATCAAAAACTGAAGTTAAAACACTCTTTGAACTACCAAAAATGATATATTTGACATTGGCAGTATATTGCTATAAATTACATATAAAAATATGAAAATTCCAAGTATTAAGATAATTTCATTTAAATAAAACAAATTATTGGAGAAAAAATATTACTAAACATTTAATTATACACTATCCAAAATTAATTATTGGAGCACATTCTGTTCACAGTATTATGAGAATTATTCTATGTGCAAACTATTTTTAGAAAACTGAATGGAAAAGATAAAATAGTAGATAAATAATTTAAATGAAACAAAAGATTTTATATGGGAATTATAATAAAGTCTGTAGCATACTAAAAATTATATTTATCCATTAAGCATTTGATAAAAAAAAAAATCTGAGCATTATTATTAATGTAACAAATCAAAAAATAAATTCTACTAAATTAAAAGCATTACTAATATTAAGAATTTTACTATAGAATATTAAACCAAAAAATTTAAAGCATTTATGATTATCAAGATTTAATGGATCCATTATTTTAAGAATCACACAGATGACATATAATAAGGGAAAATTCAATCTGAATGAATAAAGGATGGCAAGTTTCTAAGGACCAAGTTAAAAAATATGCATAAGATAATCCCATAATTTGGGCTAATTTCCTATAATTTTTTTATAATTACTAAAATTTTCATTTCCAGCTACAATATATTTATATTTAATATCGTTACTTTTTTTTCTATCTTTTTTCATCTTTTAGATGCAAACGATACATTCCTGCACATTGAGTTTAATAATTGCAAAAACAAAAAAAAATTAGTGCTTTTGAAACATAAAATATTTATGGGGGAAAAAAAAAGAAAAAAAGAAACCTAAATTGGTTGATCTGTAATTTGAAATGAATTGTAAAAGTATGGGTTTCCTTATTATTTCAACCAAAACAATTATCCAGCTTTATGAAAACAGATTCAATTATTCTAAACATTTTTAATTAAAAAATTAAAAAATATTAAAAAAAGAGTATCAGATTTAAAAGACAAAAACATTTTTGTTTTTTAATAAAAAATAATATTGCAAGAACTTTTTTTAATAATATGTGTGTAACTGATACAAGAAAAAAAAATTCAAAAGTATTTTTTTTAAATTATAATTTAATGAAAAACATTCTAGTGTGTTACAAACTCAAGTATTCTATTTTGTACATTTTAAATTTTTATCTAATTGTCATAAAATTCTCAAGGTTCAAATGACATTCAAAATACCTCAATACAATTCAGAAATCAATCAAATACTCTCAAAGAATGCAGGAAATAAGGAAAGTAACTAAATACATTCTTAAAATTATAATTTAAAGGTTTGTTCACACAAAGAGATAAAACGAATGCTTCAGAAAAAATTATCATAACAAAAAAGTAAGCCTTCAAATATTTTTAAATTAAAAAAAAAAAAGTAGAGAGACGAATGTAAACAAAAATGTAATTATACAGTTCCTCAATACTGCATAATACTTTAAAGTATGTATAAAATTTTAAGTTTATCATTTATTTAGTATTTGATGACAATATTAAAACTTGATTCTAGACATCACTATAATAGAATGTGAATAGTAATTACTGAGTGCAAAAAAACAAAGAGAATTTTGATTCAAATTTCAAAAAATATTTATGCAATTAGACATTTTTTTATTTAGTTGCATATTTATGAAATAATAATTGAAAATTGGTTTCACTCTAATCTTGAAATAAATGAATCACCAATTTGTTGCTCATTCTTGGGATAAAAAATCCATACATTTTTCAAATAAACAGTAAACAAATATTAAAAATGTATACATCACTGATATTTAAATATAGCATAATTGAGCTCAAATATTTATATGATTTAGTTCATTCCATGGTTCTGGTTGGAAAAATGGTAGCTCAAATGTTGATTTTTTTTTTTTTTTTTTTTGATTGTGGCATATAATTTTGAGGTATTTAAAATTAGAAAGAAAAACTTATAAGTACACAAAGGTCAAAAATTGATGAATGCAGCCATTAGGAACAGTAAGTTTATATATAATATAGCAAGAATTTTTTTTCCTTTTAGTTCAATGTAAAGAATTTTTGGAATTGAACAATCAACAAGCACAGCTAATCTGAATATCATGAAAAATGTGTGTAAAGTTTAAAAAACCTGAATTACTGTTGAAGTGATGCTGTATAGAAAGCTCAGTAAATGAGAGTTGTATTAAAAGTAGTGACATATAAAAGAGGGTTTTTATGTTTACTAAAAATGTAGTCTTTCCCTGAGATTTACCATTTTATTAATACTTAATATTTTGGTAAAAAGATTTATTTATTTATTTTATTCTATTAGTACTTAAATATTCCCTATATTTTATTCATTATATAAAGGGTTAAAACTGATCTCCTTATGATTTTCTTTTAGTCTTACTTCAATTGTATAAATTGTAAGTCACATTCTGCATTAATTCATGTGTTATATATTAGGTTGTTCGGAAAGTTATTTCGTTTCATATGAAAATAAAAAACGTATAGCGAATAAATATCTTATTGAATTGTATATTGTCAATTCTAGTCGAATACCTTTTACCATCTTTCTGGTCGTAACATGATTTCATACTCATAAAATGGCTTCTTTTCACTAGCAAAAAACTAATTTAGGTAGAAAAAACGAAATGACTTTCCGAACAACCCAATAATTTATTTCAAACAATGGTCGCATATGTTTTTAGTTTCCTTGCTCCTTTAATATTTTGGATAGTGTAGATAAAAACACTAGTATTCTCAATTAACATAATTAATAAGAAAGCAACTTTAATGACAAAAAAGGAAAGGGAAAAACAATCATGCTTACATTAGAGGAAGGTCTTGCACAAATTTCAAACAAGCTCTATGAAGGAAAAATCAAAAAGCGATCAAAATCAATATTATTAACAAAAACAAATCAATAACACAATTAACATTCTGTTAAGAGTTAGTAATATTTAAATCAAATTCCACACTGGTATATTTAGAAATATAAAAGTACTCACCACTTATAGCTGGGCAAGAATAAATAGAAGACTATAATATTTATTTGTATATGAAAATAAAATAGCTAAAACTTGCTATCATGCTAAATTTTCAATATATAATAAACATTGATTTATAATAAAAAATTTTTTTAATATATTCTAACCTCTTTCATGGGCATTTTAAATTTTAAAATTTCACCATATCGGCTGAGGACTTCCCATGGAGTGTGAATTTTTACAAAAACTAAGCCAGTTTCTTCCTAAAAGAAAAAATATATATACAGTGCACAATTAACATGAAAATATATATAATGCATCATAATGAAAAATGCTAGGTAAAACTCTCTACAAAATATACTAATTTTTAAAATTGCTAATGACTGTTCATTGGGATATTTATTATCAAAACAGATTAGTAAAGAATTCTTCATTAATATGGTAAAGAATTGCCTATGGAATATAATATAGCTTGGATTCACCTAGAAATTGATTCATACGAGAGCTGAATAGTGTTTAAAGAAATCGTAGCATTACTTATAGAGATACTGTAAAAGTTCTGGATTCTCTAAAATAGATTATAATGGTTAAATTATATTGAGGTTGAAAGACTGCAGACAAATGTTGATGTTTTACATCCTTGTTAAACATCAATCCTTTTGCTCATCAAGCCATAATTGGAAAAGTTCCACATCACAGATAGGTGCTTTATCATCCTGGAAAATTCCCTTTCCTGTAGTAAATAAGTTTGCCTCATAAGACGGATTTAACCAGCTAAAATTTCTCTATTTCTCCCCAGTGATTTTTCCTTTCAGTGTTACAATTGATCCAACAAAAAACCATGATACAACTACCCATATCATGACAGATCTATCTCCATGCTCAACAGCCAAAAGGAGACAATCATTCATCAATCAACCAAGGTTTTATACATGTGACACAACTGTAAATGATATTTGGCATAAATATCTGACAGATGGTTCGTAAATAGCTGCTCTGCCATAAATGTTCTGTTTATGAAGGTGCTTTCTAACGTTAATTATTGATGCAGGAAAATGCTGATTGAGCTCTGGTAATTTTTGCAGAAGTTATTCACTTTTTAGACATTATAATTCTACAAGCCACTTCAATACCCATAGCTCTCTTTCACAGCTTCTTTTCACCTACTATTTTGTTTTGTCAGGCTTGTCTTCTCAAGCCATGTTTATGCTGTCATGACTTTAAACACTGTACCTCTAGAAACATTTATATTATAACATAATTTGAAATGTTTCTTCACATTTGGTTTGACATTGTATATTTTTGAAAAAAATACAAGACTTACAGAACTTTAATACCACATACTGTCAGAATATATACATTTCTGTTTATAAAAACTGTATTATATTTTAAAGTTATATATTGTATTTTAATGCTTACCAAGCACATGTCACTTATATGAGGGAGTACAAAAATGTCACTTATTCACAAGTGTTTCCATTATTTTGATAACCATGTATATTATAAATCATTTTAAATGCAAGGAAATATAGAAATGAATATTATATAAACATACTTACATTATATAAATATGAGCATTGAAACATTATATGAATTTAAATTAATTTTTAAAAAAATATCACATAGTTGCATTTGTATTTCTTTTAAGATTACATTCAATATAAGATATTACACTCTTAATTTTGGATAATGATTTATTTAAATTAATAGACAAACAGAAAATTGACATTTAATATTCTTATGAAATATGTAAATCATCTCACCGCAATGATCACTAAATAAATTTATTTGATTACAACTTCAAAAAGTTAAATTAATTTTATAACAAAATTAAATTTGTAACAAACTAAAGTCAAATTATTTCATAAATAATTGACAAAAACTTAACTTTTATTGCACTCTTTATATTCAAAAAGATTAAACTGCAGAATTAACATATATTACTATTTAACAGACAAATTCTATAAATAAATGAATATTTAAAACTTAAAGTTACCTGATATACATGTTCCAGTTCAAGACCTTCCGTTCTCAAATTGTTTTCATAAACTTTTCTAGCTGAATTATGGTGTTCAAGCTCAACAGATGGATCGGTTGTGTAAACTAAAACAAAATCAATTCTTCGCTGCCTATCATCGAAAAACACTGCAGATTCCTAAAATTTGTAGTGAAACAAAAATTTAGGGTATATAATGCATAAAAAACTTATAAAAGAGTAACAAATATAATTAAACTATTTATTTATTAACTGCTTTTAAATATACCCGAATTGAAACAATTCTAAAATCATTAGTACTTATTGAATTTCAAGAATTCTTATAAACTGAGCAAATCTACAATGAAATGAAGGACTATTTTTAGTCCTTCATTTCATACTATAATATTACAAATAAAGTTATTGGAGATCAAGCAGACTAAAGATCTCCAATAACTTTATTTGTAATTGGAGATCTTTAGTCTGCTTTCAAAAATTTAACTACAAATATTTTGAAAGCAGACTAAAGATTTGTGTATTTAACATTAAAATCTTCTTCTAGGTTTTGTAATATATTTAAAAATATTTTATATGATCTCCAATTACAAATAAAGTAATAAATATGAAATATTTGCTAAAATTATGTTGTTTACAACTGCATTAAGGAAACACTCTTAAATAAAAAAAGCTAATGTTTCACACACACAAGTTTAAGGAATACATAATAACATTCTTAATTGGATTTGAAAGTCATGTCGACTAATAGCAGTTTGTAACAAGTTCCAAATCCAAAATAACCCAATTCCATCAGTTAATGACTCTTTTTGTTTATGAAGTCAACAAAGCCCCTTATAAGGCTTAAGTGCAATTTTTTAATATCACTAGTACCTACAGTGGTCACTGAAGTAAGGACAAAGTCATCACATTCATATATAATATGATGCAACATTCCCTCACTCTCGTGGCATTTTCTACAAACAAGGTCTTGTTTCATCAAATATAGTTATTTTCTAAATAGTGCCAAGTAATGAATATCACAATTGTTGGCATAGATTACTTTAGGTGTTGAATTGAAGAGGCAATATTTCTCTCCAACAGTTCAACAACGATTGGATTAAAACTAGATTTTTTTTATTCAGGAAATAATGGTCAACTATTTAACCACAATGAGTTCCTGGAAGCTTTTTAAATAATTGATTTTTTAATTTTTCTTTAAATTGGAGGATGCAAAAATATTTGTAATGAGCTATATAAAATCAACAATATACAATACAATTAAAAGTATGATACCTTCTCATTTCAACTTATTAAAAAACTTTAATTAAATTATAATTTAACAAGTATTTTTATTTTTTATCTGACATAAAAAATTAGTGAAGCTCACATTAATGAATAGGGTAGTTAAAGAATAACTGAAGAAATTGCAGCATCAGAGAAAACATGAATGCATGTATCCATTAATGGTTAGAGACATGGGGATGAGGGAAATCTCTTAAATAAATGTTTATATTTTTAATTAAATGAAATTAAAACAGCTTTCAATAGTTTATATGTTTACTTTTAAAAAGCGAAGGGAAAACGCTATCAATACATTGTACACAAAATATAAAAAATATACAGAAAATGCTGCATAAGTAAAAAATCTATTGACTTATCATTGCTAGTTTTCTACAGTTTATTCATAAGATTTTATTATAATTTTAATCCCAGAATTACATTTTACAGTCAATTATATATTAATTCTCCATTTTAAAATTAGCAGAGAGAATAAAGGCCATTTAAAATGCTTACAATTGATAACAAAGATGAACTATCAACTCCATCAAGTTTACCAGAATTCAGATAATCTAATTTAATGCACTCATGACTTCTTGCATACTTTCCAGCACTACGTAAAACTAAAGTATCAATTTTGGTTGGAGTTGTAGTTGAAGGACAACTTGCTAAGCTTTCAGACTTCCAGCTGTTAGGAGTTTGAATATCTGGGACTTCTTTTGGCAAGGATGGATATATCTTACTATTCTTGCGTACATCATTCATTTCAGGGACGATATTCTCAGCACTCTGATAAATACTTACTATAAAAACATAGAAAAGTTATTAAAAGTAAATACTTGAATAATAAAGTATTAAAAGGAAAGATTATTTAGAAATTTGATTAAAAGGTGAAAAATTGTAGGTTATAATTCATTTATTACTTTTAAATTTGTATCTTCTATGATGTTTTGGGCTAAAAGGGCATTTCTAAACCAGTTTACTAATGCTGAAAAATTAAACTTACAGCCTTGAAATGAAAATTTTTTTACTTTCAAGTATTTGCTGGGATTTAGAAAAATGCCTAAAAAATATTTTTAAAATTTAATTTGTCTTTTAAATAAAAATAAGTTTGCTTTGTTTGTAATTTTGCCACATTTTTTTAGGTTAACTTGAATGGGACATGAAAATAAAATAGATTCTGAACTACAACAACCAATCCTAATAAACATACATTTCACTATAATTGCATTTGATAGCACAAACACAAATGAAGGTCAGAATGCTAATTATATAACTATGAGTTTGGCTCATGGAAAGTTGGATTACTATTCATTTCGATACAATATGTAGAAAATATAATTTTAAAACAAATAAATCAAGATATATTATGGTTAAATAAACCTATTTCCCTGGATTTCAATCAGGGAAATATTTTCCTATTTGTATTTTAGATATTTCTTGAGCAAATAAAAATTAGAATAACATGACAAAATCTTTACAAAAGAAGACCAATATTTTTTTACTATTCGATACAATAAATAGAAAATATAATTTTAAAACAAATAAAGTAAGATATATTATAGCTAAATAAACCTATTTTTCTGGATTTTAATTAGGTAAAAGATTTTCCTGTGTGTATTTTAGGTATCATTTCTT
>JAPDSC010120194.1:54411-122365 GCA_026290005.1 Latrodectus geometricus | reverse complement strand
TAATTAGGTAAAAGATTTTCCTGTGTGTATTTTAGGTATCATTTCTTTAGCAAATAAAAATGATAAACATAACATAAGTTTGATAGCAGAAGATTATTAATTCTTAATTTTAATGACTAAACAGAGGCCTGGTACATTTCAGGATTTGGCATGAGACTTTAAGACTTGATTTAAAGGATTTGGCTTATTTTAAGCTGTTTTGTCATTAATGATTAATAAAAATTTTTAAATAAAATGTTATAGCTTAAAACTTTTACATATACTATATTGTAATACTGATTTAATTTCTTATATTCTATTATTCAAAGCATTATAAACATTATTAATTTAACAGAATAACTAATGCAAATCTTAATTACAAAAATTTAGCCATTTCTTCTTATCAAATAATACATTTAGTGTTATAATACTTCTTATCAAATAATACCTTCTGTACTTTTTCTAGCATTAATAATGTGTATAAATACATTTTTAGAGATTTAATTTCAGATATACATTACTAATAATAAATTATACACACAAATTTTATTTTCTATATACATTACTAATAAGAACAATAGATTTTATCATATTTCTTTAAAAATAAAATTTGGATAAATAAAAAAAAAAGAATATCACTTTAAAAGTGTTTTAAAATTTTAAAACAAACATACATTATTAAAATTGTAATGAGGACAATATTTATTTATTATTTTTTTTATCAAATTTCTTCTTTTGTGTCTCTTAAAAATATTCAAAAGAATAAACTGATCAATAAGAGTAACAAAAGATATTTGAAAAAAAAAAAAGAGATTTAATTTTCAAAACATTAAAAGGGAAATACATTTTCAATGAAATTTCATTAAAAAAGACAGTTTGTAAAGCATCTATTAAAATGAACAAATTTCGCTTATTTATTTATTTTTTTTTTGATTAATAATGAGTTTCAAGATCTTAAATTGGAAATTTTAAAAATACTGGAAAATACTTTTCCAGTAATTTTTAAAATTTCCAATTTAAAATAATAACAACAATAGAAAATAATAATAATGATAAAATAAAAATTTTTGCTTTAAATTTTTTTATTACAGTGGAAAATTTTAAATTAACATGAATTAATAAAAAATAAATTAATTGATTTATAAGTAAATTTTAAAATGAAATACATTAGAAACAGAATCTTAAGTTACAGTAACTTCAATACCATCTGATGTTTTTTTCTTCAACCAAAATCCAGAACTTCTTTTATGATTGGAATCCTCATCAACATTATCATTTTCTTCATCCATAATGCTATAAAATATTTTTATTTGTCATAAAATTATATAAATAAAAAGTAACATATTAATTAATACCCATATATCACTATGGGTATTAGTGAATTAAAATAAAGTTATAATTATTATTAAAATTTTACCTTAAGTATTGTAATGAGGGAGTACATATAAATAATTAACATTTTGGCTGTATCCCAGTGTATGGTATGCTATTTTTATACAATTAATATAATTATACAATATACAATTAATATAATTATATAATATAAAATTATATTATTTTATAGAAATAATATAATTTTATATAATATTATATACAATTAATTAATAATTGTATATATGCGTACCGTTGTATACATGCATATCGTACAAGGAGCGTACCGTTCACTGGGAATTAACCAACATTTTTTGCTATTAAAGAAATATTATTAATTTTTAGTATGTACGTTTTGGATTGATTAAATATTAATTTTGGTAAATTATATAAATTGATTGGCTCTCTATTATATTCTTTGCTATATATATGTATATTAAATTCATGCTATTTCTAATACTTGGGACGTAATAATGCTTTTTCCATTGCCAGTTTTATGTTTTAATTTATATTTTTTGTTCTAACAATGTCTTATGATAGAACAGATCTCACAAGTAAACAAAAACTCTACTTCGTTTTTTTTTCTCAATTCCTAATTGTTTTAAATTAAACATTTAAAATATAAATTGCTTATTACTTAACTATTTTTCTAACCAAATATTTGAAATGTAATTTCTACAGATGGTAATATTTTTCTTGCAGCAAAATTGTATTAATTTAAATAACAAACTAATACAATAATAAATTTGAACATATGATAAATATTTCATGCATTATATATTTTAGAAGCTGGATATTATAAAATTCCTAAAGTATATGCTTAGTCTTGATATAATATTATAAACAAATTATTATAAGAAACTATGCTATGGATTTAAGGACATTGGTTAGTTATTGAGTCTTGTTTGTCAATATTTTATAGAATAATTTTTAAAGGCGTGTTCCATAGTTCTCTCTCATTTGATTAAAAAACTAATATTATATTAAAATAACGTTTTCATGGATCACAAATGAGGAAATTGTTTACCTATTTTATAATTTGCTCTATTACATCCTTAAATAAGCTTAAAAGTTGTAAAAAAATTTGTTTTTTTTTATTTTTTGTTCATAAACTTTAACTGTAGAAGGAAAATTAAAAGAAATATTCAAAACTGCAATGCATATAATCTAAAATTCCCATGCATCACTAATTTCAGTTCAAATTTCATTGGGAAAATATTTCCAAAGCATTTGATTAGAAAATTGAAACCCACTTTAAAAATTTTTAAAAATTGCATTCCAAAAAAATAATTTAGAAGAAATAAATACCAGTTTTTAAACATTCAAATTTCATAAATTATATCATTAATAGGTTGAATTTTAAAAATAGAAATATCAAATTGATTATTATAGGTAAATTTTATGTAATGAAATTCCATTCAGCATACAAATGAAGGAGGATTATTTTTAATCCAAAATGTCACTAACTGAATATTTTATAGGCAATTATTGCATTACATTAAGTTTTATAGTCAAACAAATTTTTACAAGTTTAACCAGAATTTAATAATTTTGTTCACATATGTCAAGAACTAAGAAAATATTTGGAAATGTAGTCAGTTTAATCATTGAACATAATCAGAACTGAAAAGACAGATCATATCAATTTGCTACCAGTTTAACAACAAGTAATAGAACTATAGGTATTACTGCGGAAGCAGACACAATTCTAATTGTATTGACATTTATTTTCGATTAGGAAAAATTAAGAAAAAACAAATTAAAATTTGTTAATAATATACTTTAGAGTGGGAACTAGTTTCTTCTTTTAGCGATGTGAACGATAAATATTCATAAAAAGAATGAAAACACATTAAAAATTATTACTAACAAATTTATGAAAGAATTATCCCCAATGTTTTGTAATAAATTAAAATTTATGAAAAATAATGAAAGAACTTTTCTTGACAATCTACATTGCAGGAAAAATATAACTTTAAAATTCAACATTTAGCATGACCTACAAAAATTTTATACTCAATTACAAAATATCAAATAGACTGTTTGCTTTAAGAGGTGCATTTAATTATTGTACACTTAAACATTCAATAAAAATCATAGAACTCAACATACAATTTAAAGATTCAAAATTGTTGTGTAAACATTCGGCTACGATAATAAACGAAGATATATCCAAAAATATGAATTATATAAGAGAAATTTTCCTTCTCCATATAGGTTATTTTTCCTTGAGGAAAATAAATGTTTTATAGTTTGGAAATATAATCAGTTTAATTGGTAAAACATGAAATTTAAAAATATTTTACTGAAGTTGTCTATAGAAAAGCTTACAGTTAAAAACTTTCATAAACTCATTTTAGGTTCATATTTAGGAGTATCTCAAAAACAGGAACTTTCTTATCGGAATTTCTGCCGATCACGAACAACCGTCTAGTTGTCTGGAAATTGAAACTATTCGGCAACATCGATTTCGATTAACAAAATTTAGTTCACAATCCAAATCATATGTAGGTCACTCTCAAATTTCAATAGTTGAAATTGTGAAATATTTTATTTAATGACAGTATGATAAAATAAAATATATGTTATGATTAATTATTCCAAAAACTTTAACATTATATAATTAAAAAAATACTTTCACTTTCATTAAGACCTTAAGTTTCGAAATCAAAACAACCAATGCAGAATGTTCGTCGAATTTCATAAATCTTTAAACCAATGTCAAAATTGACTATCTGTTCAACCTTACATATAGACTAGAAATATTTCTATAAACTAAGATTAAATTATTCTGAATAAAATCATTGAACTGAGTATGTAATGGCTCGCAGATTTATTCTCACATTAGGAAACAATTCATTATTCTTGTTAAGTAATAGTGGGAAAAAAAAGTGTGTAAATCAATGGCAAGTATAACGTCAAACTTCTTATACGCATTTATTTGAATTGATTATAATTTTTCTTATTTATGTATACATTATAATGATATAAGCATTTACAGTCAGGCATATGTTATTAATAGTATGTCATATTCTTTTTAACAAATCGCAAAATTAAATATAATTAATAATATTTTTATTTAATAATTATCGATCAAGTTATTGAAAAAAAATATATTTTGCCTCGATCTATGATTATTTTTATTTCACAGCACAATCTCCGCTATATTATTCATTCTATTTCTTAAATGAATGAGCGATTAGGTTAGTACTATAATAATATATCAATCCCATAGCAACTTTTCTTTTACCGCGAAAGAAAAACTCCATCATAATCCAAATATATTTCCTATTTTATTAATGACCACATTATTGTGAATATATTGAGCATAAAAAAAAATTAGTGTCAAAAATTTCAAAATTTTGATTCTCAGTGCCAGTTTCTTAAATATTTGCTATAAATGGGATCGTATCGTGAAGTTAAGATTGTTTAGATATATTTAATGTAATCTCTGTGTCTACTTATTTAAATGAAAGACAGTTGTCTATTTCATGATTTATTATTTCTGTGTAAGTTGATGGCTTATTCTGATTTATTATTTCATAACTAATGAATATTTGAGAAAATCATATAATTTTGGTCAAATACATACTTTTTCTGCATTCCAAAGCACATATGGTAGTATTTAATTACATAATTATTTCAGTAATAAAATGTTTCCATTAATAAATGATACTGTACTTTTCCATTTAAACTTGTAAAGAAATTTTTCTTATTACTTTTGGCAACTATATTCTTCTATATTTGATATATATTCTTCTGTATTTGATATATTTTTCTCATTGTATTGCTTTGTTTACAGTATTGCTCATTTTTCAATGTATTACTTTGATTCCATTTATTTCAAATTTTGATATAGTAGTGTTTTCTTCTTATAGAGATACTCTTTGGAGGAATAACATGAATATTTTTAGATCTTTGTTTTTCATGTTTGTCAGAAAAGGGTGTCTGTTTTGCATGGCTGACCATCTTCCTCCTGATGAAGACGTGGTCCCTATGCTCTTTCCTTAATTATGTTATATTACATTGTTTTTCTTGATTTTTTTCCTGATTTTATCTTATTGATATTAAATTGTATAGTTTTTTCTTTGTTTTATCTTTATCTATTAAATATATCTTACTTAATATTTATATATATTAACTATATTTATGAAAAATAAGTACTATAACATAAGAAATGTTTTATATTAATAATAACAGTAGTTTTGTTCACAAATGGCATTTAGGCCACATAAAATAGGTCACTATTGTGTGTGTGTGCGTGGGATGTCAACAAAGTCAAATAATATCTTTGGTTGTGGCAGACTAAATATGACTGTAATTTCCTTGATTTCTACTTCTGAATGATGAAGGTCAAGCTGGTAGCTGAATTGGTTTGTGTTCTTGCTTTCTGTTCAACAGTTTGTGGGTTCCAATCTTACTTTGGGCTTGGATGTTTGTGGCGGTTTAGACTCTATTTTAAACCTTACATCCTGGTTTAATTTGCCTTTGTGTGCAAAAAATGACCACAAACTAATCTAAATGAGGAAGACACACTTACCTATGGAGTTATAGTGTCTTCCTATATAGATACTATCAACTCTGTCCTTGAGGTCTAAATGTAACAGAAAATTTTTTTTAAAAAAGTCTTTTTCATTATTAGCAAAAATTATCAAAATTTATGTATACAATAATTTAAATCTAAAATTCATTCTTTTTATTGGCAATCTTTCTAATTTTCTGCTTCAAATTCTGCATAAATTTTTGTAATGCTTATTTTGCTTTAAGTAACCTTTACATATCAGAAATTATGTTTCTGATTATTATCCACTGTGCATAGAGATTTTTAAATTTCTTATGAAAAACTAAATTTAATTTGACTGTTTGAATTTCCAATTGTTTATAAGAAACAAGGTATATAAGTTTTAGGTTTATTTTTTGTTTCTCGTAACTTTATACCAGAATCATTCTAACTTCAGAAAATAGAAGAGTACATCAATTTGAAAAAGCTTGTTTATTAGAAAACTTTTGTTTATTGTTCATATTTTAATTAAAAGTGCTATAAACTAAAAGCAATTTGTGTTATAAATTTCAAAGTATTTATCATAAGCATAATGAAGATAAAAGCAAGCAACATTTTATGTCAATTAAAGGTTAAAGACACTACCTAATTTATTCCTGCATATCTAACCAATCTTAAGCTTGTCTTTTTTGAACCTTGTGCCACAAAACCCAACTAACCAATCTTTAGGAATTAGAACATCAATATACATTCATGACAATGTAGGCAATGCCCAGACTCAACCTTAAGGTTAACAGGTTTGGAATACTCACCCATCACCATTTCGATCCATATTCAGGTGACAAAGTTCCACCTGTGCTGGCACACCTCTCTCTACATACACGTCACAGATTAATGTGGATAGGTCTCTAACCCACAGAGTTCCAGCAACCCAATTGGGGAGAATATCATGGTTACCCTGTCAATCACTTCCCACTGCAAATAATACTTCCTTTTTTGATCTTAACAGGAAGTGTCGTAAAGCAATTGATTCATTGGAGCTGTAGAATATGTACAACTGAGTGATACTCGAATTATTCTCAAACTAAGAAATAGCTGCCTTTTTTCTGGTATATCATTGTTCAAGACCAACTGTCAGAAACTCTTAACTGAATTGCCAAGAGTTTGAATTGCTATCTCTGAGATCTTATATTGATCCCTTAAAATGAGTACTGAAAGTTTTCTTCTACCTAAATCCAAAATCGATTGCAAATAAGCAAATTCACATTGAAGACCATCTTTGACAGCTAGCTCTGGAAATTATCAGTTCCATTCCTAAAGATGCAGTGTAGGTCTATAGTTTGTGCAAAAGATTATACTGTCATCAGTATTTTTATTAAAATCTTTACCTTGAGACTACAATAAGCTCTGCCTTACGATGCAAGTTAATTGCAATCAATATAGAGCTTGATGCTATCAGTTTTATGATTGTGATTTTAGGTAACTATGGATTTTGTCCTACTGCCGCAGTACATTACAAAATCTAAGTAGTTGGTTATCTGGAAACAATGAAACCAATACATTTATTTTCCTCAAACTGAGGAAGATATTTCGGATCTATGATATCCATCTTCAATAAATCTTATCACCCATTAATATGGAATATTGAGCAGACACTTACTTCTGTGTTTTTACCACCAATTTATCAAAACATGAACATGTTCAATTAAGTGCAGCCCACTTAATTACTGGCCTACAAAATAGCTGCCCAGCTGAGACAGTTTTTTTCAAGTATGATATATAAGCTCTGTTTATCAGATGCCAAAACTAATTTGTCAAATTATTTCAATAAACCCTTCAGTTATGGTTCTCAAAATTGTACTTCTATCATGATTAGATCTTTAATCAAAAAATAAAAAAAAAATATCCCTTTTCTTTCACATATCTTGTAGGCTTAAATTACATTCTGTTGAGAGCCATTCTTTAAAATTTATTATTAACCCTTTGAAAGCTTTTCCTGACATCCATTTTCACCAAGGCTCTTTTTCAAACAAAAAAATTGACATATCAGATTATCTTCGGCAGATTAATCTGAAAATTTTCAATGACATTCCTTTTAATGCTCTCCAGATTTACATAGACAGCAGCAAAAATGAACATGGAAATTGTGGTAGTGGTATCTTTGTTAAAATACATTCTAGTAGCTTTACCATCAAGATTTAAAATCCAGATCACTGTTCTGTTTTCCATTCAGAACTTAAAGCAATTGATCTTAAGGTTGCTGATTTTTGTACTGACTGTAAATATATCTGGAAAAAACACCGATAGTCATAGTTCATATAGTATAAACACTGATAGTCATAATACAACACTATCCAACACCTCCAAGATTGATCTCCTATCAGTGACAGAGCTTCAATATCTGTGTGTCTGTGGCTCTCCACTTACTTATCAACAGCTATATTCAAATGAAAGATCTAAAGTCAATTTAATTTGACTTTTTTATTTTCACTCTATTGATATATCCAGCTGAGTACCAAGGGATACTTTTGCATTATCCCTTGTCACTCAGCTGGAAATCAAGTGTGACCATAGCTCTCAGGCTTCTGTGACTAAATTAACAAGTGATCACCTTAAGTATATTTCTTTTGATAGTGGCAGGAAAGTCTACCCCACTTGTAAAAAATGCTGTGACCATCATCCAAGTTCATCAAATCATATTCTGAGTTATATTAGACTTTCTAAGGGGCACTTAAAATCCAATCCCTGTATTACAGACTTTTGTCAGTTAACAAGCTTCTAAAACTGATCTGACATATATTTAGAGGTAGTTAGAGAATAAGCAACAAAATAACAGATAACTACTTGCTTATCAAACAGATTATTCTGATAACAAAATATCAAATATCGGTACCTTTTGTTTCTGTTAAACTAAAACAATTCTTACAGAATATGATGGATAAGACATATAGAAAATTTTAATCTTTACTGTTCATGTCTAACAGCATTCTGCTAGTAAGGAACTGTTGTAATTTCAACCTCTTTAATATTTTTTTTCATATCAGAGCCTTCCAAAATTGGCTCAGATGTCAACCATAACAAAAGAAAATTAGGTTTTTTATTGTGACAGAATAGTATAACTATTGCAAATCAAAATTTCTGCTAAGCATAAAGTTTTGAAATAATTTGCAGTTCTTAAAAAAAAAAAAATGTATTTGTTTTAGAAAACGAGAGTGTTGGAACTTTTTTTAATGAATGCAAACTCCCATCTTAGAAAGCCATAGAAATTTAGAAATATATTGACCAAAACATATTTATGATATCTTAATGTTAAAACTATAAAAGTATTAAGATTACCTTATTTGGTACTTACATATTATGTCAACCATATCTGCGAAAAAATATATATCATTTAACAATGCAATTTAGCAACATATAAATTGCAAATAAAGTTTATGTCTATTTGTTAAAATAAAGATATTAGTAAACTATTCTAAATATCTTTTACATTGTGAAAAAAAATTTTAAAATTTGCCAAATTCAATGACATATTTTGATGACACATAAGGTTGATATAGGATAATACATAAGTACCCATTATTTTAGGTACTTACGTATTATCGCAACTATGTTGGCGCGATTTATAAGTTTGAGTAAGAAAGTATGAATAGAAAGAAAATGTACATTTATTAATTACAGATAATTTTTAATACTGTTTTTTATATTATTTTGTTTTAAAATATAAAATAGCAACTAAACCCTTGTGGTTTCGAATTTGAATAAGTTGCAGAATTATTTTTTCGGCGTAAATTTTTTGGCTATTGCTTTTAGCACTGATTGAAAACCGTCTTCGCCATTAACTTCGTCACTTATTTTGCGATTAATCGAATTTTGGCCTGGTTGCGTTAATACGTAAGTACCTTATTTTATTATATGTGAGAATCTTCAGTTTTCTATATGAAAACTGAAGATTCTGACATACAGAGCCATTGTTAAATCTATTATTTGTTATAGATTTGAGATAAGGATATGAGGGAATGTTATAAAGAATTTTTGAAAATATGGATGATTAAAGAGATTTTCAGAGAAGTGAATGATAATGATATATTAAAAATTGGAACCAATCTGTGACTGTTATGAGCAATTAGGTTTAGTCATGGGAATCAAAAATGCCAGTAGTGATAATGGAGATCAGTAGAATATATCAAAGATTCCTAAAGGAAAATTTTATAAACCTATCTAAATTCAGAGGAAAACCAAGAGTTAGTTGAGCAGATTAAATTTAATTGGATTTGAGGATATTGGGAATACCTAATTGAAATCTAAAGGCAACTAGTCATATGGAATCAAAAACTCTTTGAAGAAATTAGTTTTAAAAAGGCTAATTATCATTCATTATGATTATTAAAAAATATTTAGAAAATATATTAAGAAACTGCTCTTGTTTCAAATGTTTCATTGCTTAAGTTATACTTTCCTTAATCATTTTCATAGAATCATGTTGAAACAATATATCTTGTATTTGTGTTTCATCTAATTAATATGTTTCTATTAAGTAACAAATTCTTATTTAAATGATTATTTCTTTATTATAAGAAAATTGTAAATTGAATGTAAATTATCTTTGCTTTTTAGGATGTTTTTTTCTTCTAGTATTTTTGCCAGAAATATATTTTGTGTTATGCAGCTTATAAAAATAGTTATGATTGTATTTTGTGTGTTTAAATTTTACTTAGAAAGAGATGCAATATTTGAGATTCTATGCTTCATTTTCCTCTAAAAAAAATCCTGAAATATCTGCTTCTACTATTGCTATAAGCAGCCAATTGTCAAAAAGAAATATATTAATGTTTATGCAAAAATCAAAATGCAATGCTTAAAAAAATAATTTTTTTTATGAACCTTGTGTGTTTAGGAATTTTCTTATTTATAATTTCTGCTAATTATTATATACCTATTTCTTTAATTAAATGATGATAGAGATTTCAGTAAATAAGAAACACGTTTTATGTTCAAAATCAAATTCAAATTGAATTACTGTAGCCAGCTTAATCAAGAATTATTTCATTCTTTATTAAGCTGGTTACAGTAATTCAATTTGAATTTGATTTTGAACATAAAACGTGTTTCATATTTACGTCTTGTGTAAAAAGAATATTTGTGAAACAGAAATTGACACAAAAACTTTTGAAATGATTTTAAATATATTTTTAAAACTTACAATATTTAAATAAGCACATTTTGTTTTTTGAAATAATAAACACATCAATAAAAACTATTGACAACAAAAATTGTTTTCATTTTTTTAATAAAATTTACTTTAATTTGTTTTGAGTGATTATTGATTCTTATAGATTTAAAACTGTAATTTATAATGTGTATATATATTGTAACTAATATTTAGTTTTTTTTTAATTTCCTACACTTTCTGATTTTTTTGTCCTTTACAGTTTTTTCAGAGCTATCTGTGTAAAAAGTGTCCAATATGTGGGACTTTTAAAAAAGCCATCTTACACAATAGATGATATCAATGTTTATAATAAAAGGAATTTATTTTCACTTCCTAATCCACTTGGAAGCAAACGCAAGGAATATTCAGAGAAAAGAATTCTAGGGTAAATACTGACTTTTGAATCATTATTTTAAATAACTGTTATGAGAAATTTTCTTATCAATTCTTTAGATCAGAGATTAAGAAGATTTATTCAAAAAATTCAGATCAAAATAGATTTGATTAGAAATTTATGATAGTAAAAATAAAAATTTTATTAAAACCAATTTATGAAAAATATTGTTTTATAAAGCTAATACTGATCTGTTTAAATGTTTTAGCAAGATCAATTGAAAAGTAACAATTAAATCTAACTCTTTTTGTGTGTTTTAATACAGTAGATGCCCATTTTTATGAACTTATAAGGGACTGGTAAAACAATTTGAATAATAGTATATGAAGTTATTAATATTTTTATTTTATAAAAGTACTTTTTCTTCATAAATAAAATACTATTAGAAAAAATTATTTAGAATGCACTATAAAAATACTTGCAAAATAAGATTCATGTTTAAAAATAACCCGTTTATTTTACTGAGGAAAAATCTGGCAGTGTAATCATTTATTTTTTTCTATCAAAAGCTATGTTTTTAAAATGTTTCACAATGTATAAAAGAATTTAACTGTTTTTTCCCTAAAAAAGTATCTTAGTCTTGCGTTAGCCATTCAGCTGCTTGCAGCATGTCCACTTTTGGACTTTGTGAAATAAAACCTAACAACCATTCAGCTGCTTGTTTTGCAGACATTTTTTGCACTACATCATTTTCTTCTTTGATACCTGAAAGCTCTTTTTTGTTCTTATTTATTATGTTCTTAATAATTTCATCATCTGATGTCTTCTGTTGATATCATTTGTGATTATATTAAAAAGGAACTTAAAAAAATTTCAAGCATCAAAAAGATTCTTTGTCAGAGTTTATTCATAAGTGATTCATCTTCACTCAAGTCATTGGGTAAAAAAATACTTTGGCTTTCTTCACTTACAGTAGTTTCTTTAATGAAGCATGTATATTAAAATATTCTCGATAGTGTCTTTCCTTCAACATGGTTTCAAGCATTGATTGACAAATTCATCACTCTTGAAAGAAAATTTCATAATGCCACTTCAACTCAAAGCCTATAATCACTGTATGCAAAACTACCCTGCATATGCCCTGATCCATGGACTGTAAGGCAGAAGTTAGATTAGGCGGCAGAAACTCCACAAGAATCTATTCAAAATCTGGGATTAAAAATGTTTTTATACTAATGATACTTGCTGAACCCAACCTGGCCCATCTGGGCAAATGGAGTAAAAAAGAGCATCTTCCATTTTAGAACTGAGTATCGCTCTGACAAGGGTAAAAGTATGACTTTTGCTTAAAGGTGGCAGCACTATCCGAGTCTTTCAATTTAAAAATAGGAAGCCTGAGAAACCCAAGGGCTGGCTCCTAACACTCCCAGAATTATAATTTGGAATGGAAGATATTGTGACCACAACATATTTTATGCCCTCCCCCCAGTCGTCATTAGTAAACATGACGTATCTTCAGATAAGCCAGGATTCGAATTCGCTACCTTCCAGTAATGAGAACAACGCCCTAACCAACCAGGCGACTGCACTATTATCCATAATTAGTAGAACTTTACGATTGTCTGATGAAAACTGTCAGTTTAAGTCTTTCAGCCAATTTTTCATAAATGTTTCCAGTTATCCAAGCTTTGATGTTGGCATAATAAGCAGTTGATGCATTTCTTGAACAGTTTTTAAACATCTAGGCTTTAAGTATTTTCATTTGAAAAGCATTGGCAGTTTTTCTGTTCCATTTATTTTGGCTGCAAGCAACACTAATTTTTTGCTTTGTTAACAATTTTATTCTTAGTTTTTAAAATTGTCAAGAGGCTGTTCTTTGAAGTTCCATATTTTTTTGGCAATTTTTCTTTTTATTTATTTATTTATTTTTTTTTTTTTTACTTCAATTGATACATAATGATTTCTTCAACTGTGACAAATCCTCAACAAAACTGCTCAATCTTCCTCTCAATAAACAAAACATCATATATTGAGTTCTTCAAATGAAACAAAACCAATAACAGAATTCAAACTTTTAAAGAATTTTTCCATTTTCTAATTGCTTTCATAAAGAGAAAACGGGAGTCAAATTAGGCATCACAGTTCCTTTCCATCAAATATCTGATATCCATGTATCTTTAAATATTAGTCCAACAATGTCTGGAATGTCTGCATATGTTGATCTGTGGTTCAAGAATGAATCAGGTTCTCTGGTGTATATGAAAAAGAAATCATAATTTGATCAAAAAATAAAAGAAATAATCAAGTCAAAAAAGTAGTAGTTCAAGTCAAAAAATAAAAGAAGTAGGAAATTTTTTTTTAGAAGAAATGAAAGTTTTTAAAATTTTAGTTTGTAACTTGGAGTTAAAATTATCATTGAGTTTTTGTATCAGGGTAGAGATTAGCCACTTTTACAAGTACAGTAGAGACTTGTAAAAACAAGTGTCTTCTGTACTTGTAAAAATTAAATTTTGAAATATAAAGTTTAATTTTTTAATTAAAATTAAAGTTTAACTATAAACTTTTAGGAAATTATATGTAAACTTGCAAATTTAATCTTATAACATGTAATTAATTTTCATGGGAATTAATTTTATTGAAAACAATTTAACAGAAAAATATTTTTTTATTATCAATCAATTTGGTGAATAGTTATATATTTAATAAAAGCTATTAGTTAAATAAGTATTAATTACTTTTCAATCATGAAATTTTAATTGTGTTACTGTTCAATATTTTAAAATGGAGTAATTATAAAATTTAAAAAAATTTTCCATAGCATTTAATTGATTTCTTCAAGTAAGAAAAATTAATATTAATATTGGCAATAATAATTGTTGACTTCAATATGTATGATTCTATTTAATCATATAATTAATCTTGTTTGATTATAAACCTGTAACTTTTTTTACGTAATATACTGGGAAACCAATATAAGAATTGCTTAATAATTATACATTCTGCTTTTTCTATTGTATATGAAATAAAAAATTTTGGTTTTTATGTTTTAAATGACTGAAAATTTATTCTTATAGTTTCAACCTTGTTAATATAAAAATTTAATATTACTTATTCAATTATATGTATTCAAAAATTTACATTTAATTGTGAATTTTTATGAAAGATAAAACATTATCATGAGAATTTGTATATTTAAAATATACAAAAATATTTAATATTTTTATTTTTAAATTTTAAATAAATTTGTGTATTTAGCATAAACAGAGTAGTCAACATTTTAAGTATATTTTTAAATTCAGGAAATTTGTGAATGGCAATATTAATCTTCCAAAGTTTGTTTAAATAAAATAAATTGGAAATTTCAATTTCAGTATAATTTTATCCAATTTTATTGAAGTTGATGTTTATAAAGTCTATATTAATGACATAATTTAAATAATTAAAATAACTATATTAAATAACTTAGATTTTTATTAATATAAACTGAAAAATGATTCAACTCTTAAAATTCAAGTAACTTAACTATAATTATATGTAAAATTACATTTTTCCAAAACGGTTTCTTAGTGATAACACAGTAAAATTAAATAGAAGATTGAAATCATTAGTCTTAGCTTTGATGATATATTATTCAAATTCATATGGTTTCTAATGTAAAGTTGAGTTTTCTATTAATGTAAGCTTTGCTTTGGATGTTTTGGGGATTTTTTACAATATAAATCAGTTTTTTTATTTTCTTCATTATATTTAGTGACACTGAACTGCCTACTATTTTTAATAAATTACTTGTTATGACATATTTTTGAGAACCAGAGTATTTTACCTGAAAAATTTCTTTTACAAGTTCAGAAGCCCAGCTAACAATTGAATGATTAGCATTCTAGTCTTCAGTTCAACAGTTTATATACTTGATCTTAGGCATGGATATTTATGCTAATTCAGTTTACTTTAAACTGTAAATTACAATGTAAATAGTGTTTGTGTGGGAATTTTCATAACATGAACAAATTAGACTATCTACCATTTTTAGATTTAATAGTAATTAAATAATCTTTAACTATTGATTCACATAATGCAAGTTGTAGCAAGTACTTCAATTTAAAATATAAATGTAATTGTTTGTCCTAAAAAGCCAAAGTATTGGATTTTCAGTATTATATTTCGACCAACTTAAGATTGAAACTATACTTTTTTTTATTATAAATAAAAAATATAATTATTATAGCTTCCAAAAACATTTAAATTATAAAAGTAAAATTATTGATTGCCTATAAAAACATTAAGATAATCTCAAATTTGTAATTTGCTAATATAAAAAAATGAATTTTTCTCTTCCATTTTCTTCCACCCCTTAACTTAAGGTTGGATCTGAAAGACATAATCCAATATTTTTTATGACAGCATGAAATAACCAATCATATGAGGCAGGTTGAGCATAACCATGAGTTAGTATTCTGTCCTAGTAAATGAACATATGTTAGGCTCTTGACATTCATTCGTATTTAAAGATTTTCATTTTTTATGTACTACCTGTTTTTGATAGTTTGCTCATTAGCTACTAAACTCAGGTGGTAAAGCATATAAATAAACAGAACTCTATTTTCCCTCCATGAGGCATAATTTACTTTTCTGATAGTTCTTAAAATATTTCTATTTTGCTATATTTAAGGTTTATTATCATTTCTGTTAGTTTTTAACTATATTTTACTTCCTTTCTTATTTAAAAAGCAAAATTCTTATTACTATGACAAGAAAGCTTTATCAGAAGAGAATTATATTCGCATAATAAATCAATTTGGGATATGGATGAAAATTATTTATTTTCCAAAGAATTAGAAAATTATTTTTATAATAAAAATATACAACATATTTTTGTTTAGAGATCATGTATTGTAGGTCTTTATATTTCTGTGTTTTGAGGTTTTACTCATTTTTTTATTTTAAATTTTTATTATTTCTTATAAGTACTCTTTTGTTTCTTATTAATTTAAAAGTTCATTAATACATAAAATTAATCAATTAAAACTTGATTAGGTTTAACAGCTTATATTTATCTTAAAGTAACAATTTCTTACATGTTGTCCTGGAAATGGAAGGAATAAAATTATTAACAGTGTCATATTTATGTAATCATATAAACTGATTCTGAATATTATAACTTTAGAGTTTAAATGCTTGTGATTTTTTGTCTGATATATGAACTTAGCAATGCAAATTTTTTATCAACTAGGACTGTAATGTTCTCATGATTCTGTCATTTCCAGAATAGTTGAATAACATAACACATTTCTTTTAGGTAACACATTAATGTTTATGTGTTAATTTAGACATTTTTGAAAAATATAAAGTTTTTCCAGTTAATTGTCTGCCTTTCATACTTTAACTCCAGTTTCCATTGCTGGGCCCTGTCCTACATATGGAAACTATGAAAAACTGAGGAAAGATAAATGTTTACAATACCATTTTTCCTTAAAATGCATCTGCTATCTTTTTGACCATCCCATTAAGAGTCAGATAAAACAAAAATTCTAAATTTATTTAAATGCTTTCCTTTATATTGGCTCACAAGCTTTAGCTTACATTTTCCCTTTACTTATTCTGTTTTAATGGAAAAATAACCTGTATTCTACTATTTCTATTATCATTTAAAAAATCAATTGATTAGAAATATGCATTATATTTGTGATACAGTGATATTCCTAGGTAGTGAAATCAAATCATTATTAACATAAAAAAGTCGTAATTATGTAAACATTATTCACACAGACCTTTTGAAAATTTAAAACTATATATGTAACATATTATTTATATTTAAAACAAATAAAAAAACATATTAATATAATACATATGAAATATTTTCTTTCTTACAATATTCATAGTGAAAAAAATTAATTACCATCATAAACTCTAGATAAGGCATCTGCAGTAACATTATTATTGGACTTATGAACTATTGTGATCTGATAGCGAGAGAGAGCCAATCACCATTTCTGTAATTTGGCATTCTTTGGAATGTTTTCCGTATGGTATTTCAGAGGCTTGTGATCTGTGAATAAATTTATGGTAGTTTAGTAAGTTCATACTTCAAATTTACCTAAAGTTGATTGATTCGAGTAATGACAGTCCTCATAAAAGCATCAAAATTTTGCATCATTTTGTAGCCTAACAATTGCATCTGGCTATCAACTGTGCTGATTCATAACACAGAACACATACTGATGTCCCATAAAAGACAACTTCAATAGGTTCTCAAATATCAGCATTCACTACTTAAAAGGGTAATTCTAGTCTACCAATAGCTTGAAAAAGGTCACCATCCTTTTCACTGATTGGAATTTCCTAATCAAAACTTGCATTACCTATTTTAATGCAAAGTTCATTTAACCCTTTCTTCACACTCTTATTAGAAATTTGAAATACTGTATTTACCTGTGGGCCAAATTTCTTCAAATGACCTTCTTCTTAACATTTGTAACACTTAAATAACTTTTTACATGAAACACAACTCACAATATTACCTTAGAAACGATTCTCTGGTTGTAGAACTGGGTTCTTTTGATAAGTATAATTCTTTCTTTTCTCTAAAACTTCTGACTTAAGCTGGAAAAGATTTCCTTACAATTTCATTCTACTTTCTTCCATGTGGGCCTGGAATGAATTGTGCATTATTGTGAGAATTACTTCTAAGACTTTTTTGTATTGAAATTAAGAAATTTTCGATTTCCCTCACCAATTCAAGAACTAGAAGTCAATTTCAGTCTCTTTCAAAAATATCTGGACCTTTACATGAGTAGTCAAACTCTTTTTTATTTTGTCAACTATAATAAGTTCTTCAAGTTTAGCAAATGTTTCTATGTCTCTTAATTTTAAGTACAGTTCTAATACAGCTTCTACATAGGAATCATTCATTGTGTAATTTAGAAAAAAAATCAAAATTCTTCTTGTGTTGAAAAAATGTTATTGTGTATTCTCTTAAAATGAAAATGACTGAAGGAGATTCAGATTATTATGAAAATTTTATTATACTAATCTTCTTCAGATAACATAGTATTTATTCCTTTGGCCTAACCTTTTAAATATTATAAAATAACACTGTTCCTCTTCATGTTGTTCGAGTACTTCATAAAGCTTGAACATCATTTTTGCATGATAGAAAATGAAGGGTCATTCTTCTGCTCATTTGGGGTATCTAAAATTACAACTTTCATTATATTTAAATAACCTTGATTAAAGTGTTTCCTAATTTATTTTGTCCATATTTGACAGTGATTCTGAATTACTCTCATCCTTCTTTTAATTCAATTTCACACACTTTAATTTCATGCTCATGTTCTCTTTGTTTCTTTTGTACAATTTGGTTTCTTCTTTCTCTATCTGATGGGAAATTATAGTATTTATTAATTCTTAAACAAATGTCTCTTCACATTGTTTAGATTGTGTAATTGCATTTTTTAAATCTATTATTTTAGCATCTGGAGGAATCTGTTCCACTTGCCAAAGGCCATTTTAACAATTTAATGTTTCAGCAATTTACTAAAACTTAAATTATCAAACATTAAAAATTAATATTTAAATTCACACAAATCACATTTCAAAGATCATTAAGTATTAAACATGACAACTAAACATCAAACTTACTAATCAAAGTAAAACAAAATAATTAGTAATATGCATTTAATGTGTATCATTCTTTCATTTTATTTTAAAGTAAAATATAATATGCAATCAGAATTACTGAACAACAAGAAATTATTCACCATTGCAAGCTCTTTTGAAACATAAAATAATCCAAAATTTCATGTCTTAAAATATTTCACACTTTCATTTCTGAATCAAAATTAAAAATCTAAATTTAGTTACTTAACATATTAAGTAAAAAATAATCATAGTAAATAATTAATATTGATTATAACATTAACAATTCAATTTTCTTGAAACAGTTTCTTATTCAACAACCTTATTTTGTTGTTGTTTCATGTCCTCCTTGTCTAGCTACTGCTAGATAAGGTCCATGAGATTATTAACCCTCAAAAAGTTCAAAAACATTAAAGGATTACTTAATAAGTCGTTGTGGAAGTGGGATGAAGACAATCCAAAATGTGTTCTGAAGAAGTATTCTCTGAAGCACACTTGTTGTATGTTCGAAAAATCTTCTGACCTCTAGAAACAAAGCCCCCTCAAGTGGCCACTGGCAAATCGTCTTATATTGTTTAAATAATAAACATATCAGATTGATTATTCAAAGCTCTAAGCAAAATACTAATATCATCTTACACCACTTTTAACCAAAAATATGTTGCATCAATTTATTATTAAATAATACAGCAGTTTTTAAATTAATACACATAAATTAAAAAATGCACAATTACCAGCATTCAACATAAATTTGTGTCTAAAATAAAAGTTACTTAATTCATATATGAAATAAAATAAATATTGACTTTTAATGTAATGAGAAGCAATCAAAATATACAGACTATTTGCTTTATAAATGACTTTCCAAAGTTATTATACAATAATTTTGTATTAACCTGGAACAAACCCTGAAAATAAGTGTCACTGTGATGTTCTCACGATCCTGTCATCTCCAGGATAGTTGAATAACTCAAAACACATTTCTTTTAGATGGCACACTTATTACACATTATTAATTTAGACATTTTTTTCCAAATTTTTTAAAGGTATTTTACATTGACTAGAAACTGGACTTTATATCCCTAGTAATCAAAAACCAACAACCCTTCTCTCTCCAACAGAAATACTTTTTAATATCTCCATATGTCCACCACTGGAGATATGGAGCTGGAACTAAGGAGCGTAATAAAATCAAAAGTTCTAGTTCCAATTAATTGTCCGACTTTCAAAAGGAAAACTCCTTTCTCTCTGTTCGGTAAGAAGTAACAAATACATACCAATCTGAAATGGTTTACTCAATGAAGATGTTGGATCACTTTAATCCGATAACTTATGTCATGAATCTAGAACCATGAAGGACAGTACAGTTAGTCAAAGCACTGGAGTTGGTGTGACAGCACATCAACTGTGAATACTTTGAAAAGTCTTATTTCTCTTCCTGCATGTCTCAGTGTTTTTTTATGCTAAGACCTTTTGATGAGTGATCACATTAATGACTAGACTGTATAGTGCAAAATAAAATAATATTACACAAAATAATTCATGTTAAATGGCTACTTTTCTCTTAGAAACAGTAACTTTATATCCTTTTCGATTTAGATCGTGTTTATAATCCTAATATTTTAGTTTTAAAAAGTGTTTTAAACTACCAAAGTTTCCAGATTGTCATTATTATTATTATTTATTTATCGTAATTACTCTATTTTTGTTATTCTATGATAGATGTTTTTTCTACATTAAAATTCAGTCACTTGAGCACTAAAATGTAGTCAATATGTTTTTTTTAAATTATTTCTACCAGCAAAAACGGAAACAGAATTTGCATTACTAATATCTAGTATCATCACATTAATGATAAATTCATTTAATTTTTTTAAATCTTGATATTTAAATTTCATTAAAGACTTAAATTTTTTCGAAACTGTTAAAAATTTGCTCATTTATTCATCTTTTCACTATGCTTTGTAATACAATTGATGATTGATTTCAATGAGAAAGCATAGCCTGCTATTAAAAATTATGTCAATCATATTTTAAAGTAATCTCTAAAATATTAATCATTATTTTGTTTCTCAAGTCAAAGTTTGAGAATGAACCATTTGTTGTTAAGCACATGAAATTACTGGAGCTTTTTGTAATGCTGTAAAGGTCTTTTAAAATATTTGATTATTTAAACCAATTCTTACTCTAAATGTTCTATTAATATTTTTTTTTACAAATACTTCGCTATTTTTTTCCAATTTTGTTATCAGTTTTAATTAAAGCATAATATGCTCACACAAAGTTTTGTGTATTGTTCCTAATATTCATCTTATTTTAATAGAAATTGTTTTTGTAAACCCCATAAGGATTAGTAGAAATATAACCATGTAAATGACTTTAAAAATACTAAAATATTTATTATTATATACAATAATTGAGTAATTAATATGAGAATTTCAAATATTTAAACCAAATTATTTAAATTATACCTTAATGATTTTAATGTTATCATTAAATCTAATATATGCATATTAGTTTTTATTAATATTAGTCACTATCATTATTAATTATATAATTAAAGACAAATAATAAAATTGGAAGATATATGACCATAATTACAGATAGAAATTAATTGTTTGATAAAAAAAAATAATAATGCATAAGTTAATATTCATTCAAAATGTGAATATTAATTTCTCCCCTAGGAAATTTTTAATCACTTGAAAATTTCTTGAAACTCCTTAAATCTTTTCTTCATTATTTGTGAGAACCCTTTTAATTCTAGTTTAGAATTTATGCTTATGTAACCCATCACTTATTTAACATACAATATTAATACTTGACTAGGAATGATCATTTGTCTTAAATAAAATTTGGAACTGGATTGAGAAAACATGATTATATAACTATAATTTCACATTTGCCCTAAAATATCTCTAACTTACAAAATTTTGATGGTTTACATCTTAAAATACATACACATATATGATCATATTATCTTGCTTTGTATTTATTTTCATATTTTTTACAGAATTCAACTGTTAAATTTAATCGAAATATTAATTTATCTAATTAGACAATCAAACTAGATAATTAAGATAACGGATCTTAGAAATTTTTACCCATTTTGTTGATTACCTCTTCATATCATTTTAATTTAAACAAGAAAATCATAAAAAGTATAAGGATTAAGAATCATGTGGGAAATTTAAATAGAATTAAAGATATATTAAGTCAATAACAAAAATATCAAGTTTTTCCCTAAATTTTTTGTTTAAATCTCATTTGAAATTGAAGAATATTTTCACTTTTTGCATAATTTAATTCTTCTAAAGATACATTTAAAAGCTATCCTTAAAAATTTAGGCTGTTGAAATTATGGTTTGTAAGCAAAATGTAGAATTTTTGCATATATAAATTCTGTATATTCTGAAAGAATTCCTAAAAGATTGTTGAAATTTCTTTTTTCCAAAGGAATTTGACATCTAGAGTAGACTTTAATAAAAATTTAAAACTATACTTTAGCTGTATTTTATTTGTCATAAATCATCCATTGACAATTTATTAATATTGAACGAATTTATTATTTATACTTTTTATGTTGAATTCACTTATAGTAACTTAGAGATAAACATTTGATAGCACACATATGGATCATCTTCACTTGTAGTGGTAGCACTTTGCTAAATTACACTGTTCAGTCACATTCATGTAATTACCTGTCAAAAGACAGATTAATCACCTTTTGCAGATTGGACTGCTGCAAGATGTACAGATAGAGGGTCATTTAGGTTTCTGTAGGTGTTCACTGGGATGTTGAGCCATGGCGGCTCCAATGCTGTGGCTAGCTGAACTACATTATGCGGGTAAAGAACCATTCCACAAACAATTCGATTGAAATGGTCCCACAAATTCTCGAAGTCAAATGAGTTTGCTGACCAAGGGAGAATAGTAAACTCATCCTGGCACTCTTTGAACCACACACGCACACTGTATGATACCTCATTTTGTCTTATATTGGAAGATACCAGAATTTGTAGGGAAAACAATGTACATATAGAGATAGACATGGAGAAGAAAGATAGGTACTTGTATTTATCCATTGTGCCTTCCAAATGATGAGTTGACCCAAAGAAGACGAGAAAAACATTTTCCAAACTGAATTGCTCCAGCCTGGACTGTTACAGCAATTGTTGCAAGGTATTTGCTTTCAAAAGTTTCACATCATTTAGGCAAACACCTATCTGTCTGATAAAGCATAAAATCATTCATTGATAAACACTACCGGTCATGATTCAGTGGACATCCAGCTGTGAAAATTGCGTGCAGATTTCATCCTTCATTGCCAAATAACAGCAGTCACCATTGGTGCATGAACCGGGCGTCTACCTCGGAAGCCCAGTTGCAGCAATGTTCACTGTTGTTTGGAAGACACTGTTGGCAATCTCTTGATTAATCTGAGTTGTCAGTTGCTCAACAGTAGCACCGCTATTTGCTTGAACCTGTTTCCACAGCCATCGTTCACCTTGGTCACATATTGCCCATGGTACACCACATTTGGAACATCGCTTATTTTGGACAGTCCCATTTTGCAATGCACAGTATACTTCTATTACAGCAGCAAGCAAACAGTTCAAACTTAGCTGTTTTGGAAATGCTTCCCTTTTGGGCTGAAAGTCAATAATTGGACCCCAATTTGATTCATTGTAATTGGACCATCATTCATTGGAGCCAATAAATGATGGCCTTTTGGAGGTTGGATAAATCACCCTGTTTCTGTATTACTCCAAAGATTGCAATGTTTTTTAAGCTTTCACATACCCTTTATACCTTCTGTTATTGTTTATTTAATGTTGACATCGATAGTATGTGTTGGTCACAATAATGTCACTGGACTGTATATAAACATGTCACTAAGAATTTTTCTTCCTAATGTACATCACTGTAGTGGAAAGTTAGAAAACTATTAATGTCTAAAGAATGCTACTCTTCCTGTTACTTTTTAGATAAATGTATAATTTTCATTAGATTATATCATAATTTTTATATTTCAAAATAATTGTATGTAAATTTATTGTAATTTAAAAAATCTCAGTTGTTTTCTATGATGCTCTCATCTTTTCTACTAAATGTTTAATAACTCCTATTTAAAATTCAAATTGATCGGAATATTTTTCATAACAAATAAGGGAAGTTGTTTAGGAAATCAACATTTCTTGTTCACAGATAATTTTAAAAATGTATATTTGATTACTTGATAAAACAGTGTCTGGTAAATATACTAAAGATTTTATTATTTTTTTTTTCCATTCAAATGTCTCATAAAATACAATCTTTCAAAATATAATTAATTTCAGAAATTTTGCGAGAAAAATCCATTGATTCAATTTGGGATATTCTATTGCGTATTTATCAAATCTAAGCTTTTGATTGTTTTTCAAAAATGACAATGTTATTTTACTACACAAAAGCTATGTAATAGCTTTTGCACAATGAATAATTTATCTAGATGTAACAATTCTTTACATTTTTTTTACAAATATTTTGGTATAAAACATTTAATTCAAATAAAATGAATTATAAATGGTACTTTTTGAAAATAATTATCAATACTAAATACGGAACTTGTACCAGAAATTTAAAAATCTTTCACAGATAGTTATTTAAAATATCTTTTAGTAATGAAAAAATGTTAAGGATTATAGTATTTAAGTATTATCTATTTAAATATTCATTATATAATAGTACTTATTTTTAAGTCAGTGATTCTAAAACCGTTTAAAATTGAATCCATTTATTATATATATATATAAGTCTCTGAATAAGAGCAATATAAATATTTACTGTCAGTGTTAAAAAAATAATACAATAATAATAGCATTGTTTTAGTTAGGTGTTTTCTCTGTTTAGATATTCAATGGAGCAATTATATGAGGTTGTTGCTGGAGTTGAACATTATAAGGAATTTTTACCATGGTGTACTAGTTCAGTTGTGACCAAACGCAGACCTGGTCACGTAAAGGCTGATTTGGAGATTGGTTTTCCACCACTTATTGAGCGTTACACCTCATCAGTCACATTAGCTAAACCACACTTAGTAAAAGTTAGTTGCACCTTTATAATAAATTCAATATCCATACATTTTTCATTGAAAAATGAAATTATAGTGCTTTAATCTGATACTCTACTTATATATTATTTCAATACAGAATTAACTTTTTTCTAGGCATGTTGCACAGATGGACGCTTATTTAACCACTTAGAAACTGTGTGGAATATCAAACCTGGACCTCCGGACAATCCAAATTCTTGTACATTATATTTTTACGTAAGAAATAACCTTATGTGCTATTAATATACATAATTATTTTGAAATTTATGTTTTGTCAATTAAATCTAAATAGAATAGTTATTTTTTAATTTTACTGCTAGGATATAAAATATCCAAAATGAATAATCATAATTAATTTAGCATGTTGTTTTGTTAATTTTTGCATTTTTATTAAACTATGAACAAATAATATGACATATTTTAAAAAATAGGTCAAACTAAATCAATTCTCCACATTTACATCATTTAATGAAGGCACAATTACTTTTATTTTATTTTATTTTATTAAGTAGCTTAATCTACAACTCTTGAAAAATTTTGGTTCAGTTGTAATTATATAAAATAAACGTATTGTTATATTTTTAAATATATTAACTTTAAAATAACTATTCCTTATAATGGTTAATATTCTGTATAATATATGAAATGTTTTTCTGTATATTATTTTAATTCATTTAAGTTAATTATTCTATTTTTATTTATTGTCTTTTTAATCCTAGGTTTCTTTTGAATTTCGTTCCCTTCTTCATTCTCAGTTAGCTCACGTTTTCTTTAACGAAGTGGTTCGAAAAATGGTTAATGCTTTTCTTGCTAGAGCTGAACAATTATATGGCAAGCCTACTAAAGTTAAATTGAAGCAAAACTTTGTACGAAGTATACCTTAGTTTCAATCTTTTAGTGCAAAAGTGTTAATTTATTTTTAGGAAAAATTTAATATTTACTAAGTATATACTTTGAAATCTATGAATTTTTTGATTTCTTATGAAAATAAAAATTTTGAAAATATTTGTTTCAAAATTTATTATTTATGTGAACTATAATTATGAAGGTACTTACTTCATAATAGAAAAGCTGATAATTTTTAGCTATCAACTTTAAAATGTAAGTCAGTATTGTGAATGAAAATATCAATTAAATTACCATCAATGAAAACTTTTGTAAAATCAATTATATTTTTTAAAAATTTAACAGTATTTTGGCAAAACATTTTGCATTTGTGTGTACATATATTCTGAAGATTACTTGATTAGAATAAGGATTTTTTTCTTTCTTAAATATTTAATAAATAAGAAATTTTTATTAATATCATAATAATATATTCATTCATGAACTGTATGCTTATTAAAAATGTTAATTACATTTAGCATGAAATAGCTCCATTAGAACTAGAAATATTTCACTGAAAACTTAAAATTTAGGCAATTTAATACTTTAAAAGTGTTTATTATCCTTTTTTTGCAAAATAACTTGCATAAAAAGTAAATCTGCCTAATGCTTAGAGATTGAAAATATAATAAATTATCTTTAATTAAAGCAAGATCATGTTAAATTATTTTACAAAGTATAATATTCATAATAAACATGAATTATTTTATAAAGTATAATATTTATAAGAAATATTATTCAAAAAATAATTCATGTTTTATTTATATAATAGCTAAGTGTATAGCTTATTCCAATATCTTTGTAAATGAATAAACAGTTTGTTAAAAGCTAGATAGATCTTTCATTATCTGTGATATTTCAACTCTAAATGTCATTGATAAAAATTTATAATTCCTAATGTTTATATGTATAAGCTTAATTTTTTTTTTTTTTTGTATGTAGCTTATAAAGTAGTCTTAATGCTTTCAACAAATATTCTTTCTTAAATTTTTACTATAATCTTTTTTATAATTTTTTTCAATAATAAATTCTAAGAATTCATTTGAAATAAAATGTTACATCTAAAACACATTAAGTAATGGTATAAACATTCATTCATATTATATGAATTTTTTTTTTTTTTAAATCATTACAAGCAACTATTAGAGTTTTCTAAACTTTATATTGCATAAGCACTACATTTTTTTTTCACTTACTGTTTAAATTGAATTAATTTAAGCAAAGCTATGATCAAAATTTATTTTAAAAAATAATCGTTTTACAAAACTTGTATCGAAAAAAAAAAAATTAACCTTCAGTTATATTTAAAAAAAATTTTATATTCAAATAAAAATGATGTTAATAAAAAAGTAAATTTTCATTTTAAATTTCTTTGAGAATCAAATACTTAAAAATTGATAACAATTTTGATATTTATTAGAAGGATATTAAAGCTTAATAACCAATAATATTGAAAAATAAATTTTTTTGATTTAATTTCACTAATTTTCTTAGAAATGATGACTGAAAGAAGATATGTTTTCAAAAATTTATATATTACAACTACTAATGCAAAATATGAAGAAAAATTGGTTTAACTAGGATAGAAACCTACATCACAAGGTACAGGTTTATTATTATAAGTAGAATTTTGAAAATCCTATCCTCTTTTTTATTTGACCTGATTTAAGAGGATTATATTTATTTGTTATCTATTTTTTATTTACTTAGAAGCATTTACTCATATTCTCACATTGTTAATTGCTTACTTGGCCATAAATTATACTTTATTATTAAAAAAAATTCATTTTAATTCATTGTGTTTGTGTGTATGAATTATTAAATATAAGAACTCTTAAATAGACTGTGTAGTTTATTTATGTATTTTTTTATTTATTTATTTATTTATTTTTTTAATATAGCTCTCTTAATTGTTAATCATTTAAACACCCTTAAGTAACATTGTTGCTTTACTTAATAAATTCATAGTAAAGTATGTTAAAAATTCAATAGAGGAGACAATAAAATTTTTGGTACTGTTACATAAAAGTGTAAAATTCAATGTTACTTAGAAGTGGAGAAATACTAAAAACTGAAATATCAGTGTTTAAATTATTAAATATCAGTACTTACAGTTTTTTCTTAATTTTCAAATTTACTCTTATATTGCTTTTTAAATTTGTCTTGCATTGCAAAACTATTTTATAAAGGTTGATATAAATACAAATTAGTGTGGTTAGAAATACTTTATACTTTCTTAGTGTTTTAAACATTAATTTCATTTTTTTTTAAATAATCTTACTGATTGAATTTCTTTGTATAAATAATTACTCAAAAATAATTAATTTGAATGTTTTATTGACTGTTTATTATGTGTGATGAAAATTTTAAAAATTAAAATATTTCTTAAAATAAATTTATTGTCTTTTAGTTACTTAAATTGAAAGTGCGATCAGTAAATTATTGATGTTACTGTAAGCTTAACTTGCTTAGCACAAATTATTTCGTAATTCAACGAAACACAAATTCTAAAATCGTGTGAATATTTTAAATTTGAGTAGAATATTTCATTTAAAATGGATTTTGTATATGTTGATATAAAACACATTTTTCATGAACAACTGTAACTAAAATCATAACTAGAATAGATTTTATTTTAAATAGAACATATATTCTATTATTTTCAAAAAATGCTTTAGTAAAACATTTCATTTTTTAGATTGAAAATATGGTTGGCAATAACATATTTATGTATATTTAGTTCTTCATAAAAGTATATACATAAAAAAATAATTTATTTGTTTGTAGTCAAAATTTGAAAAATACAGAATTTACAAGGAACTTGCTTTTATCTTATTCCTGTAGATTCTTAAATCTAGTTTAAATTTTGCAGCTTTATGTGTGAGATGTCACTTGTTAAAAAAACAATCAAACATAATCTTTGAACAGAATGGTTCTGCTAATTTCTCATTTGCCTTTGAATTTAAAGAGCAGAAACTTTAAAAGAAGCTATAAAACACCGTGGGAAATATAGAAAGGAAAAATCTATTGCAGTAAGTAGTTTTTCTCTACTACCAGTGATAAACATAGATGACATTTTAAAAAGAGGAAATGAATTGTATATTTCTTTTTCAAGAGAGATTTCTGCACTGGAATATTATAAAACTTAAGTTTCTACATTGTGAAATAAGCAACTTAACAAAGAGTTTAGAATAACATTATTTTAAACTACAAATGCCAAAATCAAAAGGAAGCTCAAGTTAGTCACACACTAATATCCTGGTATATTTCACTTCATTCCATACTGCCATTCTCAATGCAACTACAAAGATAAGGATTTTATTTATGTGTATATATGTATTAAATAGGAAAATGATGCATTTATGTTTTTTCTCAGAATCACAGTCCCTGAACAAGAGTTGTATTATGTTTACTGCTTTTAATGACATCCAAAAAAGTTATTAGCAACTATGTATCCTTCTTTATTTTATGTACATTCTGACTAATTTCAATCAATTTGTGCAAAAGTATAGGCAACTTTTATTGATTCACTTTACTAATAATTAAGTCTGATGGTGTTTTCTTAAATCTTTACTTTATTAGCTTTACAAGTTTAACATCACAAATTATTAATCAATTAATTTTGCTTAAATTTTTAATAAATAGTTTTATTTAATAAAAGTAATAAAATATCTCATTTCAGCACTGTTTAGTAATACTACAATCTCTTTAAATGTTGTAAATTTTTGTAATCTTACAAATAAATTGAATTTTCTGAATTAATGAAACTTATCTCTATTCTCAAACCTGAAAATTGAAAAATAAATAAAAAAAAAATCTCCAATTACAAATTTAAACATTTTATTTACAATGATTTTTTATTATTATTATTAAGAAAGAGCACACGCAGTTAAATTATACCTCAAAAACTAACTTTCAATAAACTGAAAAGTTAATAATTTTAAAATTGCTTTATAAAATCTTGTGAAAGATTTGTTCAATAAAAATCAGTTTTGAGATTTACTTATTGCTAACACATTCGGTATTATTCAATATTATAATAGAATTCGCAGTTATGATTTATTTTCATGTCATAAAAAAGAAAGGGTATGTATATTGATGAGTGTTGCTGGCTAATAATATGTAAGATTGGAACTAATATTCACATCCTGATATTATTTTGAATGTTACATTAAAGAAAAATCTTCTCATTAGTTTTTTTTTTAAATGAAAGATACTAGTATGTGTGAGTGAAATATAATTTTGAAATTTCTTAACAATAAATCAATGATGAGAAAAACTTTAATTTTTCAGCTTTGATAATAAATTCTATTTAATAAAATATTATAATCTTGAAGGTAGTCTTAATACTAAATATAATTATATTCACATCTATCAATTAAATTTAATATTTTCCTTCACCAGAACTGCAAATATCATTGTTTAAATATTAGCATTTTTACTAAGGATAAATGTAATGAAATGATCATTTATTTTATGATAAGTATTTTAATTGACACTGTTAAGCTTATTATAACCTTTATATTTAAATTAGGCTAATCAACAAAATTGTTTTTAAGTTCATTGTGTTGAATTATTCACAACAATTCTTTTAAGATTACCTGTTTAGGAAAGTTTGATAAGATTTGTGGATATTTTGCATTTGGATATGAAAAAAAATGCTTTGTTTCTTTGTGAAAAACATTATTCATTGCAATGTTAAATTATATGAAATATTTAAATTTAATAGTATTTTATATAAGTTCCCTTAAAATGACTCATCTTATTTAAGATAACTTATTAGATTTCCTCTCAAAAATATTTTACTTATGAAATTGACAATTATTATTTTTATTTGATAATCTGGAGTTAACATACTGATTAACTTTCACACCACACTAACAAAGGAACTTTACTAATGCTTATAAACTTAAAATGACTAATCTTTATCAATGATTTTTATTATAAAGCAAGATTGGATTCATTGCCGCTAAATGATTGCTACACTATACTATTGATTTAGCATCATCATTAATTTAAATAATGATTTTAATGCTATTTTCAGGTAATTTATGGAGACTGAACATTTGTAACTGATTTTGAAAATAGGGTTAATTTACTTTTATGTAACATAAGTAGAATGTTTCTTTTTACAATTTTTATACTCCATGTATGATTTTTGAAATCTAAAAATTTCATTTTTACAAAATTATAAATATATTAATGAAAACTTTCTTAAATCATGCTTTCCACTACACTGTTGATCATTAAAATTATTATATTAGGGAGAAATGTAAGTTAAATTACACTCTTATAGGGCAAATATATTATGCTAAAAAATAAATGATTAAGTTTTTTTAGAAATTGGGTAACATTGATCCTAAGAAATCAATACCTAGAACTACCACTTTTGGCAGCAGTAATAGCACATAGAATAAATGCCATGTATAAGCAAAGAGTTGATTAATAATCTTCAATATAATACCATAATATCTTGACTGTAAGCAACTATCAATGAGCCAGTGGTTTGGCAATCATTGACCCTATATTTTATATTGGTATGAGATCAACATAAAGTATTAGTAGCTTTCAGCAGCTTTTTTATATCAAGGAAGGTTCATACAGTGTTGGTAGTATGTAGTTGTTGCACCAGCATGCTTCCCTGTATCTAGTCCTGAAGAATATGTAGTTGTGCATTATTCTGTTGCCATGTAGCATTTAATTGGACTTGAATAAAGGATAGAGTCACAAGCATTAACACAACAAAAAGATAATGGCTATTGTTTGAGTGACCAAAAGTGGCGTATTAAAAGCATCTCAAGCCATTAATCCAGATGATGGTTCAGATTGAAAATGTTGAAATACACAATAGTACTGCACATTCCTTAAGTTGCAATTAAAAAAGATGCAACCATGTAATATACTATTAACTGTCAGAAATTGAAAATGCTATGTCATGTCATTCAAACACAATTTGTGATTAAGAAATCTCTTCACTTAAACATATTGTAAATGTCACTACCTCACTGTCCTAATTTTTACATGAATATGTTGAAAAGCCAATTATTTTGAAATTGCAGCATCTTCCTGTCATGTAAATTTTTCATACATAGCATATAGGCTTAGTGCAGTGATTTTTAATATCACTGCATTAAAAAGTGTATAAACTAAAGATGTGGTTTTTAAAATTGGTAAATTCAGTAACAGAATATTGTGGGTTTTTTTTATATGAAATATAAAAAAAAAATAATTGTATCAATTATTTTTTTACATTTAATAACAAAGTGTACCAATGTCATTGTAGATCTGGATACTTACTAACAGAATAAATCTTTTACGTACTAATGGCAGATAGAGTTTAATATTGCTATATAAAATATTGCATGCATTATTTATAACTACAATAATTTAAAAAACATGTTATCTATTTATAAATAATTTATCTTTTAGGATAACTGGGATTTATTTCAATTATTCAGAAAGTTTACTTAATGATTTTCATTTTTTTCAAAATTTAGGGTATTTATAAAAATTTCAAGTATTTTTTTTAAACCATAGTAAACTTCTATATGTTAACTTACAATTCTAACAAGATCATATTAATTTAAATAGAAATACCTTAGGAAAATGAAAAGTATCTAATCAAAGAAAATTTTTGATTAACCTGGTTCTGGGGAATGGAAAAAGCAAGATTTTTTAGTATTTGTAAATGTTAATGCCCTTATATTATTGTTAAACAATAGAATTATAAATAAGAAAATTACTTTCTTCAACTATTAGTCATCTTATTTTTATAGACAAAAATAAATAGTATTTTCATGAATAACAATATCCTTCTAATGTAATGTAGCTTTTATAATTTGAGAAATATCTAAAATTGCATGTTTAGACTTAACTAGTTACAAAATTAATTACATTCTATGCTCTTTTTACCACAAAATATATTTAATATATTTTCATACAGCACATTTATGCAATTAAAATTCATTGTTATTGAAAATTTTAATAAGTGACATGAATAATATTAAATTGCTTATAAAGTAAATATTTATAGCATTTAAGAGAGAGAGCATTTCTGTTATCAGTCAATACATTTCTTATAATCTTTATTTGGTAATTTTTCACTTTTGCTTTGGATGTCAGTCAGAACAGAACCTTCAAATAAAATTTAGGAAGTATTATCTGTTATGCACTTCTATTTTTGTTTGAAAAAAATCTTTGCAATTCTTTCTTTGCTGTAATTTTTTTTATTAAAAATATCTGTACAAAATCTTATTTTTTACAGCAGATTTATTCATGCCTGAGGAAAATAGCATTTGTTAAGTATTTTTACAATATATCATCATAAATTTTTAATTTATATCTTATATTAAACTTTCAAATTTTGCTTCTGTTTTAAGTTATAATAGATTAATACTTTACAAGCAACAGATAAATTTTAAAATAATCAAACTCTTGTATCACATAAGAGTAATGTGAGAAAGTCATATGATAAATCCAAAAACTATCGACATTAAAATGAAATTTACTATGAAACTTAAAATTTATGTTTTCACAAAGTTTAAAAAAAGATTATTACTATTAAAAACAAAATTTATAGATCTTATTCATTTCCTTATTTTAAGTTACTATAAATATATATCTTGTGAAGTTCAGTATGCCAGGACTCGTGTATTTCACTTAATGCTTCAAATAAACTAATTAATATTTAGGAAGAAGAATATCTATTGTCCAAATGTTTAAATATCAATGATACTGAAATTGCAATGATATGCAATATTTGTTAACTATAATTAAAGATAATATTTATGTGTTTCAAAGGCTTCTTTATAGTTAAATATTAATTTAATAAAATATATTGGTCCTCACACTAGTTATGCATTACCAAGAAGGAAAATAAAATTTATAAAAACAATGCAAAACATATATTAGTCACAATTATTTTCACTTTCAAATTATCAATTTCTTTTGTTTGACAGCAAGTTATTATGTTATATAGTTTCTGCATTAAGATATTTTTATTCTAAGTAATGAATTTTAACTTATAAAAATATGTATAACTCTTAAAAAATACAATATTTAAAAATATATATTTGTAAATTTGTTTACTTAAACGAATGAATTAGCAAATATATGCATTAGTGATTGATTATTTAAATGAAAATTCTGAAAACCTTGGTTTAAAATAGACAATATGTACATTTAAAAAAGTAAACATGTTTTAAATCAAAAAAGGAGATAACCAAATGGAATGATTTTGACCCTGAGCAAATTCTGATTTGAAATATATTTTTATATTTATAAACATTTGCCTATATTAGACATACATAAATTTTTTTTTTAAGATGCAGTTTTAGTGAACATTATTTTTAAAATAAAAATAGATTATGTAAAGACAGATGAATCCAGCTGGAGAAAATATTGTTAAAAGATTTTTTTATTTTTCCTTTAATTTCTTGCTTGTTCAAAACTAGCAACAAATGGACCACAATCAATGAATATGTTGTCAATAATTTAACAGACATTTCTTATAGAGCTTTACAAAAACTGTAAAAACTTTGAAAACATAAAAACAATGTATTTAGTTTATATACAAAAATATGGACTTGTGTCACTGAAGGTCTCTTTGGTGAGAGGTACATCAGAAAAATACTACATCACTGCACATAAAATTGGCAGATATTTTTTTAACTACTCAAGAGTGGCCTAATTAAGTTGGAATTAAAATGCTAATTAACTATATTTCAATAAACTTAAAAAAACTTACAAGTCACAATGTTTAATTTTACGAGAACCTTAAATTAGTTTTCAATAAAATCTACTAAAAACTATAACTTTTTGTTTTTATACTTGCACATAAATATATACTTTTACAGAAGATTATAGAAGCAATTTCAACCTTTACATATTATTAAAATGTTTGTGCAAGTAATGTTTTATAAGAGATCCAGCCATATAAAGAGCAGTGTGAAAAATAAGTAATAATATTATTTAATGTATTATTCACAATGATAACAGATTAGTAGAAAAGAAATAAAATTTTAAAAACTGTAGCCCAACTAGCCTGCAAACTGTACAATTTCATAAAAACATCATTTCATCACTTAAAATGCTTTTATATTCTGTAAATCTTTTAAACAATCTGCGGATAAAAAATTATATTGATGTATATTTAATAAATAATCCCACACCTTTCACCAGATATTCTAGTCAAAGCACTGTTAAAATATATTGCGAAGTGTTTGTGGGCATTGTTCCAACATGGTTTATTTCGTGCAAAGTTAGCCATGGATAATGACTTGCAACTGGAAGTGTCGAATAATTGCTAATTGTTGCACAGTAAACCATGTTACTGTGCTAGCATGGATGATGAATTTAAAACACTGACATCAGATGTAATGGATCACCTGTTATCATGATGAATCACCATAGTCTGGATCACTACCGGAATCTCCTGAATCTGAGTCTAGTAAACGCCTTCGTTTCTTTTTGTGTTTCTTTTTTACTTTCTCTTTCACTGCTTTTGGCGACTTCCTAGGATGCCGACTACGCAATGGAGATTTATTTGCTTTTATCACAATTTTTGTCTTTTCCAAAGGAGGTTGGGATGGTTTAGCATCTCCCTCACTCATTTCATTAGAGGCAGTCTTTTCTGCAGAGTTTGTGACAACTGTATAAGTTACAGATGAAGTAGGCTTGTTTTGATTGTCCTCTTCATCATCATCATCAGCAGGATCTATTGTTAACATTAATTGTTTGAAATGAAGATATTGTTGAACAAGTTGTTCTTTATCATCCAGTCTACCTTCTGATTTTTCAGACTGAATAAAATCTAAAACTTTTTCTGGGTTAAAACGGACATGGCCTTTACGATTAAGAGGTCTTTCATATACTTTTGCAGCTTCATTCGGAGAATATTGCTGTATTTTATTATCAGTAAAACCATACATTTCTTTAAGAGTCTGTTTCAGATATAGCAACAAGACACAACCTTGCGAGGCAATAATACATTCCTGTAAAACTGATGTATCATCAGGAAGACGATCTAAAATTGAATCAAAATCATCCTCATCTTCGTCATAATCATCAACTGCATTAGTATTTTCACCTGTTGTTTCAGGCAACTGTCTCCCAGAGAGCGATTCACGAAAAGTCTGTAGTAAATTAGAACCTGAAACACTCAGCATAATATCTAACTGATGCATAATGAACAAAGGCTCATCTTGTGCCATGTATGGAAAATAAGCAATATTATCTGCAACATACAGCAATTCATTTAAAGGTGTCCTGACATTTTCATCAAATAATTTTAATAAGGAAAATAGGAAAGCTCGCCTACTTTGCCTTGTTGTCCTCATTACTGAATATAGAAATCCATTTCGACTAACTGGTGTTTCAAGACATCGAAATCCTCTAAGAATGCTATCTTGTTGATTTTGAATTGACTGTTGCATTTTATATGACATCCTTACACCCACAGTAGCTTTCATTTGAATAAAACCAGGATACTTCTTTTCGATTTCTTGTAAAAGTTGGTCAGCTTTCGTTCTAAGAACAGGGTCATCATCGGAACCTAAGCAAACTAAGTAAGGTACTATCTGTACAGGATGTACTAAACCTTGACCAAGTATTAACTGAATCACTTGAAGAGCTGCTTTACGAACTGTTATATCAGGATACAGAACACATTCAAGAACTTGTTTTAAATATATCTGGATTACTGTACTTGCCATACCAGATGTAACATCCCCCATTTCTTTTAAATCTTCACTTTTTGACATTTTACTCCATTCTGCATCTTTCTGAATCATTTGCATTTCTTCCTCAATAAGGTAATTAGTTATGTTTTTCAATACTTGACATTTCAATATAGAGGAAGGCATAGGGGATGTAAGCAGATAATGATAAAGGGTTTTTACATCAGGACCAAGCATAAATTCATAATGACGAATCATAATGAAACCTAAACCTGTTAAAGCTTTCAAACGAACTACTTCATCTTCATGTTCATTAAAAAATAAGATGCCTTGAAATACTTTATCTTTAAGCGAAACTTGATCCTTTTGTTCTGAGCTTGCATCTATAGTATCAAAATCAAAATGTCTACAAAATAATCCAACTGTAAAAAGTGAACGAAGTAATTTTGGGCGCATTGATTTAAGATTCACATTATCAGGATTTCTTTCATATTCTCTTTTGCAAACTAAAAGAACAACAAAAAATTTCTGAAAGCAGTCCCTTACTAATTGATAATTGTGGGTAATTCTGTTTACAACAGCACTTAAACAGCTTACACAGCTGGGAAGTAATCCCATATGTTGACGGAGAATTAATTTGATCATATCTTCTTCAATTTGAGCTAGAAATGACTCACTTGGATGTTCTATAAGGGGAACTACTAATTCTAATGTTTGCGCTACATTTTTTAATAAAAGAAAATCAGATTGAGTGTTACATTTCATGCTCAAATATGGTTGAATAGTGGTTGCATGTGGTACAACAAAAGGAGGGTATATTTTGCTAAACAGATGCAATGTAGCTAAGCAAGCAACCAAATGTGTGCTTGCCCCACCTTCAGTATTTTGAGAAGATTCTTCCAACTGTAAAAGATTTTCAACTAAACAGTCTACTATTTGCTTGCAAGCTTTCACAACTGATTTGTAATTAACATCATCTTTGTTTTTCAAAAGATTGGTCAATAGTTGTTCAAACCATTCAAGTCCAGTATCTTTACAGGCTTCTACAACATGTGCAATATTTTTAACTTTCTGAAGTATTCTTTCTGGTTTCTTATCAGAAATTGGTGTAAACCACATACTTTGAAAAACTTCACCAACTAATTTTTTTATGCCATCTTCATCATTAACTCGACGAATGATTTTAACACATATTTCTGGTGTTTTGGGAAAATCTGGTTGTTCAATACAAATATCCTTTAAAATTTTGATTACTCTTTTCCTGACACTTACGCCAGTATCTAATATTCTGTCAGTAAGCATTTCATAATATTGATTAATGAGCTCAGGACGGATTAAAATGAATTTACCCAATAAATCTACAGCTGCTTCTCGAACACTAGTTGACTGATCTAATAATCTTCCATGAACTCCTTTTTGCATATCAGGTCTTGAAAGAATACTAGGATCTGCTTCAACAACAAGTGTTAAGCATTTCATGGCCTTAGTTCTTACAGCAACTGCAGTTTCACCTAAAACTCTTAAAATTTGGGAAAGGTATAAATCAAAACTCTTTGAAAAATATCTGGAAGAAGCTAAATATTGAGAAATTAATTCAGCAGTTTTGTAATCTATATGCTCTTCTTCTTTATTGTTAATTTTAAGAGATTCTTGTTTTTTTATTACAGTTAATAAAAACCGCTTCCTTTCTTCAGCTAGTGCTAAAATTTTAGCATCTATTTCATCACTTTCAAGCTTTGATTCTTCTTTTGTTTTTACTTCGTCCTCTTCCTCCTCTTCTTCTTCATATATCACCTGAGATGAACGTCTACGACTAGTACGTGATTTAGATTTACCTTTACTACTAGGTGTTGTTGGTTCAGATTTTTCAGTTTCCTCTTTTGGAAAATTCAAAGATTTATCAGAGCGCTTAATCTCAGCAGCAGCATCTCTGTACCACTGAGCTATGTAAAATATTCTGGAAAAATGAAGTGTTGGATCACTTTCAGCATTGTAATCAAGATATTGAAGCAAAGCTTTCTGAAGTATTTGAGTTTCATCATACTTTATAGGCTTTTTCTTATTTTTCTTTTTGTTTTTAGATGGACTGGAATCTGATTCTTCAATCTCAGCAACAATACGTTGAATGACATCATTTATCATATCTTTACGATCTTGACTATGAACTGCATCTTTACGCAAACGAGCAGCAACAACTCCCAGGTAATCAAGAGAAGCAACTCGAAGAGTCATTTCCATAGATTTATTACTAAAGTTTGATACAAGAATCTTCCCCAAAACTGAGAGAAGTAGCTCAGATGCTGGCCATTCTGGTTTATTCACTGTACTTAGTAAATCTTGCACAAAATTTTCAAATAAAGGTCGATAATCCATTTCTTCATTTTTGGTACCACATTTCTTTAGAAATACTGACACAAAATTTACAGCTGTTGTTATAGATGCTTCATAAGATGTTGTGATTAAAACATCTTTATCAACATAAACTTTTTCTTTAGATTCAGAATTCTTCAAAACATTATCAGTTCCACTAAATTCCTCATTTCGCTCAGGTTCTGGCAGTTTTACAACACTATGAATTAATTGCAATACCAAAGCTGTTAACATTTGAATATTTTCTTCAGAGTTTAAACGATAATTTCTAAGACTTCTTTTGCTTGTTGGTAACCTTGCTATTGAAGCCAAAATATCTTCTAAGATAAGTTGCCTATGTTTCTCATACCGTGAAAAAACTGTGGTAACTAACCGAAGAGCATTAAGTTGCAATTCACTCACTCCTTCTACAAAAAATGGACTAACACCCATAGTTGATACTTGCAAAATTATAGTATCTGTTAAAGTCTGCAATTCTAGTAATTCTGTAAGGAGCCTTACTGCTTCATGCAATTTGTTATATAGTTGCATTGTAGATTTTTCTTTGACTTTATTTCCATGAGATCTTTTTTGTTTAATGCTACCTGCATAGCCATCTTTTGATTTTGGATCTAGCCTATATGCTGGATCGAAGACAGGGTACACCGTATTTTGAAGTTGATATTTTAAGAACAGCACTATTCTTTCAATAGCATCTTCCAGAAAAACCTTTTCTGGCATTTTTGGTGATGTCATAATATAAAGAGCAGTTAATGAAGCATCAGCACTACGCATTACTCTTTCCATCGTCAATTCTACAAATAAATGGGCTTCTTCTTCATCTTGCTCTTCCATTGTTTGCATTGGAAGCAATTTTGCACCATCAACAATATTTCTTTCAAGAATTGTAAGTAAACGTACCAATCTTTCAGGTGGAAATTGATTCATTGCAGCAAGTCTCTTCAATTTTGCTGCTTCATTGGTAAGCTCTTGCAACTGACCTAAGGGGATTAGTACTTCAGCTGCACATTCAGCATCTTCATCTATCACAGCAGAAAAATCTATATCTTCCATTGAGTCGAAAATAATGTCTACTGTTCTTGAGAAGTGTTGATAAGTATTGGTGTCCATTAATTCTTCAATGGAAAGTGATTCTGTATTTAATTCTTTTTTAGCTTTCTTAGTTTTGAACTTTTTAACTTTGGGAGTAGAAGGTCCAGGTGTTGGAGGAGAAGCTTCTTTGAAAGAAACATCACTATCTTGATCATTGTCTTCACCAGGAGATTCTATATAAGTCGTTTGCTTGCTTTTACTTCGTCTTTTCTTAACTCTTTCACTAAGTGAACTTGGGTTATAACTTTCTTCATCTGATGCACTAATTTTTCTCTTGGAGGACTTTTTGGTTTCTAATTTTTCAAATTTACTTGTTTTGCTTGAGCTTGAATCTGATCTTCGTGGTGAAGTTTTATTTTTCAGTTGTGAATTTTTTGTTGTTGAAGCTCTGCGCTGATCACTAGTTTTAGAACTTTTGCTGGGAGAATCTGATGTAACTTCTGAGGATACACTTGACTTGGTCTTAATAAACTGTTTAACACTTTTCTGTGCTAGAAGTTGCTCTTCTGTACTTAATTTGGACAACAAAACCACAGGTTTTAAAAGAGGTTGAGTAACTGAATTATCTTGTGAAGTACATTCTTTTTTGGATGAATTTTTGGATTCTAATTTTGTTTGTGATTGGTTATCTTTAGGCAAATCAGGTTTAGGTACACCACATGGCTGTACATTCGGTGCAAATGAGGGAGTGACATTTTCACTTTCTTTTACATAATTTTGTTGGTTAGCATTAAATGAATTACTTGAAGATGACTGCCACTGACAACCACTTGTTTGCTCAGTGCAAGTTTGCATTTGTTGACCTGTATGACCAATAGGTTCACCTGATGAATTTACTTGTGGTATCGCAAATGATGATGATGACGATGACGGAGATGAAAAAGGCACATCATTGGGTTCATTTAAGGATGACATTAATGGTAAACAATTAGGTGCCATACCACTTATTACCTGTGTTGTATCAAGAATATGATTTTTTGTCCTCTCATTTATATCAGCATTAACTGCTGGTGAACTAACACCATCTATACAATTTCCATTACTAAATGGATGCACTATAGGTGAAGGTGGGGGTACATTAACAATATATTGATTGACAAGTGAAGAATTAAACATCTGCATGTTGCCTTGTTGGCTGGTAGAAGAATTATCAGTAGTTTGTGAAATAGAATTATGAGTATGAGTAGCAGACTGTTGGCCAGGTAATGTAACACCATGAGTATACGGAGAATGTACTGCAGGTGAGTTCGGTGGAATAAAATTCAAAGTTTTATTGGATACAATGTTTGCATTTTGTGATGCCACTGGGTGCTCAAGAGGGTAAAAGTTTTGATTATTCCCTTGAGCAGGAGGTATCTGAGAAGGTGATGATACATCAGATGCATTAAAATTTTGTTGCAGAGGGTGTCCTGGAATATTAGAAGAGCATTGTCTTTGGGGTAACCACTGTTCAGGTGAAACCTGGTGACTACTAGTACCACTTTGTGGTACCAGACCTTTGAAAAGGCCTGGATTAGTAGCCAGAAGGTATTGCACAAGTTGGGATATTTGTCCATTATAAGATTCACCACCATAGTAGCCATCTTTAACTTCAATATGATCAGTTGGAGAACAAATGAGAGCTTCTATTAGTGGGGAGATTAGAATAGATTCCTGGGTATTCAATAGTTTTTTTGCTTCCTCAGAATCTCTCAAATGTGAAAGTAGACTTTGGTGTCTGGTAATACCAGGTAATGGGCTTGGTAATGGCAATTCTAGAAGAAGATCAGTCAAACTTTGTATATCTGCTAATGTAGTTATAGGTACACTAGGTCCTTTCCCATTCATCATGATTCATAGGTAATGAGATCAGTATCTATCTAACAATCATTTTGAAGAAACTTCAAATCCAGCAAAATCACAGGAGCTGAAAAATAAATAGGTGGGATTAATAACTATATAATTAAAGAATATTATTGTAGGCTATAAAAAAAATTTCAACTTATGATTTTATTTTGAACACATTATCAGCTTAATTCAAATTCACCTTTTTGAAATCATAACATAAGTTACGAAGTTTTAGGTGAAAAAAAAAATATGCATATTATGATAAATATAAATGTAAAACATTTTAAAACACTTTGTGAAATTACTTACTACTCACCAAATAAAAAGGTTAAATGTTAAAAAATATAACCATTTCCATTTCTGACAGTAAAAATTTTAAATATTAAAATTTAATAATATGTTTTGATGCAACAGAAACCATTTTAGAGTGAATGGGTTTAAATAATTAAGCCCATATTTTGGTAAATAGATGTATAATTATACAAGTTATATAACAGTAAAAATAATCTTACACAGTTTTAAGGTTTTATCATAAAATGTAAAAAAAAAGTACAACAAACTGAGAATAAATGTAGCTAGACTTCAAAATCTTAACACCCTTATATCACTATAAATACACACATATGTAATACAATCATTCATCTTTATGTAAAAAATTTCAAATAAATTTAATGGAATGGAATAGAAATAAACATTTGTATGCAGCTTACTTAATTTCCACACCTGAAATTTTAGACAATACATTAGAAAATAATGATTTCACCACAACATTCAAAATAAAAATCTTCAATTCAATGTCAGACAAAGTGATTTTCTATCTTCTATGCAACACATTTTTTTCTCATTATCAACATTTCAGTGTAATACCAATGTTTTTATTTTATACCAAACTTCAAATGCAATGTCAATGAAAATTAAAATAACATTTATCTTAAATGTAAACCATTCAATCACTGCATATTTTTGCAACCATGTATGTAAAAATGTAATATTCATGAAAAATTGTTCAAGATGAAGTAATGCAAAATTAAGTGTTACATTTTGTATTTGATGAAATAAACACATTACTATTTAATGAATATTTCATTATATTCATCTTGCTTTTTTTGTTTATGTTCTAAATGTATACATCACTTTTGAAAGAAAATCTTTTTTTTTTATTATAAATCCATGAAAGCTAGAATATGTAAACTAAGTTACAAAATATTTAATTAAACATTCTTAAGTAAAACAAAAATTAACACACAGTTCATTGATTGCAAACTTTAATGTTACTCAACAGAAAATCCATATACAAATAAGACATTTAAATATTTCACATTTAGTTGCTTAAAAAGTGATTAATTAAAAATTAAATTTGCATAGTAAAGAATGTCATACAAGGAAAGCTAAATCCTACATTACAAGAGACAAAATTTATAGGTGTTTATATATCAAGTAAATAATGGAATAGTAACAAAAGTCTTCAGCGAATTTCATGGGTAACTGGATTAAAGGCCTTGGTTTTGTGATCACAAGGATTTGGAGCAGCTTCATAAGTACAAATTGTAATCTCTTGACGAGGCAACTGGAAATAACAAAATAAGTCTATGAAATATTTCAACTGATTTCATTACATAAGCATTTAAAAAACAAGAGCATTATTAAAAATATTCTAATTCATAATTATAAATATTTTCATATCAGTAATGAACACACAATAATAAATGAAAATAAAACAAAATTTTAAACTATCAATTTAAAATTTTTTCCCCATTTATTATTGTTTTAAACAATAAGTAAAATCTTAGGTACTAAAACAAACAAATTAAAATAAATATGATTAAAATAATTTATATTAGCACATATAAAAAAACAAACTTACTTTTGTAAATTCCCCTTTTAGACCAATGTAATAAACTTTAGTTGATTCAGCTCCAAAATTCTTTGGAAAATATATAGCCAAATGATGAACATTTGGAAACTTCACAACCCTAAAAAAATTATGAGTTATTAGATTTGCAATTACATACATACTAGTCATTTCCAAAATTATAAATGTGTTTATTAGAATAAAGTTTTCTAAATTAAAAACCATTTTTTATGACAAAATATAAGGAACACTAGAAACAATCAAGCATTTCTATAAGATTTTTAGTTATAATTGTGATTAAGTACTTTGAGAAGTTGAAAAAAATAAATAAATATATACATATATGAGGTTAACCTTATTAATTTTTTATCTAATATTAATATTAAAAAAAAACTGTAATATTTTATTTAAAATAACTGAAATCATATTAACTATTTTTAACAATTTAAACAAGATAAAAAAAATTTTACTTTATAGGATATTCTAGAGTTCCAGTTAGATCAGGCTGCATTTCAAATTCTTCATCAGCTTCACAATTTACATCATCAAAATTTAAATTGGGTCTATTTTTGAACCTAAAAATATTGTTAAAGCAAATAAACATGGAATAATTTTAAAATAATCTTTTTTATTATTTGCTTAACTGATCTTTAACTATAATTTATAGGAATGATTTTAACATTCCCATTGTAAAAAGAATATTTTAGATTTTTAAGAACTTGTATATCAGACACTGAGAGACTATTAATTTTCACATTTTTGAAAGACCTTTTATATATATCATGAAAAGAATTTATAGTGATAATTTTGAATTTAATATTTTTATCTATTTTAAAAACAGAAATTTGTAAGACAGTTAATATTTTATAAAAAAAATCTATTAATGCATATTAAAAATTAAGCTATTTAATGTATAAAGCAGAAATTATTTTAAAATATAATCGAAAGAATCTAAAGTAATTTAGAAAAATTTAACACAACAAATGTGTAAAAAATAAACAGAAAATACAACACTAAAAGCATAGTGAAATTAAATGCAATGATATTCTAAAGAAAGAATAAATACAGAAGTAATAATTATTATGTTGACATATTTATATTGAAGTTGGACTGGTGAATTTAAAATAAAATAAGTGAATTTGTCAGTAACAGTATCTAATAAGTATTAATTAAGAGCTTAATAAGTATTAGAACAAATTATTATTCTTACAATTTCATTTTTGATGGATGAGTATCATCTTCACCTCCAACAACAATGATACCTTTCAGCTTCACTATTCCTGTAAATCTAATAATGAAAATAATTATAAAAGCATTAAGAATGATGAAATGAAAAAAAAAAAACATGTCACATTTAATCATTATTAGAGAAAATTAATACACTTTAACAACAATTCTGCAAGTTACCCAAACATAATGCAAATATGTGTTAAAAATGCACTTAGCTTATTTTAAATATTTTTATTTTCTCTGTTTATATATTAGGTTGGGGAAAAAAAATCCATTATTTTTACGTGAACTTTTTGTAACTTCTTTCAAATTTGCTTTGTAAAAAGGTTTAAAACAGTTTTCATGTAGATTTTTAGGTCTTGTGCGAAGCTACGACTGCTGACATGCTGTCAAGTTTGATAATTTTTGATATTTTATAGACATTCTCGACGACGTTGTATCCATGCGAGGTGCATTTTTAGCATCCAAATACCCAAACGGAATCGACAAAACCAAAATTGTGCGTAACTGGTTGTTACAGTCATATATAGGACGATAAACACCTTTCACAATTTTAGCCACCTGGTTAGCATTTTCGCCATTATAAAAGAAAAACTAAAATGTATCGAATTTTCTGTTTGTAGTCTTCTATTTTTAAAACCTTGTACTCGTAACTGAATTAATCAAACAAAAAACCGCAAGAGGATATTTTAGTGTCAAATATCACCTTTCCTATGAGCATAAATCTGAAATTGTTTGATAGATACCTCACGAGATAGCGATCACTACAGACGTCTACCGAAAAAATAATGGATAACTTTTTCCCCAAACTAATACATATTTCTAGAAATAAATTTAAGAGCAAGCATTATGAAAGTAAAACTAAATGACTAATTAAAGATATTTGTACATCATCTGAAGATAGTATTAAGGAAAAATTTAACATGTGCTTAATTTGTAAATAATTTTAAAGAATGTTTTTCCTAATTCCCATTACTTGCTTGCCAATTAACTTTAAAGTTAAGTGTGTTATAAAGTAGTTAATAAAATGTAGTTTCTTCTATCGTTTTTTAAATATACAGCTTTAAACAGCTGCATTATTTCAGTGTAAAAATGAAATAAATATAATAATAATTAGGCAATACACACATAAAAGCATACTAAATAAAAAATATGTTATTTTTTTACATATAATACATGAATTAGGTGTTAAAAAGTTTCGAATTTTGTTGTGCATATTATATTTTACACTATATGCTGTGTGTATTATATACTGCAGTCTAAAAAGCGCATAAAGGTTTTTTTAATGACATGTACTGAGTAATAAAACATGATTAAAAATATTTAAAATTAAGAAATTTAAAAAAAAGTAATTTTAAATTATTTGAATTAATTACAGAATTTGCAATGCATCCAAGATTTTATAAATAGCTATCAATAAAAAATCAGTAAACTATGCAAATTTCTAAAAAGGATTTGTTGTGTATACTCCCTTATTTGCTTGTTAAGAGATTTACCAAGCTATATATCAATTACAGCTTTACAGGAATTTTTTATCTTTATAAACTGAAGTGCATTTTTATACTTATGATTGTATGAGAAGATCTTTTATCAAATATTTTACTTACGGAATATTGAACAACAGCTCTTCATCCACATCACTCTCAACAAACTAAAAAAATAAATTATTTTAATGCTATAGATACATTTTCAGAAATAATTTCAAGATTTACTGAAAGGAGAAATAATTGTTGCAGAAACTTAGTGGAAAATAGTAGACAGCATAGTTAGGAAAGACTAAATCCTGGAACAAAAACTTTTTTTTTTCTCTGATAATTATTCTATTTATAAACAAGATTTGGAATTACAATTTTTAAAATCTATCCAATGGCTGAAAGTTAAAAAAAAAAAGGAGGGAAACAAAATTATTTTATAAAATTAAGGGGAAAAGAATATAATATTTTGGTAATTGATACCAAATAATTTATGAAACAAAATAAATAATTAAAAGGGAAAATTTGAAGAAATATCACTTGAATTTGCTTCTTATGAGGAAAAGAATAATTTCTAATGAAAAGTGATCAAATCGATAACAATCTTGTTTAAAGTAGATATATGAATTAGAAAATTGTTAAAAAGGTAAACCCAAAATAAAACTAAGAATATGTAAATATTTTAATTCCAAAATGTTTTGTATATTATTTGATTCTGACTAAATATTTAAAGTTTTAATATTTTCTAGAGAAGATGTTTGCTTTAAAATCACTAAAAGCAAATGGATCCTTTTAACTAGAATAGCTCTTTCAAATCTCAAGAATACAATTAATATAAAATAATGAATAATATATATATGTAAAATTCTTATTCATGCAAATGTCCTTATGATACAAGATTTTCAATGAATAAAAGCCTAACCAAAGCAAAGCAAGTATTTTCTTTGCATAGATAATTCAAACTTTAGAGTTTCAAAAATAATTAATAATGAAACACTATTAATAATAACTAATTCATTGTTTAGATTCACTTGTCTTTTCAATTTCCTCCACAAATAGTTTGAATTTTTTTGTTTTAGATGGATTACAAATTCTAAGAGAAATACTAATCCCAATTATCAAGATTAAACAATGGAGGCAACTTATAATTTTTAATCAGTCTAACATTTTTCAGAAGAACAATTCTTTACATTAGTCAATAATTAAGTCTTCATTTGTATTTCTAATGCACTTTTCCAAACCCAAATGAACATCCATGGCCAACATGACAATTGAACACACAAACTGTTGTATCAAAAGCCAGAGCTCTAACCAATTAGTTGTCAGTACAGACAGCAAAAAGTTCTTATCATTTGAAGATATAGTCTATATCCTACATGAATTAAATAACTTTTTTCATGTTGCTTTTCTTTAAGATGATTATTTTTAATAATTTTGCATGGTATACCAAGCAATGAAACTTCTCAGGCAAAGTTAGTCTAATGCTTCTGAGCAAAGACAAAATAATTTCATGATAGCACAATTAAAGAAATTTAATAAAAAAGATCAAAGCCATGCATTGAATTTTCTATCAAAATATAAAATTAATCTAGAATAAATATCAAGCATTACCTTAGAACTTGTAATAACTTGACTAAAAAATTACAGTAAACTCTTGCTTTTTGAACCATTAATTTGCAAACACTCATACATTTATGAACTAGTGGCTGGTCCAGAGACACACTAGTAATTTTAAATTAATTCCTAGTAAACAAACTAAAATTTTGAAGAATCTTTTTTTGTAAACTGATTTCCTTGCATCTTTTGATTAGATTTATTTTTGACGCAATTCTTTTTCAATTTTTTTTATAATTGAGAAACTTTTTGATTAACTTTTTCATAAAAGAATTGTAAGCCATTTGGATTGTTGAAATCCGATTTTTTAAGCAATTCATGTGGAATTTTGCCAGTTTTATAACTCATACATCAGAGTATAATTAATAACAACAAGTACAAATATTGTAAGATATTATTGCAAGAAATGATCATGGGTTAGAATCACCTCATGAAATTAACATTCTAGGCACAATACACTAGTCAATCTGTTTGGAATGATGATTCAGGAAAAACAAATTCATTTCACAGCTCATTTTCACATCACAATTAAAAAAACCACTAAAGGAGACTAAGAACATTTTCTTGATTTGAGTGAAGATGAACCATGCACTTTGACAAAGTAATCCACTGCTCCTCAAAATTTCAGTTTAATAATTTTAATGCCAACTCCCATGTAATTTCTATGTAAGAAGTGTTGGGTGATTAACTAACTGAGAAAATAAATAAGCAAGATAAAAGCTTTTGAAGTCAAACAAGAAAATGATGGATTTATGTGACAATCTGCAAAACACGCAGATGAATGGCTAACAAGACTGACGTATTTTGAGAAAAATAATAGTAAAATGCTTTTCTATTTGGAAAATGGTAAAATATATGAAATTATTTTACAAATGTTTCTCACATAGTGCATATTAAACATTTTTCTCACAAAATTTCATTTATAAAGAGTACACAAGCGGGTAATAAAAATAATTTTAAGATACAATAATTTTTCTATTTTATAAACTTTCAATTTCAAAAATTATAGTTAAAATATTGCTATGACATAGGAGAGAAAGTTTAAAAATGAGAGGAAAAGAAAAATTCATTATTGTGAAACTTATTAATTCACATTTGTTCCACAGAAATTTATGTGCAGTGCCCAATGGTGTTTTTTGTAAAAGCAAGAAACACAATTTTGTTTAGCAATAAATAACATTTATAAAAGAGAAACTATAGAAGATGAATAGGACAACTAAATTGAAAGCAAAAATCAGAGTAATATCTAACAAGAATTGGGATTTTTGCAGTTTTAGCAAATCATACCTTTTGAAAAACAGAGAAAATTATCAATGATTTTTTAAATGAATGGATAAAATAAAATTAAAAAAAAATTCTTACTATCAAGATTAGAATGAAATCTCATTCAAATATTTAACAACATTAATCTCATCAATAATACAACATTACTCGCATAAATAATATTCTAGAAGTACAACTTAAAAATTAAAAAGACTTTTGAAAACAGATTTTCCACATATCTACATACCACATATCTATCAGCTACATAGATCATTTCTATTTCCAAATAATACCAGTCTAGTGTATATATGAACTAAGGTATAAAGTCAAGATTATAATGTATACATCTAGAGGTATATGAGCAGACAAAAAATAACCAAATTACACAGATTGTTATTTTATTTAAAATCAAAGCCTTGACATAAAATACAACCATAAACTTAAAAACATTGTTTTAAACAGGCATAGTTTACATTAGAAATATATGAATCACTTAATAGTAATGTCTTGGAGCGGGTGAGGAAACTGAATTAGAAAATATAAGGATTCTATGAAGACATAAAAAATTACAAGATAAAATTTCATCCATAGTTTTTAATGTATTTGTATAAAAAAACAATGGTTGAAATTTTGCAAATTACTCAAAAATTAATTGAATATTCCAATATTACAAAGAATAAACGTTGAAAAAATGTGCAATATTGACAACAAAGACACTCAAACTATAAGAACATATTGGACAACTGTTAGCGCTCAATTATTTCTTATAGTATCTTTCAATTATAGTTCTGATTTAAATTTTAATCTAAAACATAAGAAAATGAAATGTTTTTGATTTTTAAATATAAGTGAAAAAAAACATTTAATAATCAATAAAACTATTTTTTATCCATATTATCACAATTTTAAAAAATTGTAATTAATAGCAGCTAAGCTTATTAGTTGTGCACAAATATTTATGATGAAACTAAATCCTTTGTCAAAAAAAGTGAAAAATAGAAAAAATGAAAAAAAAGTTTTAAAAACGAAGATAACTTTGATTAATAGTGATTAAAAATAAAGTTTTGATTAAAAAACTTTTTTTTTTTTTTTATTAAAGAAAAAGATTATTGAACTATTGCTTCTAAAGCTTACTATAATTACAGAGATACACTACAATAAAATAGAAATGGTAATAGTTTTTTTTCTAATGGTTGGCACTGGGTGATAGACCCTTCGCCACACAAGGTCAGAAATTGCTACTCATTTTAGCATTAACCAATGGGTACCTATGAGCTAAATCATAGAGGCGAGTAGCGCTACCCAAGTCACACCACCACAAACCCATTTATATGGCGGGCCACATTCATCCATCATCTCAGGAAAGGACAAGAAACACACAGCTCAGAAAGTACATCCATGCCCGAGCCAGGATTCGAACCCAGGTCCTCCCCATCTGTGGTCAGGTTCACTAACCACCAATTGAATTAATTGGTATGATTGAATTTTTGAGTTTTATTGAAAAAATAAATATCTTTGTAACATATTAATCACATTATGAGAAAGAGAATAAAACAACTAAATTTATTCATATTTGTAAAAAAAGTAAATAAATAAAAAAAGAATATATATCAATGGTAATTTAAAATCTTGTATATTTACACATGCTATTATTCCTTAAATGGAAAAACTTTTCAGCATATGAATTAGTTTCCCTCCATATCGTAAAAAAAAAATAAATATTCAATTAGTAATAACAGTTTTTACATAAAATAATTCATAAAAAATAAAAATTCAAAAAATAATTTTTAAATTAACATGCAGTATTTACTGATACCAGTTACTAAATCTTAATTTAATAATAACAAGACAATGATTGTATTAAAAAATAATCATGATAAAAGGATATGATATCTTTAAAATATAAACATGGGTAATAAGAAGCTTATAATTACACTTACTGAAACACTGTGTTGCAGTATCATTCCCATTATATTTTCCTTATTGTAGAACAACAAACTAGAGATTTTTTTTTCAGTTTTTCAGATAGATGAGATGAATTAAAATATGCTTAAATTTATTTTTTAAAATATTTCATTTGATGGTTTTTAAATATAAGAGAACACTAGGTAGTACAGAAGAAAAATTTACCAGCATTATATTGTCAGTATAATATGGTTTTCTAACAACAGATCTTTAATAATTGATTTCCTTAAGCAATCAATATAATTGAGAAAATTTAAATTAATTGGATAAATCATAAGGAAAAGAAAAATTTTAATTTAATATTAATAAGTATTTTGAGTTTATAAAATATACTATCATTTTTCAATAAGATGTAGTAAAAAAAGTTATGAATACATTAATCATTCTAGCAAAGCATTGCAAGTGAAAAAAAGGAAATCTAATCTTTCAATTCAGTAGTATAATTAGTACCATCAAATGTTATAATAGTCATAGTATATTTAGATATATGCTTAGATTCTCATATCCATGAAATGATAAAGAAAGATTAGTTAAGAAATATTTAAGATTTCCATATTTGCAAAGTAAGAAATAATAAATAAATAAATGATGCATTTTACAAAAGGAAAAATTCACTAGTTTAGAGAATCGCTGATTATAGATAGGGTAGCACAATGATGAGAAGAGTTAGCAGTAGATGGTGAAAATTGAGAGCTTTGTAAAGACATCCATTAATATTTTAATACATAACCAATCTGCAATGTAAGAAATTGCCTACTAATGAGTACTTATACAAATTAAAAGGTGTAAACCAACAATTTTAAACATTTACAGTGATATCCAAAAATTTATGATTACAAAAGAAAGGTTTTAATAAAAGTCCTCATATTTTTCAGTTATCTTACTTAACTTTATATTTCAGGTAGAACCATGAAAAATATTCATTATATTAATAAATGCTTTTTTTATTTTTAATTATTATTTTTAACTAGTGAAATTGTTAACTAACTATCAAATAAATTTACTTAACATAGAATGTCTTTCTTTTTATAAATTTATTCACAAATAAAATCTAATAAGTATCTTTCATCATTACTAGTATCAAATTTTTTAAAGAAATTTAACAATTTTTTAGTTTAAAATAACAAAAGTAAATACATAAAATTTCAGAAGCAAAAACATATCTTCTGAAAAATTGTTAAAACAGCAGCAACTACCAGGATAATGAAATGTTTAAAAATATGCAGTTATTGATATTTTTCAAAAATTAAATAAACTGATCTCAAATATACAAAATCTAAACATAAAATAAATGAAAGATTATATTTAAAATTAATTTTAGGTTAAAAGCATGAAATTATGAGATGAATTATAAGTTCTTTATCTATAGAAATAAGTTGCATAAAACTAAATTATATAAAAGAACTGTTTTCGATTAATTGGAGTAAACTGTTCATTATAAATTTCCATGTTAGATAAGAACTCGAACAAATATATTTAAACTTCACTTTAATTACTAAAATGGTAAAACTAATAAAATATCTGGTAAAATGCTTTAAATTTCTTTATTTTTCTATAATTTTAATTAAAGATTTTGAATATTTACAAAAGACATTTTTTATTGTACGGTGACCAAAAGTTCACACATACAAACATAGATACATATTTATAATTTTAATTTATTGCAATAGCTTAATATTTTAAATAAAATAATTGTAAACATTTTTGTAAAAAGTTCAGTGTTTATCTCATCTGTTCATAACTATTCCAGTTCAAAAGTCTAAAGCTACCAATGTTTAATACCAGCTCTATCCCTTTTATTTCAAATTATTTAAATGATAAAAGCTTTAATTTCAATTTTCAAAATCAAATGTTTTTTTTTAATAATGAGTACAACACACACATGCAATAAAATTTTAAATGGATAAAAAATGTTTATAATACAAAAATAGAAGAAATTTTAAACAGAAAAGCAGACTAAGTTTTTTCTTTCATTATTCTATGGTATATATATATTTCGGACAAACCTAAACAATTGACTATTATTGAACATGATTAATTATAATTTTGTAGGATACAAAAAGGTAAAATATTTTTAAAAGATGCCTTATAAAAACTACACATTTACTAAAACCAAACATTCATGATAAAAAAGTTAAAAAACATCATATAATATTGAATCTATTGTTCAAAAAATCTGGGATAAGAAATTGAAATATTGAATTTAAGATATTACCATATCCCATTCTGAATAAAAAAATATATTTATAAATTTTATATTATATTTATATATATATTTACAAGAAACATACTCACTAAGGATATTATTTGATAATTAATATTAATTTAAAACTGAATCAAAATGTTGAATTCAAATATACATAGAATAGAAAATAAATTGACTTACATGGATTGGCAATATCAGTCACTATTAATTAAAAGATTGGCATATTAACATTTAGAAAATTATGAACATAACAGATATATATTTCCAACCAATTTCTTTCAGAGGCTCAAAAACTTTAAGACAACTGTTTTTAAGCATACAACTGACAGACTACATATTTAATTTTAAAAATAGTTACTTCAGAATAAAATAATAAAGTTATTTTAATGCATTAGAATGCTCCAAATTTAAATCAAAGAAATTTTGCTAAAATTAACATAAAGAAATTATTTAAATACACTATTAAAGAAGAAAATAATGAAAGACAGTTTAAATTGCCTTTGATTGAACTATAAAAAATCAATTTCTTAAATCAGAATAATATAAATATACAAGTAAGTCGATTTATGAAAATATATGCAGACACATTATTTATATACAATGCATTTGATCAACTGTAATAATCTACATTTACTTACAAGTACTACCTTTTTACTTAACTTAAATCCAGAATAATTTCAGAAATTATAAAGGGTGTAAATTTTGAGGGTTTTATTATCTTGAAAAAATTATCAGACCAAAATATAATTTTAATAACAATATTTAATTTTTTTTTTTTTACAAGTTACTATCAAGATGAAAAATAAGAATTAATAAGCAAGAGTCTTTCATGATATTAACATCTACAAAAATATTATTCACAATATTTTAGTAATTTTTTTTCTTACCTCATTCTTTTTTATTCAACAACAGCAATTTTTTTAATCAATCATAAAATGGCAACATAAAATTATAATTAGTTTTATAATTTAAAATAAATTGTATCAAAATGTTAAATTACCCTGAAATATTCCATTAACATTGTAAACTGCAAAAACATTTTAACATTTGTCATTACACATTACAACATGACAAAAAATTAATATTTAACTCTAATGATTAAAATACTTATACTAAATTGCAAATTTTAACATCAAATATTATTAATTTCTAACTTATTAACTAATGTGTTTTAGCAACACCAACACAATCTTTAAGCTTGCTAATAAAAAAATGTGAATGATAATTTTTGAAATAACAGAAATTTAAAAAAAAGGAAAAATAAGTAGTAACTCACATGTAATTTGTTGAGTATGCAAATAAATAAAAATATGTTTTCTGAATTGTTATTATATGCATTAAAATTAAAGAATTTTAAAAATTACACAATTAAGAACATAAAAAAAATATTTCATACAAAATATTTTAATTTAAAAAATCAAAATATTCATACATTTCACATATTTATTTACAGGAATTTTCTCTATAACCAAATATATTGATTATAAATGATCAACATTTATACATAGTTAATTAGAAGAAAATTCTCTTTTTCATAAAAGTAACAATTTGAATTTTATATTTTCAATAAAAAATATACAAATTATGTTTTTAGTGTAATGAAAGATTAAAAATTGCTTAATAGACGTTCTTTTAATGATGTATTGAATTTTTACTTTAAAATATAAGTACAAGTCAAATTATAAATACAAAACAAATATTTAGTAAAAAAATTGTAAAACAGAATAAATTTTTATAAAAGAATGATTGTTCCTCATGTTATTATGGAGAAAAATATTCAAATAAACAGTTAGAAAACACTTCTAATGTAGTAAAAATGGAAATATTAAACATTCATTAACAACTCATAAATTCATATAGATATAATACAATAAACAGGTAAATATACAAAAACCAATAAAAACTAAAAGCTAAACGTGGAGTATAAATATGACGTATAAAAATTAATTGTGAAATAAATAAATTGAATAATTAGAACAAATCTTTTTCAATAAGATTTAAAACAATGATTTAATTCTGATTATATGTTTATATATTTTTTCTAATAATGGGCACTGGATGACTAACCCTTCGCCACTCATTTAGCGTTTCCAATAGGCACCTGTGAACCAAGTAACGGAGGCGAGTAGCATTATTCATATACCACCACAAACCCGTTTATAAAATGTGCCACATTCATACACCATCATAGAAGAAAGGACCAGGAAACACACAAAGAGAGAGGAAACATCCATTTCAAACCGTGATTCAAACCTACAACCAACTGTCTAGGAATCAGGAATGTTAACCACTCGACAATTGGCCAGTGTTCAATAATTTTGTCAGAAGCAGAGTTTCCTTTTAAATACTATGCACATTTTATTCAAAAAGACTCATAAAATTATTATTAGCACTTAAATTTTCAATTTAACTGATACTTAAGTAAATAATGAGAAAGCTTCAAAACAATTAAATGCAAATAAACCTATTACATTAAAATTAATAATAAGCATACATTAATAAAAGAAGGAAATGAGAATTATTTTTAATAATATATTTTAAAATTATTAAGTTATATATGTCAATAACTTAAAGCTTTAGTAGGTGCGCTAAGTATAAGAAATCTTCCCTCATTCAAAAGTGTTATAGTTGGTGCAAACAAGACAATAAGAAATATATTCACTATACTAATTCTAACTTGGAAATTAAGAAATTAATGCAAAATTTTAATTTTTGATCAATTTTGCTCTATACTAATCATTAAGTTTAAAAAATTACAATAACACAATCAAATAATGAACAATTTGATATAGAATACATAAAATAGTTATATACAGTAACAAATCAATAAAATGAAATAAATAGTTAAAAAATTTAAATGATGTTTTAAAGTAAAAAATGCTAAAATTATAATAATTTGTATACTGGCTAAATAATAATTATAGTGATATATAAGATTAAATAAAAATTCTTATGCATAACAATGTAAATATAATTAAACAATATATAATATAATAAATATTGAATAAAGAAAAAAATGTAAAATATAAATGGATAATGTGTTTGCTGTTTTTATGTTACATTAATATGTAGCAATAATATTAAAAGAATGCATAAATATTCCCACCTTAAAAGTAGTAAATATTATATATTTTCAGTGAAAATAAGTAAACTTCATTTGATGACCTATAGTTGAATAATGATAAATATTTAAGTTATAATTTTATTCATAATAAAATAAACTACTTTTATAACATCTTGTAAATTAATTCTGTTAGTAAAATTTTAGCATCTAGACAGTTTAAGTGACATTTTAATCTTTATAAACTATTTTGGCACAGCTCAAATTGGTAATTTTTTCAATATTTTTTTTTAAAAATAACACTTTAAAAAAATTATAAATATAAAAAATAAAAAAAACTGAAAATAGAAATATTTATTGAAATAAATTTTATTCAACTCGACACATTAAACATAAACTTAATTCTTTATAATAAATTGAGCTTGATGATATTAGTCAAAGCAAACAAAAATTGGTCCTAATATTTTAATCATGTCAAGTCAAAGTAAAATATAAATTAAAGCTACAAAAAAAGTTATTATATATTACTTATTTAATAAAAAATGTTATCAATTATTCAAAATGTGAAAAATTTTGATTCATGTGTTTCATAGTTGTAGTATATAAAATACGTAAATATAAACTTTTGCAATTTTGATTTCATTTGTAAATTTTATAACATTCAGAGAAAGCTGCTTGATGGTAACATTTTTGACGAGAATTTCGTCATAAGCTAAACTTGAAATTTTATTAAAAATAGCTTTATAATAAAACATTTAAGAAAGATCTTTTAATTTTAAATCCTACAGCAAGATTTAATCCAGAAACATTATAAATGAAACTTCAATATTTATTTTCAAGATAAAAAACCTAATAACTACTCCATTAATAACTGATTATAATTTATATTTTAACACTGCTTATATTTAAAAATTAAATTAAACATTAATTATAGAATTATTAAATTTTTTAACACCATTTTTAATAACACTCAAAAAATTTTAGATTTTTTAACTCATAATGTTATTAAAATAATTTTTTTCTAAATTGAATCAAGTGACACATTAATATACATAGTTGAAAACATTATTTTAAAACAAATAAAATAATTTTTAAATAAAACTTGATAGAATCAAAGTTAATTAAGATTGTACAGGTAAAAAATCAGTGATCTTTTGTATTTATTTAAAGAAATGTCTTTGTAATATAAAGAAAAATTATTTACAAAAAGATTCCATTAAAGACGAAAATTCTTAAATTTCAATAAAAATTTTAAATTTGGTTTAATAATGATATTCCTGGTATGACATAATTTAAAAATATTATAGCAAAGAGAAAAAGCCACAGCAAATTAATTAATATGGACATATATTAGCGCCTGGGTCAAAAAAATAATGCTTAAAATTTTAGTGATTAAATAATTGTTAAAATATACATAAAGATACTTTCAAACATTGAATGAAAATCAACCCTTTGAGTAATGAATTATTTGAAGACTATATTGTATTGAAGTAAGCAGATGACGAGTTTCACTCTACAAATGTACCCAAAGGGTTAAAGAGAGAACGATAAATATCATATTACATTTAATGTATATTAGAATAGATTATGAGCAATTCTTGTAATTTTTCTAATATACATTTAATATTTTATTTACATAATATAATATTTAATTTTAAGCAGGAGTAAAACAAAGTATTTTCAATTATTCAAAAATAATAAATAAATAGATAAATAAAAATAGAATAAAATCAAAATACGGATAAAACTGAAAAACTAACTTCTAATATAAAATATTTTAAAATGTATTACAAAATGTCATCAATGAAAATTTTACACTTTTTAATACTATTTAAATATGACTACTACATTAAAAGACAAACAAAATTATTGAAACAATGTAAGGTGACAAGGAATATCATTCATATAGAATGAATTCATAAACACACTAACAAATATAACATAAAATATCATTCTAAGAAAAAAAAACAACTATAAACTTTGTAATTTCATTACAAAATATGAAGCTATTTTGATATCATTTACAATACAAGAAATAAAACTGAAATTCAATCAAATTATAATAAATTATGAGTAACACAAATTTATTATTCTCTTAGTTATGCATCCAAGACAGACTTATTGTAAAAAATAAATACATAAACATTGTTTACTTTGTTACAAAATATTTATTAAGCTGAAATAAGAATCCTGATAACAGTGAATATTGCTGATAGTATTTAATATGCAAATAGTAACAATAACAGTAATTTAACATAGACAACAATTGATAATTTGACTAAATATATTGTTTTTGTACTATATAAATATAATTTTGAATAGATTATATTCAAATTTCAGGATCTAATATTTAAAATATTATTTAAACACTTGCACATAATGAAAAAATTTGTGAGATATTGTTTATAAAATTCTAAGAATATGTCAAAAAAATATTTATTTATTATTTTTATGAAATGTCTGTTTACATAAATATTTATTTCAGTCTATAATGCAATAATGTTAAATGATGATATAAATACGTTTAAAAGTAGTTACAAAGCAATTAATCAAGATCCTCTGAAATGATGAAAGATATAAATTTAGAAATTATCTCATTTACCAAATGAATTGTTTGCCTATATCAAAGATACAACTGAAACACAGATAATACATATGAATAAACTAAATATCAAATTATAGCAAATATGGATTTCTGTTTCAGAAAATGGAAAATTAGACATGAAACCTGATAATATAAGGTGAGTAATAAGTAAATATGTCACCCCCAGAAGGAAGCGCTGGGCACAACAATTAACAGTTTTCACTATTGATAAAGAATTTGACAAAACTAAAAATTTCTGATGATTGCATGTTATTAGATGCATAAGCTTACTTTTTCAGTATCCAATCGCTTTTCCCAAGGCTTGAAAACTTCTTTACCAGAGCCTTCTACCACTTCGTTGAGGCACTGAATATTTTCAGTATCAATTCTGGTATACAAACTGTATTCAACTCCTAAATCGGATGGTTGTTCTTGCGCTTCATGTTCACAGTGTCCATGACTATGACCATGTCCAGACATTATGATTTATAATCAAGAATTTGCCACTTTCTATAGCTGGTGTTTACAATTTGGGTGAAAATGCATAACCTATTACAGAAAGTGTTGCCAACTCGACGAGTAAAACAAGTAACCCTAATATCCTCGGATGCAGTCTCTGTAATACTCTCAACCCCTTCAAATTAAAAAAACGTTTATTTTAAAACAAAGGATTATTTTAAAAGAAATCCAATTTTTAACAATTCACTTGTGTTAATCTGCTGTGACCCATACTGAAAATAGTCGGAAGGAAGATTTAAGGCATTCTATTTCATCTCTTCATTCTGCATAACAAAATTATTTAAAATGGTGGTTTGTGTTCTTCAAGCTTGGAAAACGCAGTATAAAAAATATCAAAAAATAATAAATATTTCTAATGTTGAGATATAGATTGGAAGATAATAAAATTTTTAGAAAAATAAATTTTAGAATACTTAAACTAGAAATATATTAAAAGTAGGAAAATATAGAATATTCTTTTTAATTTATGCTTGATTTTTTTTTCAATAGTTTAATTTACAAGCCTAATATTAGATCATTAGTCATTTATGTTTTAATAGGATAAATCATAAATCTTTGAGAAAATATGGAAAAATGTCATTACATTTGAAATACCTTTTACCTTATCAGCCTTAAAAGAAAAGCGATTTTAGATCCTAAATTCAAGTACAACAAAACATTAACCGAATATTCATTTATATATTTGAAATGAGATCATTGAAATGAAGAATTTTAAAAAAATAATTTTGAAAATTAGGATTCAAAAAATTTAACAAATTTTTAATATGAATGGTAAATAGTACAGAAAAGAAAAAAATATTTTCAGAAATCAATCGTTGCTTGAATTTAAGCTGCAAAAACACACACAAATAGCGGTTTTATAAAATATTCTTCAGAAAAAATATTTTGTTTTAATACCCGTTCGCACAATACTTTTGAATGCGTTTAAAAGTAATCGAATAAGCAATTTAATGATGGCAATTTGTGATGTAAGTAAATCGGAATAGATGTAAATATGTTTAAACTAATTTGGTGGTAGTCTGGTGCTGTGTTATATCTCAATTTTTTGTAATTTCGGTGAAAATGCGCTTTTGGTCCCCTACTCTGCCAACTTGGGGAAAGTGTGCTGTGGGTCCCGTACTTGGCGGGTTTTGAAAAACGCTGTTGCCATGGCGATAATGGAATACGATTTTTAACGGTTTTAAACTAATTAGCAACCAATGAAAATGCTAAAAGAAAAAACCAATTAATGAGCATGCGCGAAAAAGCGCAAATTATTTCCTCCGGAGGTGTTGCCATAAAGAGCTAATTAGGTATAAAAACTTCCGGTTTACCACGCTTGGTGCATTTATCGCCAAGTTGGCAGAGTAGGGGACCTAAAGCGCAGATTAACGGTAATTTCTTCTAATTTAGTGCTATTTTTTGTTTCTTCTTTTATTGTTAATATTTGTTGAAATGCCTGAAACAATCAAAATAGATATAAGAAAAGAAAACTTTGTAGAAAACAAAGAAATAATATTGTTTAAAATATCAATGCATCACAAAATTATGTAAAGTTTGAGAAGAAACAGATTTGTTAACTTGGTTTCGCATTCATCGCATGAAATATCAAAATCATAATTATTGCCATCTTGTTCTACAAATGTTTAAAAAGTGTGCTTAGCTATAAAAAAAAAAATCAAAAATGTAACATACTTTATAACATAAAAAAGCAATAAAAAATTTAAGGACCAAAACCCATATTTATTAAGTTAATTTTGGAAGTAAGACCGTGTGAACGCCGTTTTCAGAGTAGTGTTTAAGTTAATTTAAATTGAGTGAAAAAGTACAGTGTGAATACAGCATTATTTCTACATATTAGCTGATATCTTTTTTGGAAGTAATGATTAGGCATTACTTGATGTGAATTCACATATTAAAAAGTTATCCACTTCGTAGATGGCCAGATAGGTAGATATATTCATTTGGCTTGTCTCACTGTAGTTTATTTTTTGTTTATGAAAACTAATTCAACAGAGACTTTCAATTTAAAGGATTCCAAAATGTTACTAACTTCTGCAGCGACATTGAAAGTTGACCTAAGAAGTCCTGAACGAACGGAAAGTCAATATTTAAAAAAATAAAACTTGTCGGGATACACTTTAACATCTGATAAAGCCTTAATTATGATAAATTTCATAGTAAGTCCTAATGATATTAAATTTAATAACAATTTTTATACTAAAGGAGTTTTTCAATTTTGCAGCAAACATTTTTAGCCTATTGCTACTGTTTTATACAAACTAAAAATATATATAAACAGTAATGCCCAATTTAATTGAAATGCTTTTAACAAATTCTTGTCATTCATGTATTATTATTGTGAATTTTCCTTAATTCTGAGTTCAAATTTTATATTTTTAGGCAAATTTTCCATCGTATCATAAGTTACTTGTGAATAATCTTTATAAGAACATCATTATTTGCAGAAAATATTCATCATGAAATCGTAAGCGGACCTAAATAAAATAACGAACTTGACATTCAGTTTTGTTACGCTCAGTCAAAAATTTTTATATAATTGCAAAATTTTTTATAAATATTTGCTTATATGTGCAGAGTGTGCCATTGCAAAGAAATAATACCGTTTACTTTATCAACTCGAAATTATTTTTTCAATTATTTTTTTTAAGTCTTTATGATTATTATAGCTTAAATAAGTTTTAGAGCACACCTCAGAGAAAATATGATACCTCAGAATATTTGTTATGTTTACTCTTTCAATGAAATTCACTATTTGATTTAAATATTGCTTAAGATTTAAAAATAATTTTTACTCATTATAGTAAATTTACAGTACAATAAATTTATTTTATTTACCAAATGTTAAAAATGATAGATTTTTTTTCTTTACTTTATTCATTATAAAGTGCTGTTTATAATGAGTAAAGTTATTAATTATAATATAATAAGTTTATTCATTTAAAGTTATTTTAAAAATCGTAATCGAAATAAATGTGTTTGATATTTTTTATATTTAAATCAATTTGTGCAATTTTAATGTAAATAATTATTATTAATAGCTTCATTAATTAAAAATTTGAAGACATCTTTCTTTATTCATTTCAAACTATCAATACAAAAACTTGACAATTTTTGAAATATCATAAAGACATTTTACAAAATTACAAATTTAAAATTGAAGAATTTACGAGAATGTAGAATTATCATTAGTTACGAGGATTTACAGAACGGGAAATACCATACGAAAGAATCTGGTGTTATTATAAAATAAGCATATCTTACTTTCAATCATTATTCAAAGTCTTCAAAATGCTTTTCAGTGGTAAGAAAAGAAAATTTCCACTGCAACACTTTCGATTAGGAACGATTTTCTGTCTGTCAACATTTTAATTGTTGTTTTAACAAAAACTGCACACATGGCGTTGAAGATGCCGTGACCAATCAGGATGATCAAGTGACCACAGCAAATGACCGGATGGGTTTGGATTGATAGTGCAAGGAGCTAGCAGATAGGGAATTAGTCACAGTGAAGATAAAATCTAAGATATGGAGAACTTCGGTACCATTGCACTTTTTTACATTCCACACGGAAATAGTTGAGAAATTGGTTCTTTTGAATAAATTAATAAATATTAAAAGCATTACAGATGAAATGGTTAAAATATCCGCTTCGAATAAATCGATCATATTCTATAAATCAAATAAAATCGATTTTTTAAATCGGAAATTCGTTAATAAGTACGTCATATAATCACAAAGTCTGTCAGATTCAATGTTCACTTTAGTTGATAAATAAATGAAAAAAGGTAAATCATTTGTTCTTTAATCTTTTGTTAATTATTAACTTAAAAAGGACTTTTAATCAAGTCCTTTTTAAGTTAATAAATAACAAAAGATCTTCAGCAATACTTCTTTCTAAATGCCATGGATATTTTTAATATGTTAATTGTTCGAAATTAGTTAAAATACGGGGGTATATATTCCCAATTCAGAATAATATTCCTCCAAAACGTAATTAAAACGCTTTTTTCCCTCCAAATAAAAATTTAAACTGATATATCTGATGTTAAATCGAGGAATTCGCCTTTCAGAGAGATTTAGAATCAATTTTCTATAGCATAGAACTTATTCTAATAAATGAATCAATAATTAAGTTAACAATGCTCCATAAACTACTTTTAATATGTTCTATTTCTTATTTAGTTAGAGTTGGAAAATTTTTACCATTATAACTATGTAAAATTTATTTAAAATCCATTTAAATTTGCATATAATTTCGTATATATTTCAAATTATTTTTACTTTTATTTGAATTTAATTTAAGTTATAATTGTGTATTTTATTTATTGAATTTAAAAGTGTATGTGCCGCCTAACCTGTCTAGTGATTAGCGTCTACGGATGGGGAGGACCTGAGTTCGAATCCCGGTTCTGGTATGGAAGTACTTTCTCTCTCTCTTTCTTGTTTTTGTCCTTTCTTTGTGTGTAAATGGTTGCCTACCCTATAAACAGGTACCTATGGCATGTGTGTACTGAGGAAGTCGGACTCCACACCAAATACGGTTCAGTAGGAAAGGTGGAACAACGCACCCCATATTGCCATCCTGGCTGGCACACGACAACAACAAAAGTGGATGTATATACATACACTTATATGTATGCATATATATATATGTATGTATGCATTTATATATATATATATATATATATATATATATATATATATATATATATATATATATATATATATATATATATAAGCAAGAACAGGCATCACCTCAGCACATGTTGGACTGGACTGGGAGAATACCCATAATTGTCCAATCGGACTTCATTAAAAACAATTTGATTGGTCTTACCTGAATGCGTCAGAACAGATATGAGATTAGAAATGGCAACACACAACTTATTTTGAAACCCTCATAATTCTTTCTATAGTAAATTTATTGCGTAAAATAAATTCGAAACTCAGTTTCTAGCATAGACAAAATAATCTGAAAATAAATTTAGATATAAATTAAAACAATCCTTTTAACTTCACTCATTGGTACATTTTTTGCAATAATTTGGTCCAATTGTAGATTATACTTTTCGGCATGAAAAATCTAGCTTGGATCCTAATAATTGTTGAAAAATTGGAATTTGATATTGTGTTACTGGTTTCTCAATGTATATTTTTCGAGATAAAAGTCAGTGAATTTTCAGGGTTTCTTCCCTAGCAGTAGGTGAATATGGTCCGCTATCATAGAAAATTTCCAATAGAAAGACATTTACAATAGATATTGAAAAGGTCATATTAGGGGCATCAAGGGGAGGTCATAATATTATTCGCAAAGCTATTATACTCTCCAATCAGTCTGTTTTGGAATCTTGAATAGTTATAAAAATTGATCAGAAAGTCATTTTTTCATTTGATATTGAAAATTTATTAGAAATCATCATTTTAGTGTGTCCATAGATTTTCCATTATGCGGATTTGAAATTATTTAAAAATAATTAAAAGAAAAACATGGCTCATTTAATGTAAGGCACTTTTGTGTCAATCGTGTGAGTTGTTTTCCGGTAAGACTCATTTTCCATTTTTTTTAACTGTGGCTGTAATCGAACCCAGAAACTTTCTTTAGGGAAGAGTGGTATTGAAAATGGTGTTTCATTTGTGATTGTAAAATAACAGGATTGATCTTCGATTAGTTAGAAAAAACTCTTCATGTTGATAGATGTTATTTGTGATGTACTTAAGTGTCCATCGGTTGCTTTTGGTAAAGGTTATTCGATCATTGTTAAAGAATGTTGTTGCTTTTGTTTCTTGTTTTGAGAAAAATTGAACAAAAAACTAGTAAAATAGTTAGTAATGAGACTAATTTTTTGTATGAAAGGGAGTAAAGTTTGAAAACGAGCTTTCAGGAATTTCATTATTCAACCAATTTAAGAAAAAGATTATTATAATTCAGCTAATCGGGAAGTTTGTTTAAGCTGGAGAAAAATTTTAAGGTGAATGAAACACAATAGCACTAGAGGGCTCTTCTTTCCATGTTACTGCATTTCCGGAAAAGCAATTGAATTAAAATTTAGAAGCTAACTTCTAAACCCCAAAATTACAAAAGTACTGCGAAGTTAGAAAGTCCTTAAATTTATACCTTAATTAACCTTCTCCCAAATGCAAATATTTCGCAGCAATTCTACCTATACAATAGAACTGTTAGGATGAAAGCAATTTGGATTCCATTTCTATTTTTGTAAAAAATATTATCTTTTTCAGATAGAAGCATCGGTGGTGTAACGGTTATTTATTATTATTATTTTTTTTTTTCAGATAATGCGTTTTCGCTTTTCTCAATATGTCAATAATCGGGAAAAAAAAAATTGGAACCCGGATGAAAAGAATTTTAACACCAATGTTTAAAAAAATTGGTAATCGAAGAGTTTTCAAATATTTTTACAGTTTATTTGCCTTGTTTTTAGTTAATTTATACCAGAGATTTTTTTTTTATGTAAAACATAATATAAGAAATATTTAAAATATAGGTTAAGAAAAAATTATCAACTGTGTATAAATTTTTTAAGAATTGTTAAGAATATTTATGGACAATGCAGAAAATATTAGACAATTTTAGAAAATTTTATTCAATCGTAGACAATGCAGAAAATTTTAGAGTCTAACTCTTGTATAATAAGGAGATTAACAGGAATAGGCCAACAAGTTCCCGGAATTCAACTTGGTTCTCATGTGAAGAGGAGATTGGCTTATCTGTAGTTTTATGGTCTTTTTTTTTATTTGACGCGAGTTCTAAATCAATTGGTGTCTAAAGTCGATTCTGAAGCTCTAAATATGCATGACTTTAGCCATTGAATCCTCTTCGAACTTTTGAAAGTCAGATTATTAAGCATTAAGCTTTCAATCCGACAACTAATCAACAGAAACAATTTGGCGTAGATCGAGCGAGATGTCGCTACTAATACCAATATAACACTTCAAAAACCAATTCCGAACATCTTACTAGACATGAATGATTAAATTCACCAAAAAATATCAATTGCTAAATTGATACTTTTGACAATATCATCATAAAATATCAATTGTTAAATTTCTAAAATTAAATTATTGTATTTTTTAATCGAATATTTAAAATTATTCACATTCTTCTTCTCTTTGTCCACCCATAAAAACAAGCCAATTTGTCAGTGGGATTAACTCCTCAGTGAGCAGTTGGAAAGAAAATATTGGCCAATATCTTAGTGGGATGGGTTATTTTATATATTATTGAAGATTTGTCTCTCTTGATACCACTATTAAAAAATAAATTCTTATGAATCATTAAATAAAAATGAATTTATTTCATGTAGTATGTAAAACACATTAAATATTAATATTTGATTGCTTATGCAAGCAATAAATAAATCATAACATCCCCTTTATAGTCAGTTTAAATCAGCAAGAACGATTTAAAAGTTTGTATATAATTTAAAATTTTTTTTTAAAGTAAACATTTGAAAAATAATGTATTTCCATTACGTAAATGCCAATTGATTCATGTTTGGATTCCAGGAAATACCGAGTTAGTATCATCAACATGTGAGTCAATTTTAAAAATTTTTTTCAAAGAATAAGTCTCTCGGAGAGATTCCCTGATGGACTGTTAACGATAAAAATTGCAAAATATGTGTATTTTTCTGTGGGAAAGAATTACAAAAGTTTAATCAGCTCTTTGGTTGCCCAAAGATCCTTCTATTGTATTTTTTATTTCACTTTTTATCTTTTTCGTCCCTTTTTTACCCCAATGTTTTCAGACACTAATCACAACAGACTTGTGATAAGATAGTGATATCAAAGTTTACTTATCCAGTTGCAATACTAGAAAAAAATTCTAAATATATATATGTTACCGTTAAAGTATATAATGCAGTTATTTTATAGAATATCTAGTTATTCCATGAAATAACTGATTGCGCCCGTTAAAGTGTAAAACTCTTGTATTTCGTGGTTTCACTAGTTATTTCATGGAATAACAATATGCAGCCCGTTAAAGTGTAAAATAATCTATATCATATATCTCGCATTTTAGTATAAGGTACATTAACGTTTCTATGAAATAATTCAGTGTGTCAACAAAAATTGTTTTCGTTTTAGAAACAATGTTCTTTGTAATTCCAAATGTCATTTTAGTAATCCTAGTTTTTAATAAATAATTTTATGGTACGTTTCCATAAATACCATTTATACGCTGCATAAATTA
>JAPDSC010120194.1:16633-42896 GCA_026290005.1 Latrodectus geometricus | reverse complement strand
TATATATATATATATATATATATATATATATATATATATATAGCAATATGGTTTGAAAATTTTATTTATATTGGAAATTATATATATATTGGAAAATTTTTTTTCAATAATTGAGAAGAGAATTATCGAAAATTTTTTTTCTAAATTCTTGTTTTGAATCAGAATTTCTTCTGAATCTCTTCTAAATCATTGTTTTGACTTAAATCATTGTTTTTACATGGAATGAAAGTAAAGAATAAAAATTATATATGAAATAAAAATCTAACGATGAAAAATCGATGTAATATAAAGATAGCAGAGCACGCGATAAATGCAGTCGATGGGCTTATAACAATTGTGATTTGTAAACATGAGTAGAATATATTAAGATATTAGCTTTAGAGAGATATTTTAAATAATAAGTGTGAACCATATGAAATTCCAATAAATTCAAGTTTAATTTTTTTTTCTTGTTACCAGTTAATGACTAACTTATTGAATATTCATAAATGTTTCGTATTTTATATGAAGTAATTCATGGAAGTTTAATATTTTAGGTTTCTTTCAACAATTATAATAATTAAATAAATTTTTTTAATATCCTTTTTGGGATATTCTTATTTGCAAATTATTAATACGCAAGTTATTAATAATGCAACTCAATTTTTGTTTAAAAATTATTTACTTACTTCTAAAGAGAGAAAAATAATGTGGAGGAAGTGAGAAAAGTCACATGTTTCTTGAAACAGTCAACACCGGCTGTGATTATAGTATAAGTAGACATTTAGGGTTTCTTGCATATTTTATTTTTCATTACGTTACGTTAATTTCATATTTGTATACCTTTTATCACCAAAACAATATTTTTTAAATTTTAAACTTTTTAGAAACTGTAGCGTTCTCTCTTTGTCGTACGTTAAATCTAACAGATGGCGCCAGTATGAGATACTTAGAAAATGAAAAAATACGTTGTTATAAGAAACAGGACAGAGACATTATTTCATATTTTAGTTATTAAAAAAATGGATATTAAATTGACATATATTTAAAAATTCTTTTATGTTAAAATTATTTTTTAACTAACGTTGAGAGAAAATCAGGAAATGGATGATAAATTGTAGCCATGTTTCATGACATTTTAGTTCGTTTAGTTTGGCAAATTCTTTAAATTATTACATTATACATATTTACCATATTTAGAAAATAAACTATAACTTAATAATCAATTTTATTATTTTTAATTCGCAATATGTACTTTTAAAATTATACATTTTATAGGAACACAAGTGTGGTGTGATTACTCCATTTTTTAAATTTTGAGCAATTTATCTCGTATTTTTTGATATATAAGACCTAAATTTTAAGCACGGATTGATTAAAAAAATTTAATTAAATTTATACTATTTCTTGTTATTTTGAATTATTGAAATTTGATTTTGTGGGAATAAATTGGATGCAAATATATGTCGATGAAGAAATAGTTTTTTGCTTAGGATAAAAAAACGAAGAACATATTGTAGAGTTGGATTTATACTTAGTAATTATTAAAGATTTTCTTAAAAACCTCCATACTTTACTTAAGAACACTATAAACATATATATATGCAATGAATTAGAGGCTACAGTTAGGTATTTTCTTATGATGGTTCTGATATTTTCTTAAACATAAAATTTCGTCACTCTTTAGTTAATTATTAGCACTCAATTTGTGTATATTATTAGAGAAAATGGTTCTTTAGAATTTTCCTAAAATTCATTTGGATTTAATATCTCCTATTTCGAACATTTTTTGAAGACTAGATCCCAGCTCGGGCAAATTTTTTTACAAAAATCTCAGCATTCAAAAGAAGTCTATAATTGCAATTTGTTTGATTATTGATGAACCTTGTCTCTTGGGTAAAACTATACTTTAGGGTGCCCTTTGGCAAACTTGGCAATTTTTTGGCGCCATTCCTGTTCTCACCGATTACAGTGCAAACGGGTAACCAATTAGATAAACCAAATAGAGCCTCGACTGGATCTAAACCAATCAGAACACGAGTCGGTTTTGCCCAGCTTGGCGATCAATCGCGATCAAAACTTGGCAAGAATCAAAGGGACACCCTAAAGTATAGTGTAACCTTCCTCTTGTTTAGTGAAAGGGTTAAGCATTGGATCTGAAGATTGTAAAAGATTTTACTAACCATACTGTCACTGCACACAATTGACTCCCAAGAAAGTTTGCCAAGCTGAAGGAATGTGCGTTAAACATTCATTTCTCTAATGACGAAGTATGGATAGTGTATTTAGATGAATGTCAGCTCTGGTATTGACTTAGACATTTATCTGAAATTACCAGATAATTGGCTATATTTTTGCTCATGCTGGACAGAAAAAACAAATAGTTTTATCTGTTAAAACAAATGTGTAAAACAAATAATTTTGAAAAAAAAAAATACTTACGCATATTTTTCTTTTAACGTTTGCAATATATATATATATATATATATATATATATTTCGGCAAAATCCTAGGTGCCAGTGCGGTGATAAAATGCGCCAAACTGGTTTACAACATTGGAATGTTTTTTTGCGTTTTATGACGTAATATGATTGTGTACAGGAGTGAAATTTGTTTTGTGAGTTAGTAACCCTTTAAGCATTTGATTAGTATTTTGTTTTTTACTTTATTGCTTGGTGCCTAAATTGGAAATTGCGCCAAACCCACATAGGATCCTAGGATTTTACTCATATTTCTTTATTTAATTCAAACAGGATGCTACAGATACCGCATTTTCATTTTCGAGAAGGATATTTAAGGATGAGTTTGCTAGGAATAACAAAAATTTTAGGTTTAGAGAAATATTGTGCACGTGGATTGCTGTCCGAAATTGTCTTCCTAACATTGTTGTTTCTGACTTGAATACGTATACTTAACAACGGAATAAAATCTTTGAAAAAATCAGTTGTAAGAAATTTTTACAAATATTTAAATTAATTTAAGGGCTGAGATTTACTGTAAGGTCACACTTGGCGTGATTTTTTCACATTTAGCAATAAATAAAATTTTTTAGCAATCCAAACAATCGCAGATGAGGTATTCCGACCCCAATTAGGCAATAATTTTCAATATTCTGAATGTTTTTAGACCTTGTTTGTGCAAAATGGTGAAATTTTGGAAGACCTTTTGAAAAAGTCGCCAAGGGTGACCGTACAGTAAATTTTTACCAATTTAAGTAAAGAATACGAGTAATTCTAAATGTAAATATGTTTTTCCAATACAATAAACCTATTGTGAACTTACATTTTGTTGCAGTTTCCTGAAAATGCTTTTCTCTGCAGTTGAAAACCAAAATATCGAAATAAATCCTTAAATCGAGATGACAGTATCAACCTTTATTACTCTGGTGTTGATATTGTGCTTTAACATTTTCGAAATTATAAGATATTTTTAATTTTCAGAGGCATCTTAGAATGTAACCGAAACTACCATATATAGTCTGTTGGAAAACTTGAAGTGATGTAAAGGTATAAATATATCTGATTTGAATATTTTTGTATCGTAATTTTTTGCGTGTCTTACAATTTAATATGCAATGTTTGAAGGTAATTGAAGCAGAAAAACATACGATATATTTTAAATAATTTATTGACGACATTAGTGTGACGTCATGTTTCCAAACAAATACAATGTAAACATTTGTTTAATATTGTATTTAAGAGTGCCTTCTTGACAAACTTGGAGATTTTTGTTTGGCTATCGATTTTATTGGTGATTTTTGTTGGCACAGAACTATAAATTGTTCTGTTGAAACCAGAATACGATTGGAAATAAGCCTAGCTTGGTGATTAACTGTAACTACAATTTGGCGAGAATCAAAGGTTAAGCAAACAAAAGGTTAAAAGTTTTAACAAACACGTTATCCTTAAATAATGAACATCAATTTCAAAAATAACAATTTAAAAATCTATCACCTAAGTCTATGGCAGTTTCAATGATAAATGACGCTTAACAGCAAATGTTTGGAAACAATATGACGTCACAACTAATGTCGTCTATTGTTGCCATTCTATCAATAAATCAAGTGAAATAACACCTCTAAGGATGACATGACAAATCTTGGAGACTTCTGTTCGGACTTTGCTTTTAAATTGCAAGGACTCAACCATTTTCAAATCTTTTCAGTGATTGAACCAATACTTAAAAATTTTTTCTTCCAACTCCGTGAACTGTAAGCTATCATAAACCTCCAAAATTGATAGCTATGACTTACTTACCTAAGTTCGCTTTTTTCTGATGAGTTCATACAAAACCTTCATTTGTATTTAATGCAACATCTGAAATAATTAATAAATTTCTTATTTTTGGAAATTAATTTGTATATTTACTTATTCTTAGATCATTAGCTTTTAAATATTTCTGAAAGTTTCTTATATCGAAATGATTCAGTTTTATTGATGACATTAATAAGAAATGATATTGCTGCAATGTTAGTTATTTGCAGAATTCAGTGAATTTGAAAAAAAAGACACACACACACACACACACACACACACACACACACACACACACACATATATATATATATATATATATATATATATATATATATATATATATATGCAAAATTTACGTATTGCAAAATTATTAAATATTATATACAAGGTGATAAAAGAAGGAATATAGATATTGGTCATGAACCTAACCATTATTCACAGAAAACTAAAGACACAATTTTCGCTCATTTTTGATAGACACGCGCGCACATTCGACAAAACGATTTCCAAAAATTAATATACAAGTAAAAAACAGAAACAGAAGCGCCATCTCTTGGCATTAACCGCTAGTGTTAACATATTATTTTCCTTTAAACTATAAATAATACGTTTTTTTTACCTAATTTGAAAATATATAATAATTTAATAACATATATAATATTTACAAAAAGATTATTTTAAAGATATAACAATATTGATTTAATAATTTATTCATTACATGCACGTTTTAGCTAGAAAATTATGTATTATTAGCAGACGCGAGCAACACGTACCTAATAAAGGAATTATATCAATAGTGTGTATTCAATATGAAAATAACTCCGATCAAACGGAAACTCCATATAACGGAACAAAGTCTAATACTTCTTAAGAATAGAGAATGAAAATATATTAAGTTAGAAAAATTTTAATTAAAAAATCTTATTGCAAATTCTGTAGTGAAAAAGATATTTTCTCGCCAAATTTTCTACGAAATAAAATTATATCTTAAACAAAATCCAAGGCAACAATAGTTTCGTTTTCTAATAGGAAGTTTCAAATGAGAAATAAATTTACTAACATTCAGGACTCCTTTCATATTGTCTGCTTTGTACCTAGGTGAAAATACCAGTTTTGCGAGTTCTTTCACCCCACGTTCGAAGTTCTCATGCAAACTAAGGTCAGTGAACCATTTTGGAAAAGAAAAAAAATTATTCGGGTCGTTAATTCCATTATTCCTATTCCAAATTAAAGTTTAAATATAAATTAATTAAAATTTTCTGAGTTTAAATGACAGTAATTATTCATTTTTAAAACTGGTCTTCGAATATTGTGTCTCTATGAAAAGTGTACTTATTTTTTCGGATTATAATAACTTCTATGAGAAAAATTGTATAAAAGATATCTGTTAAAGAAATTTTATCGAATTTTTTATTTAAATTCGAGATTTTGGTGTAAACGAGATAGATTTTTTTCTTAAACTCTTCGTCAGTCCCATAAAATTCGCAATATTTTCTCCAAAAGCAAACAATTTTTATCACTTTATTTATTTTAATATTGTGTTATTGAGTAACATATCTAGTTGTCTTATTTCTGTCTATAAAAGCCGTTAAAAATCAACTGTCTTATAATTTAAAAAAAAAAAAAAAAAAAAAAAAAAAAAAAAAAAAATCATGTGACAAAGTCAACAATTGAGCTGGTGTTTTAGGTACACCATGACATAGCTGTCGCTCTTCAGTGGAAAAGGTCTCGGGTTCGACACCAGGAAATATTGAATAAGCAGCGGATGCTGCACTTCTGTCTTCTGAGTGCTCATCGCTCGGGGTGAGTGCTTGGGTGTTTTCCTGGCTTCCTTCTTTACGACACGTGAATACTATTCACTAACTACTAAACTTCTGGAAGCAGTTTATATGGTAGATTTTAAAATGTCTTATAACAGCCTTTGGCCGTTAGAGTGTTTATTATACAGTACAGGGATAATATAGTGTCTTCTTAAACAACGGTCTTTAGCTGGTTAAGCATCAAACCTGCGGCTGAGATTTACTGTACGGTCACTGTTGGCGCGATTTTCCCCATTTGGCGATAAATAACATTTTCTGGCAACCCAACCAATTCCGTCTAATCAGACCCGATCTCAGATGAGAGATTTCGACCAATCAGACAATATTTTTCAATATTCTGTTTATTTTTAGACATCGCTTGTGCAAAATAGCCAGATTTTTGGCGACTTTTTCATAAAGTTGCCAATAGTGACTGTACAGTAAATCTTTACCAAACCTGCTGTCATTTGGATACTCGAACGAGGTGTTTTAATTTCAGGCTACAGTTTATTTGAATGAATGAGAATTGACGGTTGAGTTTGGTTTCCTCAATACATAAAAGTTGATATTTATTGAATTAATTATTATTAGACAGCATATCACTATGTTCATTGCTGCAGTGTTGGCGGCTTTTATACATAATAAATAATATATTTAACAAAAATTTTTAATGTTTTAAGTAAAAATTTCCCAATGGATTTTTATAATTTTACTAGCTAAAATCTCATATATTGAATTATGAATTCAGTATATGAGATTTTACTATAAAGCGATTTTTTTCCGTTTCTTCATATTTAATGCTTACCTTCCATTTAATATATAAATGAATTAATGCGACATGCGTGTTATAACTACTCTAAATGATATCGTTGTCTGTATTTTTTATGTTATTTTTGCTTACCCTATATTTAATCACTCAATTATATAAAATTTTCAAATTAGCTCTTGAGGGAAAAGGTACATATAAATAGAACATATTTATGCAAAATTAGAATTATTCAAATATTTTATAGAAATAAATCTCTTCTCAAAATTTAATCATGTGGCAAATATTATTTTCGTAAACAGACATTTAATTAAAATACAGAGTTTCTTACTTTCGTAAACTTTTTTTTCTCAAATTAATTACATTAACTATTTTTCTTTTAATTACGCAGACATGTTCCGAAATCCAAAATCAAACATAAAAGAATCTGCATACATATAATTAATAATTTTATCATAAAGCCAGAGCTTATTTTACTTCCTTTTTGTCATTCTCATATTAAACAGCTATCATCATTTCAAGATTATGCGCGACATAAAACTTATCGTTATGGATAAGATGTTACGGTTATGGTTCGAAAAGTAAAAAAAAGAAGTAGAATATCTCCGCATCAGAAATCTTCGACTTCAGCAATTAAGATTATAGCAGGAAGTACAGAAAATATTATGTTCAACCCCACTATATGAACCTTTTCCTTAATTCCTGGTTTCCAGCAGAGTAATATAATAGGACGCAACATGACACATCATAAACTGCGATATTATGCAGTTTTAAGAATATCCATCATCGTAATCGAAAGGAAGTTTCAACCGATTTCTTTTTCATTAGGCTTAACCTTGATAAAGGAATAAATTACAAAAAAATGGAAAACATAACTTGAATTTTAATTGTATATTATGATTCTAAGTGAAATTTAATGTCGAAAGTAAACAGTTACATTTATAAATTAAAATATTCAAATCATTTTATAAATGCATCATAGGGTGGAATTGGCAGACTTTGTTTTCATGTGTAAGTTAAATTTGATTTTCAAGATTTAAAATGTTTTGTTAAGATAAAGTGTTATAATATTAGGTTGGGGAAAAAGAAATCCATTATTTTTACGTGAACTTTATGTACCTTCTTTTGGATTCACTTTGTAAAAAGGTTTAAAACAGCTTTCATGTAGATTTTTAGGTCTTGCGCGTTACGACTGCTGACATGCGGTTAACTTCGATCATTTTTGATATTTTATAGACATTTTCGACGATGCTGTATCCACATGCGAGGTGCATCTCTAACATCAAAAATACCCGAACGGAATCGACGAAACAAAAATTGTACGTAACTGGTTGTTACAGTCTTATATAGGATGATAAACAACTTTCACAATTTTAGCCACCCGGTTATCTTTTTCGCTGTTACAAGAGAAAAACGAAAATGTATCGAATTTTCTGTTTGTTGTCTTCCATTTTTAAAACCTTGTACTCGTAACTGAATTAATCAAACTAAAAACCGCAAGAGGATATTTTAGTGTCAAATGTCACCTTTCCAACGAGCATAAATTTGAAATTGTTTGATAGATACCTCACGAGATAGCGATCACTACAGACGTCTACCGAAAAAATAATGGATTACTTTTTCCCCAACCTAATATATAAATATTGAATGAGGCATTATATCCGATTTATCTTATTTACAATTATTCAATTTTTCACTTAAATTTTTAAACCATTTCCTTGAAAAGGACATTAGCATTTAATTACGGAATTGAACTTTTTCATTGAAAAATTAGAAGGGTATAAAAAGAAAAAGACACATAAAAATTGATGCCTTATTTATTTTTTTTTTTAATTTAAAATTTAAAGTAATTGACCACATAAATAGATTTCTGAATGTTCAATAGGAACATTGTATTTTTTTTTTTTTTTTTTTTTTTTTTTGCTTATTTTTCTTTTATTTCTGTGAAAGAAATTTTAAGTTATTGAATTTACATCATTCAGTTGTCCCCAAATATTCTTGATGAAATGCAAGTTTTAATTTTGTCTCTTCGTTCTTCCACCTTAAAGCGCATTGTTAAAGGGTGTGTAACAAAATGGCCAATTACTTTTAGCAAGCTTCAAATGTATATTTGAAAAGATAAAATTATAATAGAAGCTAAACAAAGAAAAGCGATTCCAAAATGATTCCGAAACTATTTCGATTAATGGTGCAAATTCTTTGTTCCCGTTGTCCCATTTTGCTTATTAATTAAACAATTTTTTTAAATATATTAAAATAGTGAAATATGCATGGTATTAAAACATCGGGATAAGACCACAAAATTCAATTTAGGAATTTGGTGTATCACTTATTCTTCAAGATGGAAAAATTTCCAAAATAGAATATTGTATTTAATCACTGTTTGGTTAAATCAACCCCTATAGTTGCAATGGAACTCCAAACAGATTTGAAACCATTGAGTGAAAGGAGCCAAAGAAGTGCCTTAAGTTTTTTCAAAAGAAAATAAGTAGAAAAACAACTTCCTAAATTATTATAAACTTTAAATGACAGATTAAAAACTTATAAGTCTATCCCTTCAAGAGTTCATATCTTTAGGGCATTTACGATATACTTACACCCAACTGCCAATTTATTTTTACAGGATTTAACTTTATTATGAGCCAAGTGATGTTGAAGAGTCATCTGGATTTCGTTTGGAATGATTTTAAGGAATTTTTTACAGGTGACTTAAAAAGTGATGCTCTTGTTACCATACATAGCAGATATCCTTTTAACAGATGGCTTCTCATGTACTCAGATAGCTCACTTATATTGAAAACTCACTGGTGCTTGAGCCTATTCAAGCGATTTCAGGGTTAATCAGCCTATTGGAAAAATATTGTAACAACTTTGATGATAAGATATCGGCAATATTATTTGTGATTGATGAAGTGGAAAGTTGTTCTGAGCGCAATATTGTGGGTTTCTTATCGATTCTCAAGCTGCTTTTTTTTTCACTGACAAATTCAAGGTGTCTTGAAAAAGCACTAGTGAATTCCTGTAGAATGAAGTTAACTGATTTTAAAGAATCTGAAAAAAAGCAGTGCTCTTCAGTGAATTTCCATCCATACATTTTGAAACAAGCAGGCTGATTGGCTTGTTAAAGCGGACCTTTCATGTCATAACCTTATTTTCCATTGACTCTACATAACATCAAAAGAATTATTTACAGTAAATTAAAATACAATAGAACCTTCTTGCATATTGCTGTATCTGTGGGTAAGAAATGAAGTGTTTTGTTCAACAAAAGTAACAGAATCCCCAGTTCTTTGCCTCAATCTGTTGGAGTTGTTTGCTTTCGTTTGCTTACTGGACATGACTATTTGCAGAAGCATTTATATTTTATTAAAGTCGAGGTTTCGAATTGTTGCCTTCTGTGCCACCAGAGGGACATGGATAGTGATCACCATAGCTATTGCTTCATTTTCCACATTTATCAGTGTATATGTTTCCATAGTATATATACTTAGCTTAACCAGTTTTAATCAATTTTCTCATAGACAATATAGGATTTACATACTTTATTCAATCGAATTAAAGTATTTTTCTTATTGATAGCATGCAATTAAAATATATCTTGCTTATTTGATTAAAATCGAATTTTCGATTGATAATTTATGCAAACAAAATGTTTATTTTGTATGTTCTCCAAATTTCCGTTTGTGGATGAATTGTAAACGGCTGCATTGCATAGTATATTATATTACGATGTTGATTTCTGGACAACTATGCTGTTTCATTTTGAAGTTCTGATTACAGTCATTTTTAATTAATTTACTTCGTTATTAACGCTGATTTGAACTTACTGTAAAGCTACTTATGCCGCAATGCACACCGTACAAGATTTTTTCTTGTCTTATTAATAAAAGATTTTGAGTCCTTTCCTGCTTTTAAAATTGCCACGTATGTGTTACAGCTGGGAATAGAAAAAATATACAAAGTTTCAAATCCTCTTTTCCCCTCAATATTTCCACAATGAATATTTTTTTTAAAAAAAATACAAGGTTTATTATTGTTTCCTATTTTGAAATAAGTATTGTTTTTAACTATCGCAATCGAAGGTGTTTTCGATTTTTCCAGTAGACCAATAGTCGGAAATATGTTGTAAAGTATCAGAAAAAATCCCAGCTTCAGTATTTAATAACTGCATAATTAAGGATAATTTTAGAGCTTTTTACATTTCCTTCGACTTGAATTTAACTGATCAATGTGTGGGGCTTGAATTTTTAGTGCAAAACATCGCTTTGTATAAAGATAAATAAATCATTAAAGAATAGTAAATATCATTATTTTTCCAAATTGTTCTTTTTCTCCAAAAAAAAAAAAAAAAAAAAAAAAAAAAAAAAAAAAGTAAAAGTTACTTATTTTCAACTGGAAGCCACACACAGAGAAAGCTGGCGTACTTGGTTTGCTAGTTTACTATCCCTGTAAAATGTACATTTTTAAAATAAGTTGAAATATTTTGCAAATAGAAGATTATATGAAAGATATAGTTTATTTAAACAATTGAAAATAATATATACTAAAAATATATCTCGAAAAATATAGGCGGTTAGTGATAATTATGATCCTGTTCTCAAAATACATAAAAAATTTTATAGCTTTCGATTGATATATATAAATGGAAACAGAAACATTTTCTGAAATAGAATAAAAATATTTTTGTACATATTTTAAAAGGAATTTTACGCTCTGTCATTCTTCAATTTATACGAATTTTATATAAAATGAATAATGAAATATAAATTTAAAAAAATATAATTATAATGAATTCCAATTTAAATTTAAACGAGTACTCAATGAAATCGCAGTTCGTTCTTTTCTTTAAAGAATTCCAGAAAACGACGCGTGTGGAATTCAATCACAGATTCAAGTTCTTCACCATTCTAGAATCGCGAGAACAAGAACTCTTCACGAACAGTTCGGTCAACTATTTAATTATGTGAGATGATCGATATTCGAGTCCACAATTCAATTACAGAAATGGAATTCGTCTTCCTTTCCTTAAGGTGGTGCTATGTTTAATTCATATTGAATATTTCAATGTTTTAGAATAAAAAAAAATAAATAAATAATACACTGTCCTTGAATCTCAATGTGTTTTAAATGAATTAAAACAATTCCCTTCTCTATAAATCTTCTAAAATTCGATTTTATCTAAATTAAACTTTTGTTCTTGAATTTTTAAGTTTTCTTGATGGTAAAAAGAATATATTTAAAATGGCGCCAAATAATAAAAAAATGGAATTTGAAATTTTTGTTTGAATAATCAGATTGAAATATATATTTATGAAATTTTTATTTATTATCCCCGTTTTTCTTTTACAGTGTTAAGCAATCTTTTGAACAGTGAATTGCTTATAAATATAAAAATGGAACATATTTTCGAAGTTATGATTTTCCATGCATTTTATTTTTTATCACTTTAATTTCCTTTCCTATTTCTTCCAAATAGAGATACATATAAAATGTTTTACTTCAATTTTCCAACCCCAAAAATATTGTAAGACATGATGTGAATTCATAAATAACTTTCAATTTGAACTCCACTAATATTGATTTTAACTGATATTTCTGTATCATTTATCTTAATTTATAGAACATTATTGAAATATATTATTAGATTGATAAGAACTGAATATATTTGAAACAATTTCTCCAATTCTAGACACTTGTATTGTATTTGTAATTGAAAATACACAAAATTAATTATATATCGCATCCATGAAAATGCATTTTTTTTTAATGAATTTTCATAGTTCTCTATTCATATTAAATTTATAATCTCAATAGATTGTACCATAAATAAAATTCATAAAATCATTAAATTCTTTTAATATCATAATTGTTATTTTATCAGCAGCTTATAAATTTCAATTTAAATTTTTTTCCTAAATTATTTATGTAAAATAAATTTAATCTTTATCAAATACAAACAATTTTATTCTTATTGTATATTTATTTATTGCACATCATAAACAAATTAATTTTTTTATTTGAAATGATAAAACTATAACTAAGAAATTTTACCTAGAAAGAACAAATGATTATTAAAAGACATTTATTAAGGAAAAACATTCCCTTTTTCTTAAAAAAAATAACAATTTATTTTGTTGCAGTGTTTAATATAATATACTATAATGTAACTATAATTAAGACTAAATAATTTTTCACAATAAAATATGACTTGAAACACAAAGAAGGTACATCAAGACTATGCATTCTTCTACTTCTTATTATTTCTAATCAAATAACAATTAGCGATTTCTGCGAATTTTCGTTATTGGGTTTATTTTCGTGGGACACAATAACAAAAAAGGAAAGATGCACTTAGGAATCAGATTTCAGTTACTATTTTTCCTTGAAAGACACCTTGAAACGGAAGATGTTGGCGAACTACATATGTTATATATGTAGTTCGCCAACATCTTCCGTTTCAAAAACAGAACTTGAGCAGAAATAGAAACCAAGGAATTCAATTCTGCTTTCATCCTATAAAAATTAATTTTTTTCTAGCAAGGCAGAATTTCTGACTTCTTTTTATGAAACTTTTTAAATATCCATTCTATCATAATTATCAACTCAATCCCGTCCTTGTTCTATGTGGTCTTTTTGAGCGATACCAGGTACCAAGTTGTGGTACCAAATACCAGTATCGTTGATTTAGGAACCTGATACCAAGTACCAGGTTCCTAAATATTTTATGCGTTAAAGAAGATAAGTTTTCTATTAAAAGAACACAATTTGTAAATGAAGAACTATATAAACTTATGGTAAAACTATACTTTAAGGTGCCCTTTGGCAAACTTTTTTTTGGTGCCATTTCTGTCCCAACGATTACAGTGCTAACAGGTATGGTTGAACATTCAAAAATAATGCAACATCCGTTGGATTTTTCAAAATTCTAAAAACGATAAACCAATCAGAGCCTGGACTGGATCTAAACCAATCACAACACTATTCAGTTTTGCCCAATTTGACGATCAATCACGATCAAGAATTGGCGAGAATCAAAGGGGCACCCTAAAGTATAGTATAACCAAACTCGTTTCTAATAAGGAGTATAAAGTAAGATTTTCGCTTGGAGAGTTCTTCCATGTCTTCCTTCTCCTATCACAATTGTCTTATACGATCAACCCTTTCCATCTTTCGCAATTGATTTTACCATGGCTTAACAGCCCATCTCTCGATATGATACAATTAATTATTGTTGACTTGACGTATATATCTCCAAATAAAATCAAAATTCCTATCAAAATGAGATTGGAGTTTTCTGGAAAATTTTGATTGCCTTATTGGAACTACTTTGCCAGTGAAGCTTGGGCATAGTACAACCCTTTCCTACCTCTTCACTACCACTGGTTGTCATGAACAAGTTCGACTCTCATTATTATTACGAATTCAAACTATTCCAAGATCTTGATATGTGTTTAGTAAATAATGATTCGCTTTATTTATAAGGAGCTCATTTTGAGTCTTCAACAAAATTACAACAATACTAAATGCAACAACTGTAATGCATTTATGTGGAAGATTGCTTACATAAAAAAGGCAGCACTAGTAAAATGAAGAAAGGCTGTTTCTTGGTGGATAATACAATAACACATACCATAAATGCGATTATTGTCTTAGAAAGGAAAATTCTTCACTTTCCACACATTTCCTGATTTGGTTATCACTTATGAACAAAATGGTTTCATGATGATAAAGGGATCCAAACAAAAAGAAAAGAAAATTATAATAATAATAAAAAAAAACCCATTTAAATCGTCCTTGCCGATGTAAACTAACCATAAAGTGGATGTTATGGTTTATTTACTGCTTCCATAAACAATCAAATATTATTATTTAATGTGCTTTACATGCTGCATCAAATAAATTTATCTTTACTTAACGATGAATAAGCATTTATTTTTTAATAGCGGTATCAAGAGAGACAAATCTCCAATAATATATAAAATAACCCATCCCACTAAGATATTGGCCGCAATTTTCTTTCTAACTGCTCGCTGAAGAGTTAATCCCACTAATGAATCGACTTGTTTTGGATGGGTGGACAAAATTGTATATTCAACATTATTGGTGAAAACGATTATTTGTTTAACTCACAGACCAAGTATAAGTAAAATAAAGGGACGTGCGCATGATCTCAACTGTAACGAAAGAAACAGCCACTTTATGGTTAAAAAGAAACCTAATCTAAAACCAAAAACTTTATCGACATGGAGTCTCGAAAGTGAATCATACTGGTAGAAGAATATGACTAATGAATTTTATAACATTCACCGAGTCTTATTTTACTGGGAAAAAAACAACATAACTCTTTGGATTACTTGTTACATTGTAACCACTTATTTTGATATTTATTATTGCCTATTCTAAGATGATTAATTTAAGTATAACGTAAATGCTTTATTAAAATTTTTTGATTACCAACAATTAATAACACTTAATTAATTTGAATTATGTATAAAATAATGTACAAAAATAACAGCAGCATAAGTATTAGTGATCACATGAATTCATATAAACTATTCTGGGGAAATCCCTATAATGCAGATAATAAGCGAGTCATGGAATGTTGAACGGCTGAATTGCACAAATAGATGTGAAATATATGCATGCATGGTACATTATATGAAATATTTATTATATTAATGGAGGATTAGCAGATCCATAAATTATTGACTTCTGTACGAATATCTGTCCAATGTCTGGTGTACTATAAACAATTATATGAAATAGATGTGAAGGATATATGAATTGTGCAACTTGAATCAAGTTAGGAAATTCATTTATATAACATAAAATGGCAAATAACTATGCTTTATGCAATACTTCATTTTGCATTTACAATTTTAATTCATTTTATTGGTATGGATTCATTGAAAAGCTGATTTCTTATTAGATAAAATATGAGTTTGAAATATATCAGAATAATATTCTCAAATTTATGTTATTGATGATGATTATATTACTTATTTTAGTTATTAATCCTAATTTTCCCAATTTGAGATAGTAAAACTAACTGCTTAGCTGCGTCTATAAATATTTTTTTTATTAAAATGATTATTTAATAATTTTATTATAATTTAATAATTTTTTTAAAATTAAATTTACAAAAAATATAAAAGGTATAATATTAATTCTATTAGCATCAGTATTAATCTTTTTATAGTTTTTAATCTTAATATAATCATGATTATACATTATATTGTTAAAAATGTACATTTCTATATTAATGTTAATCTATAAATTACCAAAACCAGAGAAGAAATTGGACTATAAACTACATTAACATCATTGTAATTAAAATGCATTGGTTTAATATTTGGATTAACAAATCAAATACCTTTATCACAAGGAAAACTTAGTCACATTCTTTTTATTCAGAAACATGTTTTATATTGATTTCTCAGACAGTAGACAATTTCTGCTGATTCGCTGCCAAAATGGCTTTCGTTCTGTAATCTATTGATGTAATATACCAGTTACATTAGCAAGATATGAAACCTTTAAAAGAAAAAAATAGGTTAGACTTTACTTTAAGGTGCCCCTTTGATTCTCGCCAAGTTGTGATCGCGATTGATCGCCAAGCTGGGCAAAACCGACTCGGGCTCTGATTGGTTTAGATTCTGTAGCGGCTCTGATTAGTTTATCTGTTTTAGATAAACCAATCAGAGTGGTTACCTGTTTGCACTGTAATCGGCGCAAACAGGAATGGCGCCAAAAATATCACCAAGTTCACCAAAGGGAATCCTAAAATATAGTTTTACCAAAAATTAATAGTTATTATTATGTAGAGCAACTTTTTATTGATGCCTTACAGATGCAAGTTTGAACTAATGTCATAATCAGAGATCCAAATTAAATGATCTCATTTAATGTATTGAAAGACTGTATTGTTTTCTTTTCGAGAAAATAAATCAATAGATATTGATATCCTCTTAAATGTACATATACGATACACTTGATAAATTTATTCATATGTATTGTAAAATTTGGTGGAAGATTTCTATTTTGTGTCAAACACATCAAGTTTAAATTATAAGTAATCTAATTTCAACATCGCGAGTTTCATGAAAAAAAATGGAAAGTGACCGAAAAATATTTTTTTTTGCTTGTAATTAAATCTCAATAGTAAAAATGTTTTCTCAATAAACTTAATTTCTTCAAAACAATCTGAGCTGTTATCGTGTAAGAAAACCAGTAATTTAAAATTGAAATAGTATAATTTCACCAAAGTTTGAATTTATTAATAAAAATGGTAAATAGCATCTTTTTCAATGTTGTAAAAAAAGTATGTTTAGCTAGTGGTTCTATAATTTTGTGTCGAATAAATGAACCGCAAAGTTTGAAAATATTGATAAAATAGTTTATTGAAATATAAATTAAAAATATTTCGTATGTATTTTATATTCCATTTATTCATACCAAATCATTTAATTAAAAAATATATTTTATGTTATTAAAATCACAAAAAATACATTGATTTTATAATTTTATATAATACACTATATAGTTAATAAGGCATATGAAAGTCTAAAACTGTACCTTAATGTTATATTTTGTCACTGAACTATAAAATTAATAGATACAAAATATATAAAAGTTGTATATCCAATTTTAAACTATTGTTATTAAATATCAATATAGGGGCATGTTATCAATTTACTTATGTTTGCTTCGTTCAGACATACTTTAGAAGCAAATTCAGATTGTTTATTTAGATTTGTTTATTTGAAATATGATTTAAATTAAGTTTTTTTTTCTGAAAAAGAAGTTAGTTATTCAATGAGAAGAAATACGTGTATGCCTTTATGATTGAATCGTAATGCTTTTTGTACTGCATTAAATCATATGCATCAATGCTTTGGGTAGCAAATATGTGTTAGCGAATGCATTTTGTAATAATTTTAATTAATCGCATTATAAATTTTTTCCTTCACAGTCAAATTTAAGGCATAAGATTTGTCTTTAACTACCGAAATGAATTAAAAGATGTTTTTCCTTTTCTTTATGTACACATGTTTATAATCTCTTGAAAAAAACATAATACAATTAAAAAGCGAATAAAAAACACTTTTGCTAAGCCTTTTTTTGTATTTTTAAAGATTTTTAATTCTTTTACTTTATGAATTTTATTTCTTTTTTAATCTAGAAAATAAAATATTAAATACATGGGAATTGTGTCATTTTTAATGTAATTTTGCCTCCATCTTATGTTTTTTTAAAAGCCATCAAAAATGGAGTTAATTAAATTTTTAGTATTATCGAATATTCTTCTTCTTCTTCTTGAGCTTGTCAGATATGTGGCACCTCTGCATTGTTGCATTTTGTACCATGCTCCAAGCCCAATTTTTTCCTAGTTCCATTGTCTTGGGTCACCTAATTTGTTTATAAAGTCTGATAGGCCATCAATGGAGTTTAGGTGTAACTCTTTAGGACATGGATTACCTAGCGTAGTGAATCTTGTAAGGGCAAGAGCATCACACTCATATAGGATATGATGAGCTGATTCTACCCCTGCGTGGCATTTCCTACAAATTGGTTCCTCTTTAAAAAGTCCCATTGTATGAAGGTGTTTCCTGAAATGATAGTGCCCAGTAATGAAGCCTACAGTATTATCGAATATTAATGGAAGCATATAGTCATAGTTTAAAAGTTTTCTAATAATTAAAATTGAAAACAATCCACCAAGTACTCCAATCTGTTATAAAAAAGTCCGAGGTTTTATCTTTACAAGTAGGTATGTGGATCGCAAGAATACTCATTTCTTGTTGATCACTAGTGGCTAACATTGGCCTTTCATACCGACAAACTTAATTCTCACCACTCAAGCCAGATATGAGTAATCATAAAATTTTTTTAATACAGAAAAATCTGCTTTTCAAAATAACTATATTAGTAGCATGTTTTAAAATAAGCCCTGATTAAATAAAATATAGATCAGCTATTTAAACATAAAGACATACATTCTAATCTTCGGAAATTTTATCCAGAGTTTTGAATATTTATAAAAGTCAAAAGGTATGAGATTATTTTTAGAGAACATTTAGTATATTACATCATCACTAATTGTAGCTTCGTAAATTTGGATGGTCCAAAAGCAGCTGAGCGAACTCGATAACCAATAAAGCTCTTCAAATTCTTAGTTTTGATGATTAACCAATCTTTCCCACTGCAACCATCCAATGAAAGTTAAGTATTCCTCTATTTCTAGTGTTACTTGAGCTAGCAAAGAAAATAATTTTTAATGCTTAGGTATTCTTTTAATATATCATTTTTGAAACATATAACAAGCTTAACCCAATTAAAGAAATCAAATTTTTGTGAAGAATAGCATACAGCTCTTTGAATATTCGATATAATTCAGTATTGCATCAATTGAGCTAGTTATCAATTCCCAAAATTCCACCAAAAAACACATCTAAAAGACTTAACAAAAAAAAAAAACTTTATATTTCTTCTTAAGCAGTCTAAGACCATGCTACCGAAGTGTAATTTAGAACAGGATGGTTGAAGGTGATAGAAAGATGCTTTATTCTCCGATATAGAAAGACTGAATTCGGAAAGTATAAGTTTTTCGTTTTTGACTTAGTTTCTTTATGTTACATTAAGGAATATCATAATGAAACAAATATTTGTTTAATGAATTTTATTTTTAATATTTACATAAGTAAAGAGTTTATTGTACTGAACTTTATTACATAGAGGATGCGTTGGTCACAAAATTGTAGAACACTCCTTGATTCAATACAAAAATAAGACATTGCTCTAATACTTAAAATAATACAATCAAAGTATTTTGGTATGGCTAGTATCAAATTCCTTAGTTTACGCTTGAAAATTAATGAGAGTTATTCAATAAAATCTTATCGAATGGAAGAACACATAGTTACTTTACCGTAACAAGGAAAGAGTGCTTTTTAAAAATAATTATAAAAATTCAAACGTGGAGTGTTGGAAGCTATGTGTGTATAGTGTCCATTAATATTTACATATGAAATTACATATATTAAATCTCTGGGCAATATAATAGTATACAGGATGACCTCTGAATTTCAGAATTAGAGTTTGGTAACTGTAGCTTCTATGTATTGCAGATTAGTTCTTAAGCTTGTGTATTATGAATTTCGGAGAATACACACAGACGGTCCAATATATGCGGCTTTAGTATGTGATTAATGTGTAAAATTATCTAATAGATGTTATGGATGACCTAATAATTTAATCATTGTATAAAAGTGTAAAACAAAAAACGGCAATAGGGAAAATAATATCATTTTATTTTGTTTTAATCAAATATTTCATTTCCAATTATTTTATACAACTGAGTTTATGTTTAAATTTTCTTGATGTTTTCAGCAAACCTAAGTAGATATTAATATGTATATAAATACAAAACATAACTAAGTATGCTTTGACTTGTATATTTGTATATATATGTATAAATTGAACAGATAAACTTTGAAGTCGTTGGTGAGAAACTTTATGGCAATATTTGTTTCATTATAAAAGATAGAGAAAGATATCACAAACGTACCGGAAATCGTAAATGACAATAGGAGATAATGGTACAAAATATACATCCTAAGAAATAATCCAATTTTTATATTAATTTATCTTTAAATTTTATATTCTTAATAGAACCTTTTAAGATTTTACTTTAAATTCCAAGTTCTATGAAAATTTAAAAGTGAAATCCTAAATAGTAATAAAAATGCTATTCTAGCAAAATTCTCATTGAATTTTTTAAAAACATTTTGTTTCAGATGATATATTCTGTCATTCAACACTTCCGTTTTCTTTACTTTTTCGTTTTAATTTTTCGACTTTCTTTAAATTTGAAAATTATTTTTGTCACATGGTTTTTATGAAAACTATAAAGATGTCCAATATGATTCTTAGTCTTGCATTGTTTAAGATGTGATCTCTAGATAAATATTATTCAGATATGACATTTAGTATTGTAATAGTTAATAGTATACAAAACAAAACTGTCCTACGGTAACAAACAAATTTTAAAATTTCTTTTCTGTGTTTTCTTCAAAAGATTTAAATCTTATTTATAAGATGTTTTCAGTGCAAGTTAGAAAATGCCATTTTCCTGAAATTTTTAAATAAAACATATTTGATGAACCATTTAGCTTAATTTGTAGTTATATTGAGTTTCAATGATCAGAATTTTAAAACAGCTTATGGTTTGATTTGTCATCGATTTTTTAATCGAAACTATAAAGAATACGAATTATCATTGTTACAAAACTCAAAAAGTTTCTGCTTAATTTGATTGGAAGTTATAATAAAATTGTCTGTATTATCTTTCATTTGTTGCCAACTGCAAAGTAATTTTTAATTTATATTGAAAAATTTTTTGTGTGCATAATGCGTGAACTAGTCTATGAGAATAATGATTAGCAATTGTAAAATCAATACAATTAAATACAATTAACAATTATTACAGTGAATCAATGCAATTAAAGAAATATCAAAGTATATCAATGCAGAAAAATATTTAGACCTAAAATGACATTTTATAAAATTTTTATTTATTTATTTTAAAGTATAAAGGAATATTTTTCAATAAATCATCCATTTCTAAAGAATCAAATTTTACATACAAATGCATAAATCAATATTTTATGTATTTGTATGTTTACTTATATATGTTCAGTTGTATATTTATGTTCAGTTGTTATTTTATTTATTATGCCTTTTCAAATATCTTAGACTTAATTTTCATGGTCACGTCGATTTATTTATAACATACTTTTCCTTGCTGGAATTAAATATAATGATATTTCTTACTAATTATGAAATTTATTCTATAGTGCATTTTTTTTAGAAAGTAGGATTTTAAGCAAATTAAACCATATGCAATAAGCCATAAGAGATTTCCCCTAATTGGTGACAAAAATAATTTTTTAATTTTAATCTGCTTTGCATGTTTAAATAGTTCAAAGAAATCACAATTAAATTTGATTTTACAAATGAAAATAAAATCCGCACAATTTTATGAACATAATTATAATGATTTGAACTGTTTCAATTTAATTTGGCCTTCAAAGCCCTTACCATCAAAATTTCATTATCTTGATTTTACTATAAAAGCACGTAATAGTAATTTGATTTAATTGATATTAAATGAAGATTTTTCTATCTTCCTTATTTTTGTATAACAGTGACTCTCAAAACTATGATAATAATTAACAGTAAAAGTAAGATAAAATGAACAGAGAAAGACACATAAAATTATCAACAATAATAATTTTAGCAATACTAATAGCTTCCAATATATAATAAGCATCTTCTTTTTATTCAATTCCTACAATTAGTGTACATTCTCTCTGTATGTATCTTGTTTAAATTTTCAATTCTTGATAAAATAACTTTTCATTCCTCTATTCAAATTCAAGTACAATTGTTTGAACTTCTAGTGGAGGGCATTTGATGTAAATACAGTTTTTTAAAATATTCATTAATATTTAATTAATTAATTTTTATTTAATATGGTGGAAAAAAACACTAATTGTGTATTGGTGCCATCTGCTGGCATCAACAGTTACTATTTCTATCTTTAATTTTTCTTACATTTTAAAATTTATTTATATTTATTATCTTGTAAATGAGTTTAATACTTATATTAAAAATTCAACTTTGTTTTGAAATAAATTAATGAAAGAGATGGAAAGTGTGTATGTAAAAGAAAGAGAGAGAATTTTTTTTCTAATTAAAAAAATGAAGGAAAATCCTACAATATAGTAACGTGAAGGATTTGTCTTGCAATGGCAAAGTTGATAGAGCGTCAGCGTAGAATCTTTATGTTTTCGAATAGAATCTCATCTCGAAACATAAAAATAATCGAAGCTATAAACTTAAGAAATAAACTGAACTAACTCTTGCTTCACAAACGGACAATGCGAAACGTAATAAAAGGTATCTAAAATAAAAATTTTTTGTTGTCCTAATTAAGTATTAAATCAATGGTAAGAATTGATTGAAAATATTTTATATATTAGTTTGGGGAAAAAGTAATCCATTATTTTTTCGGTAGATGTCTGTAGTGATCGATATTTCGTCAGGTATCTATCAAACAATTTCAGATTTATGCTCGTTGGAAAGGTGACATTTGACACTAAAATATCCTCTTGCGGTTTTTTGTTTGATTCATTCAGTTACGAGTACAAGGTTTTAAAAATGGAAGACAACAAACAGAAAATTCGATACACTTTCGTTTTTCTCTTGTAACGGCGAAAAAGATAGCCGGGTGGCTAAAATTGTGAAAGGTGTTTATCGTCCTATATAAGACTGTAACAACCAGTTACGTACAATTTTTGTTTCGTCGATTCCGTTCGGGTATTTTTGATGTTAGAGATGCACCTCGCATGTGGATACAGCATCGTCGAAAATGTCTATAAAATATCAAAAATGATCGAAATTAACCGCCTTTCAGCAGTCGTAACGCGCAAGACTTAAAAATCTACATGAAAACTGTTTTAAACCTTTTTATAAAGCGAATCCAAAAGAAGTTACATAAAGTTCACGTGAAAATAATGGATTTCTTTTTCCCCAAACTAATATATTACTTGTTACATACTTTTAAAATTAATTTTTGACACAAGTAAGAGAAAATGTTAGTAGTAATAAAAAAAGGCATGATATTTATACTAACAAATCAATTATACGCATAGCTTAAATCACAGCTATGATTAAGTTAATATTTAGTTTGAGATGGAAGAAAATTTGTTCTTTAAAAAATTCCACATTCCGTCCTGAAAAATTAAAACTCACACTGACTTAATCAATAAACCTGTGAAGTAGGCGAACCTTGCACCAGATTTAATCTTCATAATAAATTAAGTTTTATTAAGAAAGGCATGTGAAATGATTGGTACTTTCGGTTTTCGTTCCCGTGTTTGACTTTGAAGGCTTTATAATTGGAATTTTTCTTTCAGTAAGATTTTTGTAATTTAGAATTTCTAACAAAAAGTAGCTATGTTTGTCTTTTAAAATATAATTTTAGCATCACATACGTGTGTTTAATTCAGCTTTTATTCTTAAAAGGAGAATTTTCATTGAAATGTTTGTATCAGTTTTTAAAAATTGATAATCAAGAAAATAAGTAGAGTTAAGTATTTCAATAAACACCCAACAAATAGTCTTCTGTTTCTTGTATGAATTATTCATTATGTGCAATTTTTCTTAAAGTTATATTGTGGAAGAAATATAATCGATGAAAAGAAATAAAATAGTTGTGAGCTAAAGATGCTAACACATGATTTCAAACTTGTAACCACAATTTGTTAAGTTTACATATACAAACTACAATAAAAATAGTCAAACTTATTATGAGGGTATTTTGTTACAAAATTGTTAGGTTAGTCTACAGTATGCTAGAACTCTGGCTTTGAAGTTAGAACAAACAGATTATCATTATTATTCTTCGTCTAACTCAAAGCAAGACAAAATTATTTTAAAGTTCTAAATAATGGCAACCACATTTTGAGACAAATAAAGTGTTTTCTGGGTGAATCTTTTATTCTTATAGGAAAACAAATAATTTCATCTTCTTTTGCTTCACGGAAATTCTCTCTTAACGATCCACAATCATATTGAAGCTGAGATTTACTATACGGTCACCCATGGCGCGACTTTTCCACAAATAACATTTTCTGGCAATCCTACCAATTCCGACCAATCACAGATAAGGGATTCCGACAACCCTAATAATTTTTCAATATTCTGTTTATTTTTAGACCTCGTTTGTGCAAAGAGGCGAGATTTTTGGCGACTTTTTAAAACAGTCATCAAGAGTAACGGTACAGTAAATTTTTACCTTAAATAAAATGTACTGCAATCAAATATTGGAAAAAAAACTCTTCTAATCCTGTAAACAAATAAAAATTGGTTTTATTAAATAGATTTTTTTTTGATATTATCATATGGTATTAGTTTATATATTTAATTTTTTTACACTTAATTATTCGTGAGGAGAAAACCATGCTGTAATTAGAACTGGAACATTGGCGAGAAAAAGATAATTGTTTTGTTGTATTTTAAGAATTATTTTAAAAGTTTTATACTTAAGAATTTTTGCTAAAAATTTACTATACGGTCACCCTTGGCGATTTTATGAAAAAGTCGCCAATAATCTCGCCATTTTGCACAAGCGAGGTTTAAAACTAAACAGAATATTGAAGATTATAGCTTGATTGATCAGAATCACTCATCTGCAATTGGTCGGAATTGGTTAGGTTGCCAGAAAATGTTATTTATTGCCAAATGTGAAGAAATCGAGCCAAGGGTGACCGTACAGTAAATCTCAGCCTTTTAATTTTTGTTGCATATATCTTTACCAGTCTATTTCTGCCCAGCATGAGCGAAAATATAGCCTATTATCTAGTAATTTAAGATAAGTGACTAAGTCAACACCAGAGTTGATATTCATCTATATAAACTGCTCAAAACAATTACAGGATATTTGTTTTGTTTGTATAACAAAAGAGAATTCTTATTCAAAAACAAGAATTATAAGTACATTTTTAGTGTTTTATATTTATGAAATTTCAACAGGGGGTAAAAATAATCCTTTTGTACATCATTATTGGCGAAAATAAATAATTTTTTAATGAATTATGTTCATTACATAGAATTCAGTCTTAAGCACAAGAAACATCAAGTAAATGTTTCGGGAAAAAAAAAAACAAATAAACATATAGAAAAAAATTATTTTATTGATTTAAACTATTTATTCCTAAATAATCAACGAATGTAAATTATTTTTATATACATTCACTAGGTGCGTATTTTTACATTATTATTTCAAAGAAATCTTAATTTATTTATTTAAAATATTTGAATTATAATTACATTTCTCTTTATAACTTTCTAGTTCCAATTCTAAAATGACAAAAGACATCTTATTTCGTTTGGCTTTTAAGAGAACCGATTTAAATAAAATGCAAATGGGGTAAAGTTGAATAAAACCTACGATTTGGAAACTTCGGTGGTGATTAATTCTGATTGGTTGTGTTCAAGATCACATGATATTCATTAAGAATTTCTCCGTCGCACACAGAATAAGACACGAATCCAATTTCCCAGTCACCAATGTGACAAGTTATATAAAAATGAAGGGGATAAATAATGGTAATTATTGTAATTTATTTAGTCAGCTGTAAGGTTCACGCATCGCATTATGAAATTGCTAAAATAATTTTGTATTCAAGTCTATTCTTTCATATTTTCAAATTTTTAAAATTCAAAATAAAAAAATGTTCATGAAAAAAATGAAATAATATATGTATTCGTATTGGAAGTAATCTTTAATTGGCTATTAATGTCTTTCAATTTATATTACCAAATAAATTGTACCAAAATTGTTTTAGACTAGTTAATTAGTTAGTTAACTGTTTTAAGGTGGATAATACTCCATATAT
>JAPDSC010120194.1:0-16533 GCA_026290005.1 Latrodectus geometricus | reverse complement strand
TTTTTGATTGCTTCCAATGTTTGTTGCTTGATATTGTATTTCATTGATTCTATTAACTTTCCATTTTTCTATATATTGTATTTACTGCTTTATATTATATATATAATATAAAGCAATAAATACAATGTATAGAAAATTCAAATATAATATTAATTAATAAATATTAGTAATTTTTTCTTGATTTTGTCTTATTAATATTAAATTGTATTGTTTCTTCTCTCTTTGTTTTATCTTGATCTTTTAGATATATCTTACTTAATATATATATATATATATATATATATATATATATATATATATATATATATATATATGGATAGATAGATATTTTTCTTATAACTGCTCGAGCGGGTCTTGGAATTTTTAAACATTTCTAAGTAAATCTTTAGCAGGAATTATCTTTTCAAATTATCTGTGGGATTTTCAATGTTTTTACCACTCTTCAAACAAAGTTAGAAAAATAAAGAAAAGCCAGCTTTAATTAAAAAGATGTAAAAAAAAGCAATATTTTTTACTTTTCTTGAATAAATGAATAAATTCAGTGTTCTATTGAAGTAAAATATTTTTCCCATAAAAATAATTCAGTTTTCCCAAATATCTGAACCTCGATTACATCATTTGTTTTTAAGTAATCTAAGAAATTCAACATTTTGATAGTGAATATTCATTTTTTTAGAGATTCGTTGCTGAAACATTAAAATCCACAAGAGAATAACGTTCAGAAATTTCTAAAAATCATTTCAATTCATAAGTAATATTTAATTTATATAATGTTTATTATGTAATATTAATAATACGTAGTTTATGTATTATTAATAATAGTAATGTAGAATAAAATGTCAGATTATCTAAACATATTAGCTGAATCTTCTAATAATTTCACATAACTTCTTGCTTTACTTCCTATTTATAGTGATTTGGGTGTTCTTAGAAAATAAAAGAGTATAGAAAAATAAATAAATAAATAAAATAAAATAAAAAATAAATAAATAAAAAATAAAAATAATAATAAATAAATAAATGAAAGATTATTTCTTGAAAAATAACTTACATAACTGTACAGATCTAATCTAAGATATAATGTGACTACAGTGCCACCCACCCTGTCTAGTGGTCAGTGTGGTTAACTGCGGATAGGAAGGTCCTGGGTTCGAATCCTGCTTCGGCCATGGATGATCTTTCTCCTGTCTTTGTCCTTTTGGAGTATGAATACCTGCCTATCCTATAAATGGGTACCTATGGCATGTGTGTACAGAAGAAGTCGGACACATCAAATTGCGGTTTAGTAGAAACAGTGGAGCAGCGCACACCTTAATGCTAGACGACAAAAAAATGCCTAGTTTTTAAAAAAAATTATTAATTATTTTTTCAACAAAAAAAAATCGACAAAAAAAGTGATTATAATAACCAGTAAGAATAAAATATCTTTAGTTTATTTTCTAGTAAATGATAATACGTATATATTAACGTAATAAATATTTTTTAAAACAGCACTATATTCCTTTAAGAAGTGATGTATAAATTAAAAGTTAAAGAATCATCATGATAACTTTTTATCATTGCCTATGGCATAATCGACTTCCCACTAAATAGGAGACAATGATACTGTTGATTATAATTAGGCCAACTCATTAAAAGAGACTTTGAAATCAAGGGGGCTCTTGGAAAGGTGCTCTCTTTTGGTAAAATAATGTTAAAGTATTTAAAAACACAGCCTAAGCCTGAACCTTTTTAAAGATATAAATTTTTAGTGTACCAAATGTCCGACATATTCTTTTGTCCCATAATTGTTTCGCAATTTTATCTGTCATTTTCTTAAATTTTTTTAAAAGAATTCATTTTGAAACTAAATCAGAGATGTTTTCACAAGAAAAACTTGAATTTTTTGGGGATAGCTTAAAATTTTTATGATTAATGATCTTTTAACTTTTTTCTTACTTGCACAGTCTAAGGTCCTAAATTCATATTCTCTAGATTTCTTGTTTTTAACAATTATTCATCACTAAAAAATAGCAAAACTCAAACTTTTCATGTTTCTGGAAGGCAAAGACACGTCAGATGTTCAAATACTTCATAATAGCTCTCCGTTGTTAGTCTGTACCATACACTGTATCACTTATTTGAATCGATTATTTGAACTGAATCGATTATTTGAGTCATCAAGGCTAAGTGGTAGGAGCTGAATCTGGAACATTTCCTTCTTCAGAATGATTCAATACATACCATGGTTGGACTATCGAAAATGGATATGTTGCATTCCAACTTTCTACATGGAAAGCTGTCACTTTTCTAGGCTCCCCCTTTTCTTACGAAATTGAATACTTACCATCTAAGAAAATACTTCAAGGATAATATTCAGAAAGTTCTGAAAGAAAACTTAATCATCTTAATTAACTAGCTACTATCAAAATTAATCAACTATTAAAATCTTAATTAGACTCTAAATATTCAGCTAAAGCAGCATTGTGAGCTACTATCCAAACAACTTTAAGTGTCAAAATATAATTCATTGCCTTTCTTTCTGAAGATCTTATATCAACTCTTTAATCTATTAAAATTACTAAGATCAATTTTCAATTAGTGACGAAGTAACTGGAAAAAACTTTTTGGATGCCCCCACATAATGTTACCAAAGATATGGATCGCACGTGTATGCAAGAAAAACCAAGCTGACAGCCGAATGGTTAACCCTCTAGAGTTTGGTTCAACAACTCTAGATTTGAATAATACCTCAGGTTTGGTTGTTTGTAATGGTTCAGAATCCACTTTAAGCTGTAGTTTAAACCGGTTTAATTAAAAATCATGCGCAAAAACTGACAGTTGAGTGGCAAACAAACCAAACCATCTACACAAGAAAAAGGTTAGACTATACTTTAAGGTGCCCTTTTGATTCTCACCAAGTTGTGATCGTGATTGATCGCCAAGCTGAACCAAAACCGAATTGTGTTGTGATTGGCTTAAATCCAGTAAAGGCTCTGATTGGTTTATCGTTTTTAGAATTATTAAAATCCAACGGACGTTGTGTTATTTTTAATGTTTAACAATACCTGTTAGCACTGTAATCATCGCGAACAGGAATGGCGCCAAAAAAATTGCCAAGTTCGCCAAAGGGGCACTTTAAGTATAGTTTTACCAAGAAAAATAATATTAGAATTATAATGTTCCTACAAATATCTTCTCATGATATAATCGCATGTATTTCACATAAGTAAATAAACAGAAATTTATCAACTAAAATTAAAATAATTATCAACTCCTTGAATATAAAAATTTATTATCGAATGCCATTAAACAGTTAATGAGATAAAAGTACCTAATGAAGTTTCCAATAAAATATTGCCCATCTTCTGACAACTTGCAAGGAATTAAAGAAAGTACTCAAACTATCCTCTCTTTTAAAAGAAAATAAATGATTCAGTATACAAACCCCAGTCAATAAATATTTTAGCGCGTTGAGATTAGAAAATCTTGAAACTCTAAGATTCACCGAAAGCATGACTGCAAAACACTTAACTTTACAAGCAAGGAAAATTAAATTAAATATTTGATTAGAGATGCAAAGACTAATTTTCAGGATTAAAAATTTAAAATAAAGTTAAAAAGCACCTAATGTGATGAGTTCCAAATTTTATAGAAAGTTAAAAATATACCACATATACTACCTTGAGAACAAAAAATATACAGAAAGCTTCTTTTAAAATATTCATCTGTATAAATATAGTTGCAAACTTTTATCATATATTTTTACTATGCTTTTATAAAAATTTGAAAATAGTCAGTAAAAAGTAGTTAATTTTACTGTTTGAAAAATAGTTTATTTTCTGATTGAAAGAAGAATTTTTATAACATCATTTTTTTTCTATATGATGACTGTTGGACAAAAAACACACTTTAAATTTTTCTTTATAATAAAATTCCCGCAACAAAAGCACTTAAAATGTTGCAAAAAGCTTTTAATGATGATTGTTCACCAAAAATAATAGATCTTAATCAATATAAAAAGTTCAAAGAATCTGGTTAAGGTGATCAGAAATATGATAGATCATCCACTTCGAATAATGATCGATCTATCAATCAATTCAGAAAATTGATGTTCGGTAAACGTCAATTGACAATAAGATATTGAATAAGTTTCTTATTACAATGTTTCTACAAACAATTTTAAAAGAATATTTAAAGTTGTGATTCTTCCCATATTGAATATTCTCAATAAATTTGAATTTATTCCAAAAATAGCAATGTATCCAAGTGGACCAAGAGATGCTAAGACGATTCCTTTTTAAAACCCTTTACTACCGGGAAAAAAATGGTGGATATTTTGAGATAGAGGCTATTCTACAATCAACAAAATTACCCTTGAAATATATGAAGAATGATTGAAGAGATTACGTTATAAAAGTACTTATAAAACAAAATAATGTTATTTATTGTTAATTTTTGACAAACTAGTCAACAGTTCGAGTTGGTCCATATAAGTGCCATAGCCGCCTGTAATTGTTTCTTATTACCTTATAGTTTCTTTTTATTTCCCCAAGTGAAAATAGTCTCATTGTGGTTATTGTTCTGAGTAAGTAATTCGATAAAAAAAAATTAAATTTGAACACTGAAAGGGATTAATAAATTTCGCATGGACTCACTAGAGGTTGAGGGGGGGTGTTTAACAGGGGGTTCCTCCCTACAGTCAAGAACTGCTTAAACCCTGTGTGAAATACTATTACATCAAACATGAACACATGAAATACTTGATAAAGAATCCATACCACAACAACAATATGTAGATTTAATTCAGATATTTTACTTATTAAAATACACATAATTCTTTCAAAGTATAGAAAAATGAATATTTTATGTAGATTATTTAAATTTTATTTATAAATAATATGTAAGGTGATATTTAGTGAACTACACTGCTCAAAGCAATTAAAGGATACTGCAAGTTTTATATAAAATAAAGATATAAGCGAAATTTTTTTTTTTTTTTGTCGAAAATGGGAGAAGAGAATCACAAATGGAAATTTTTTTTGATTTTCAAACTGTTGAGTATGCTAATTTTGAGTTCGACGTTAAAAACGTCGCTTCAGCGGCAATGAATGAAATTTGAATTTCAACTGAATGAAAGACAAGGATGATCGGCATTCAGTGACTATTTTGTTTCGATGAATACGATGTCTCAGCGAAGTCATTTAACTGATTAAAAAGCTTGGAGAGATGTTGGAAGGTTAGAACGGGGCCAAACTCAAGTCTAAGTAGCGCAAGAAATTGGAGTGTCATAAAGTGTGATTTCCAGGATCTTGAACCGTTTTTTGGAGCTTGGAAGTGCCTAGGAAGATGAATTGCTGGCGACCAACCACCCTCACAAACTCTCCAAGAACTGGAAAGAGCTCTTCTGGAAGAGTGGGACAGAACACCCCAACTCGTGATTAATAGTCTCATTTACTCCATGCCTCAAAGGTGTTCAACGTTGCTGGCCGTCTGTGGAAACTATACTCCCCTACTGAAAATAATTTTCTTTAAAGAAAACACCTTTTTTTTTTTTTTTCTCCTTACATGCACATTGTGTTTTGTTCCTTTTGAACGCAAATGCGCAATAAAATGTATTTTTTTCAGCCAAACATGTATAATGTATTCTCATATAACCTACGTCTGTCGACCATGTATCAATCAGCTAAAAAGTTTCCCAGCCACAAGATCCACCTAAAACAGCAATATCATTTAATTCTTTTGAGTAGTGTATATAATAAAATTTAATACTACTTTAAATTATTTCTAAAAGAAATTATTTTAATAGAAAAATAAAATTTAATTATTTACAATAGCAGTCAAATCAATACTTTCAACTGTAAGTATGTGAAATAATTTTCATATACAAAAGGAAATTATTTAATGAACATTTATTAAATTGAATTAAGAAACGAAGTTGATTTAAAAGTAAAGTCCGGAATTGAATTATTTCATTGAATAAAAATTTCATAACTGACTTAGTTTTAAATAAATAATATAAACAAAAGTGTGGAAGTAATTTTTTTAAATTAGGTATACTTGACGTAATTTCAAAATGTAACCTTCCTAACATTGCTATTAGGAAGTTTACATTTACCTAGATTTATTTTGCATTCAGTATAAATAATCAGCAGCCTACTTCTTTGGTGTCCATGCAATCAATAGAATATAGAACTCGTTTACATGCAGAGTTCATCCTGATGAAGACTATTTTAAATTATTTGGTTTGAGAATTCTATTGTCAAAAATAACTGTTTTTGCAAATGAGTATCTTAGCCTGTTCTATCTCGAATAGTTGCTAACAAGAAATAGGGTCCATCTGCTGTGATATTGCGAGGACGACATCACCCTGGTTGACGTCTAGCTTTCTTTTGGAATTAATTTTCTCAAACTTGAAATTCCGTTTACCTCCGCAACATTTCTTTTCGTTGATCGAGTTCAAGCCTCTTACCGAACTGAGGATTCGGGTAAATCATGTTGTCATGACATCTTCAAATTCAGGCCGAAGACCAGGCCAAGGTCGTAGACGGGCTACAACGCTCAAGGAAGATCGTTATTTAGTGTTAACAGCTCGGAGGCACCAAAATATGAACGCTACTCTTTTTCAACTACACCTTTACTCGGCTACTGACTCCAAGGTTTCTACTCGGACTGTTCGAAACCGGCTCCATGGTGTAGGTCTGTATGTTCGCCGACCGAGGGTATATGTTAAACTAACATCAAGGCATCGTGGCGACCGCAGGGAGTGGGCAACAGAGCATGTGAATTGGAGTTGAAATGAATAGAGCAATGCTGTATTTTCTGACGAGTCCCGTTTTTCTGTTCATCCTGATAATAGATGTATTTTCATCTGGAGGGACCGTGGCAGTAGGAAGAATCCTGCGTTCGTTCACGGAAGTGTCAGATTTGGCGGTAGGGGAGTGTTGGTGTATGGTGGCATCTCCATTCACGGGCGTACAGACCTCTATATCATTTGAGATGGACCTCTGACTGGTCGTCGATATAAAGATGAGATCCTTAAACCTATTGTAGTCCCTTACGCTGCAATCCATGCCCCCTACTTCTGGAATCCATACTAAAAATGATTTCGTTTGAAGAAAACATTTTTTCTTATTCCTTTTCTCTCACATGCACATTGTGTTTTGTTCCTTTTGAACACAAATGCGCAATAAAATGCATTTTTTCCGCCAAACATGTGTAATTTATTCTCATATAACCTACTACGTCTGACGACCATGTATCAATCAGCAAAAGAGTTTCCCAGCCACAAGATCCACCTAAAACCACAATATCCTTTAATTGTTTTGAGCAGTGTATTATAACTGAAGTTAAAATTATCCTTTCTGAAACAAGCCTGAGCTAAATGGTACAATACAATCACGAAGTTTTCATTTGGTTCTTTTTTTATTATTATTAATTCGTACTGTGGAATTCTATGCAGTAATAGTATTGGTGTGGAAACATTGTAAATTAATTATATTCAATATGCTGTTAATTTCATTATGCTAAGCAAATTATTATTTTTTTATTTCAAAGATCAGTTTATGTTAATTTCTAGTCGTGCAACTTCTTTACATTGTACAAAACTAAATTTTTTAAATCTCCTATTTCTATCACTATTCAAAAGAAACAGAAAATAGAATTTTTAAAATTGTAATTTTTAGTGTGATAAATGTGAAAATAAATTAATAGCTGGTTATACGCAATATAAAATGGAACAAAAGTAAGTTGTATAGTAATACATTTTACTTAAAAGGCAAATGTTTTATATTTTATAGTATCTTATGCACCTGTGTATTCTTTTGCATTTTTTGCTAATTTTCAATTTTTATAATTTTTGGACATTTTAAATTCTATGAAAACCATAAAACTAAAAATAAATTATAAAGATATATTTATGAAAATTTTGAAATAGTTTCGAGCAAAACATTACAGAAAAATAGATAACAAAGTCAAATTAATTACCACATTAAAAATGAAGAAAAATTCAAAGGAAGAAGAATAAAAAAAGTAAAAGCAATCACCAAATCACTTGTTTAATTTTTTAATGTTAATTATTTATTTTTTATTGATTGAGTACTGAAATAAAATATAAAATAATAATAAGCAATTCTAAAAAACAATATAAAAAGCATATTCTAAATAATAAATAATATTGAAAAATATTAATTTAATTTTATAAATTAAATTTCTAAAAAGATTAAGAAAATGTTTTTTTTTTAATTATATGCTTATTAAGTGCATTTTTATTTTTTACTTGAATGCATTCAAATAAATTACTGACCGACATAAAATCCTTTGATTTTTGCAAAGATTACCAGGATAATATATTGAAGGAATGTGAGTTTTTTAGTTTATCATTCAATAATTCTCAAAACAAACACCTAAATTGTTACAATTGTTATTAATATTAATTTGAAAATAATAGAATTTAAAAATTTTTATATAGTTGATAATATTTTTTAAACGAACATAATAATATGACAATAGAACAAATAATTGGCAATTATATTTGCATTTAATTCTTAATTTTATTTTTACATGTTTGATAAATTCATGTTGAAAACTTTTTCATTTATTTTTTTTATTATAATAGTTTTTGAATTCTACTTTAATTTAAAAATATGTGAGCATCTAACTTTACTTTGTATTCTTATGACTTTCTTGTAAAAAATTTAAAAATTTCCAATGAAATCAAAATCAAGATTTGATTACTTTACAGAATATGATTCATATTTAATAGACATTAAGATTCACACGTGCCTTATATTCTACTAAAAATTAAAAAATTAAATGTTATATTTTATGATAATCCTGAGAAAAATAAAGAAAACTAATCCTAAAACCTTAAGAATATTTTAGTATGCTTAGATATATTTACAGATCCATGGATATTTAGAATAACACAAATTGTTAGTGTAAAAGTATGTGAAATAAAAATGATAAGTAAAGCCATAAAGTTCAAATTTAAATATCATTGTATTCAAAGATTTCTCATGATATGTAAGACAAAATTACGAAACCGTAATTTCAAATATATTCTGTTAGAAAAAAAAGATCCAAACAAATTTATGAGCAAAAAGCTTCTATCATAGATTTTTATTGGCTGGTCACTTGTGTGTGTGTGATCTGCTATTTTACCTACATTTTTTCAAAAGATTTCAATGGGATATTAAGATTTAAAATAGTTTCTAAACTATACTGAAAAGACTAACATCTGAAGTAGGAATCGAACCCACGAACTTAAGGTTGTATCACTAATTGTCCAGTCACCATCTTACCTTTCGACTCAGAGCGATTAATTTCATATGGAGTTTCAACCCTCGAAATTTTATTTATGATTTATTTTCGAACAATAATCCTAGAAAAATCTAGATAATTATAAAAAAAAAAGGTTTGCAAAATTTCAGGATAATGCTAAAAGATAACAGAAATATATTTTTAGAAAATTCTTATGAAAATTTTTTAACATATAGAACTTTTATACACAAACAAACCATGCAACTCAGATGTATACCTCTTATTTGACGATGTTGAAAATTATGAAGTGGTTGTCGATGTTTGAGAATCCTTTTGTCAAAAATTACCAATTTTTCGATCGAATACCTTTGAATTAGAAGTGAAAATGTATATCAAATAAAGTATTCTAATTAACATTTTGAGGAAAATTATTTAGATTCTTTAAATTTCGAAATTCGATAAATGATAAAATGAAATTATAGTCCTTAAATCTTATGCAAAAATGTGGGTTACGTGATTTGTTGATGAGGGTAAAAGATTTATTTTTCTTTTTTAGAACCCCTTGAAAATACATATTTTTACATTTTCCAAATCAAGCGGCCATTTGTCTATTTATTCCATTAATATTCCAAATTGATTCCATATTGATATACCCAAAGACGAACGAACGCACACTGACAAGTTTCCAAGTTCCCTGAAACACCATTCTCCCTCGACATTAATTTCTGCTAATGGTCTTGTAGAAGAAGCAGAGCCCACAAAATAAATTTCGGTGACACGAGTAGGTAGCACATTATTCGCTCATGTCTGTTTCTGAAATACCTGGATGAATGTATTCTAGCTCATCCACTAAAATCTGTGGTCATTACTTACATTCAACCCCACATTGGAGGCGCGATACGTACTTAGGACGGTAATGCTAGCCTTCGTTGCCATGGTTACTGCCTGATGCCCCTGAATCAATTTTTGATGGAAGTTGTAGTATGAGCGATTGTTTTGTAATCATCTTTTCTGAATAGTGTCTTTTGAAAAGTGCTTATATTCCTTAATGACAAAAATATATAAATAAAAAGTGGATTTGGCAACGGAAAATCCGTGCAAAGATGTCCCATCTTCAACTTTTCAATGTCCTTTTAAATGATTATGTCTGGGGATATGATCCCAAAGAAAAAAATATTCAAAATAATAATGGGAGATTTGCAGCGTAAATATGTGAAAAATTTCCTACGTTCCTTTTATATGTATACTGTTTTAAATTAAGTTTCAGACATTTTAAATTGTCTTTTTTAGAAGTCAATACTTTTTTAAAAAATAATGTGGAAAATGCATTTTAAACTGGCCATAAATAAATGTACCATCTCGGACAAATACATTTTAAAATAGTTACGTTACGTTTTAACGTATTTTAAAAGTATTAACTATTTTAAAAGTCAATCCAAAATTGTATCTAGTCATATGTCTTCCATCGTAGTGAATTGGACGTTAGTAGAATATATATATATAAAAATAATGGATTTCTTTTTCCCCAACCTTATATATATATATATATTAGGTTGGGGAAAAAGAAATCCATTATTTTTACGTGAACTTTATGTAACTTCTTTTGGATTCACTTTGTAAAAAGGTTTATAACAGCTTTCATGTAGATTTTCAGGTCTTGCACGTTACGACTGCTGACATGCGGTTAACTTCGATCATTTTTGATATTTTATAGACATTTTTGACGATGCCGTATCCACATGCGAGGTGCATCTCTAACATCAAAAATACCCGAACGGAATCGACGAAACAAAAATGTACGTAACTGGTTGTTACAGTCTTATATAGGACGATAAACAGCTTTTACAATTTTAGCCACCCGGCTATCTTTTTCGCCGTTACAAGAGAAAAACGAAAATGTATCGAATTTTCTGTTTGTTGTCTTCCATTTTTAAAAACTTGTACTCGTAACTGAATTAATCAAATAAAAAAACGCAAGAGGATATTTTAGTGTCAAATGTCACCTTTCCAACGAGCATAAATTTGAAATTGTTTGATAGATACCTCACGAGATAGCGATCACTACAGACGTCTACCGAAAAAATAAGGGATTACTTTTTCCACAACCTAATATATATATATCCTTCCTATCAGAAGTGTAAAACAGATTTTATTCATGTGAAATCGTTATTTCACATGATCATTGGGTGGACCAAGGATAAGCTGAATAATATTAATTTAACTAAGCTGAATAATATTAATAATTTAAATAATTAATATTATTCAGCTCAGCTAAGAGACTGTTGCTTTCAAGTTATTTTTAGGAAAATGAATGAAAACTAACTGAAATATGAATTTGAAGCGTAATTAATTTATTTTGTATAGGAAAAACAAATTTTTAAATTTTTATTTCCTGTACTTGCTTAATGTTTTGTAGCAATCTTACCCTGGAAAAAATTGAAATTTTGTCATCATTTTATGATATAAGTTAGATTTTATTTTTGTATCCAAGTTATTTTTATATATTTGATTTTCTTACAAATTATACAGTAATTACTGAAACTGTTGAAATAAATATGATTGTTGTACAATTATATAACTATTAAAATATTAGATTGTTTTCGATACATTTAAATTTCATAAATACAAATTTCGCTAAATCAAAATTTTCGGTGATAACACATAAAAAATAAAGGTAATGATTATTTGTATCGAATCTTAATATGAAGTATCTTAAATACTTTTAATTTAGAGTATTTAAAACATTTAAAAAATTTTGAAATCGTAATGGTAAAAGGTTGCGATTGGAGTAGTAGCACCGTTTAGCGATTTTATTGCTAGCACCAACGAAATAGAACAGTATAATTTTTTCACTGTATAGAAAAAGGAGGAAATAAACTTCTTCTTAAAACATTCTTTCAGATTATAATATAAATTTATTGAGAGTATTATACGTACAGTTTTAGAGGAAATCTATTAAGAAAAATTTTGTGGCATGTCCAAATAAATCAACTTTTGTTAAAATTTTTAACTTTAATACAAATTATATTTACGCACCTGAATATATAAAATATGAATATCAGAAAATAATATTAAGATACAAATATTTAATTTTCATATTTGTTATAATGCTTTTTCCTTTTTGTTTTTAGGAAAAATTTAATATTAAAATTGTAAGGTTATTTTTTTTCGGAAGAATCGCTGCCATTTTCTTACCAATATCGCTTATTGAATGTGCTATGAAATATGGGAGAAGTTTTGATGTACTAATCCTTTATGAAGATTACAGTTGCAGTTAATCATTATTTCATTCGTATTAAAATAGAATAAACAAAAAAGTACTTAAATCTTCGGTTTTTGATGAGCTAAAGAACTTAAAATTTGAATTCATATTTATTGAACTCATTCTATATGACATTTACGAACGAAGATACACAAAAAAAGGAACAGAACTGTCATTTGTTTGTTGAAAATCAATATTCTTCAACACATGAGGAATATTTTGTCGCCATTTTTGGCTTTAAACTAGGTCAGAAGAATTCCGAAAAGATATATTTGTCAAGATTGATAGTGGTACTTTTGTCTGAGCATCGGAAAATAGTGTATGTACTGCCATGTATCAGAGCAACTGTATATGGATTTGGCACATGGGAAATGCATAAAAAACACCCAATTTTTTTCGCCAAAAAGTGCTAAAATCACAAAAATTTCAACAGAACAAAAGCAAGTACAAAGAAAAGTTCTACATCGATACCTTATCTCTTGAATGATGCTTCAGTGATTCGTTCAACTTAAACTTCGAAACTAGATATGGGTTTCTACTCTCTAAGATTGATACGTTTATAGGGGGAAAAAATTGAAAGCGATTCCATTTTAGTTTTTTGAGTTGAAAATCATACACTCGACTGAATAAATTGAATAAGTAAGTCAATAATCAAGAAAGAAGTCAAATTAGAAGATTTTCTTAACTCGTGCGTTTTAGTAATTTACTTTTTTGAAAAAAGTTTCGAATCAAAAATAATTCGTAGATTATATTAATATTTTAAAATGAAAGAGCATTAATTTCTTTGAATAAAAAATTTATTTTGGAAAGAAAAAAAATGAATATCAATTAAAATGAATAATGGAGTATATTTTATTTATTTCTAATGTTGATATTATATTAATAAATAAGTTAAAAAAAAAAGAAAGAAAAAACTTTTCAAATTTTGCACATACCATAAATTGCTCTAACCGAAATCAACTGATTTTAATTCTCAAAATTACTAATATTTGTTGGCAATAATCAACTGGGAGGTAGATTATTGCCAACAAATGGCTGAGTGGTTAACGCTTCTGACTACTAGGATGTTGGACCCACATTCGTTAATAGTTAAAGAATAGCTTCTAAATTATTTAATTCATAATATCAGCATTAAGAAAGAATGTTGAATTGATGTTTAAATTATATGTACTTAGATTAAAAATTCTTGCGCGCTAGTTTCTCTCCTCATGGTTTGCAAATTGCTAATTATTATTACAATAATGAAATTCAAATTATATAATAATATTGTACCGTTGAATAATGCCAAAATCTTCACAAACATTTCAATATTTAGATTTATCAATAGTAAATTCCTTAATAGAAAATTTAACCAGCGTAGGAAATTATTCTTACCATAGTAATGAATGAAAAGATAGTCAAAATTCTGTAGCATCGTTTTAACTGTATATACTAAATTTGACAATTATAAGTTGTTGACACTGGGCGAAACCAAGCTCGCCGGTCAGGAACTGGGCGAATGAAGTCAGAAAGAGCGTCTTCCGTTTTTGAACAGAGTACCCTCATATGAGGGTGGAAATGCGACTTTGATTCATAGATGACAGCACCATCTGAGGATTTCCAATTTAGAGAAAGGAAGTCAGAGAAGATCCAAGGCTTGGTTCCTAGCAGCCCCAGAGATATTAATTTGAAGTGGGAACAGAGAGGACATTACGGGTATACGTATACGTTTTATATTTACGTGCCCCAGTCGCCATTAATGAACACGACTGATCTTCGGATAAGCCGGGAATCGAACTGACTACCTTTCTGTAGCAAGAACGTCACCCTAACTTAACAGGCAACCGTGGCCATATTTGTACATAAATCTATGTAATGTGTTGAGTTCAAAATTGTTTATATTGGGAAAATAATGAATATGAATTAGAATTAACTAAACATTAGCATGTTAATATAGTTTTAGAGCATGAACTATTAGCAACCAAATATGGCTATTGGTGGGGTTTGTAGTTTCAGATAGCAATTACCCATAATTTCAAATTGTATGTCATAGAAAGCCCATGAAATCCCTGCTGTCATAGGCTATTAATATAGAAAGTTCGAGTCGCATTAAAGAAAGAAGGAATAAAATATAGAACCATATCAAATAAAATGTATTAGTTTTGAATATGTGATTAAGTCACAATAAAATAGTTAACTATGAGTAAATACATTTTAATTTAAAATGAGCAAATCATTGTGAAAAAAATTATTTATTTTTAACAAATTCATATCAGTACAATTTCATTGATTAAATATATTTTAATACACATTTCATTTAAAAAATAAAAATAAATTTGTTAAGAGATGTTTATAAGCAGAGCAGTTAATTATATTTAATTATTAATACTTATAACTATAGCAAAAATTATTTTAAATGAATAAATTATATTAAATCCATTGAAATGAGAAGATTATGCTCAAAACTAACTCTGATATAGAATTAAATTAGTTTATTATAATTGAAATGTAACTTTTTTAAGTGATTTCTTTCCAAATCACAATAAAACCAGTTTTTATAACAATAATTTGTTTCGGTATTTTTAACATTTCAATAGAAATAAAATTATAAGCTTCTTAAATAGTAATGTTTAAATTTAATCTCGATAAAGTTGTCAGGAATGTAAGTTAAAAATTTGTAAAATTTAAACTTTCCACTTTGATATTTTTGTAGCAGTAAATGACAAAAAATTAGTGTCACTTAAGGATTAATTATTTTTTTGACAAATTTATTTAATAAATTTCTATCTTCGCTTCTTTTATATATATATATATATATATATATATATATATATATATATATAAAGTTAATATTATTATTATTAAAATAATATAAAATTAATTAATTATATTTAAATTTTTGGTAATTAGTGCTTCTGAATATGGTGCGAAGTAAATAGTTCAATTTTTGAGAATCACACATACACATTTAAGTTAAATCAAATTAAAACACATTGTTCTTAAAAAAATAAAATTATATGCTTAATTAAAGTTATAAGCCAATCAATTAACAACGCATTAAAAATTAACTAGGCTTTGAAAAATACTAAAGAAAATATATTGTCAAGGATGTGAATTGATTCGTAAAATATTATCATATTTAAGTAAAATAATGTGAAATACTTTTATATTTGTTTAGTGAAGCTCCAGTGTTTCATTAGCTTTAAGCTGCATCCCGTTAAAATCAGCAAAGTGAAGCATCATTTGCCACAGGCAGTGATTGGTAAGGTGACCACATTCTCCCTCCCTTGCTTGAGCTTTATGGGTTGGGGGCGTATAATCTGTGAAGTCCAATGTTCCTCTGCTGATGTAGTGTGGTTGTGAAGAGAAGTCACCTGACCGTGGTTCAAAATTATGAGGCATTTGTTAATGGGAGTGTAGTCCAAACCGTTAATCTTAAGGTATAGTACAGGAATCACCTGCACTGCTTGTATGAGTATTGTTCACTAAAGGAGACTGGGGGCATGTTAAATAGGTCGTAGTCGCAATGTCTTCCAAGTGAACTGATATCTCTGGGAGTGGCAGGTCAAATATTCGGTCGTAGTCGCAATGTCCTCCAAGTGAACTGATATTTCTGGGAATGGCAGTTCTAGTATTCGGTGGTTTACTGCTTGGTCTCAGCTTTTAATTACGAAGCAACTTCCCTGCTTCTAGGTTACGAATATTTCCATCCGGCTGCTTCAATCCAATTAATAGAGCTTAATTCAGCCTAGGTAATCAAGTGGGTGCAATAACAACAACTGCTTGTATGTGTGTATACATGTTAAATTAAAACTTTCAAATGGTGATTTAATGATGTTTAGATAATACCAATAAGGAAGTAACGAGTAAATTATATCAACAATATGCTGATTTAAATAATTCCTGATGTATTTTATGTACAAATAAGAAATTTTACTTATTTTTAGAAACAATTTCAAAAAAAAGATTGTTCATTTATTTTCATATAAGTTTACCATATGAACATGATGTGTAGTATTGATAGTCGAAATGTGTCATGGGATATTTGAATT
>JAPDSC010120186.1:0-11206 GCA_026290005.1 Latrodectus geometricus | reverse complement strand
TTTTTTCACAATATTTATTTTTATTCCCTGACAAACTACTTAATAATAATGTTAGAGATCCTGAAGCCTGAAGTCAAAGGTAAAATTTGCCAAATTTATAAATGCTGATAAGCTTTATTATTAGATTCTGCGTTGCAAATCTAATACAATATTAAGTTTTAAACAATTTCTTAATAAGCTGTTAAGAGAAGTGAATAGTTTTATTCATGAATGTAGTTTTTTGAGTAACCTATACTATTTGATAAACAAATGTACAAACATTTTCAAACTTACACAAAGCTTATATCGTTACTTTGTTTATTTAACCTAAATTAAATAAAGTAACGATATTAAAAACTCACGCATTGTTTAGTTTTTATACAAAATTAAAGTCTAACTAACAAAATCTTAATAGTCTGCATTGTATTTAGGAAGAAAAAGATTTTTACTCTGCAGAAATATTATTTCCGTTTTTTAAAATAGTAAAATGCCCACATACACAAATTTAAAGAGACTTTTAACAAATATTAAATTCCCTTAACTGATTAAGAACTTCTCTATCAAGGGCAGGAAAATTTCTTAAAGATAAATATCGATTTACACAAAACAGTGTTAGAGAGAAGAATTAATTGTAATAAAACATAATACACAAAGAATCCAAGAACATACAGAATCATCTGTAAAAAAAATTTATTAACCATGTATAATAAATTAATTTTACTTGCTGAAAGTTTAAAGTTACTTAAATGAACTATGAGTCTAGGAACCAACACTACTCCACGATTACATTAAAAAACCCAAAAGCAAACTTTCAAAGACTTATGCAATTTATACCTAATTCCCAGCCATTGCAAAGAGATTTCATAAAAAGCTTAACTATTCTGTGTTATTTACCAATTGTTACGCAAATGCTAAATCAACAGCTTATTATTTTATAAAAAATATTAAGTTCACTTTCATTTTTCTTTATATCAGCATAAACTTTTGCAGATGATACATTCTTCTGGAACCAAAATGTGCAGTAATCAATCTATCTCATTGTTTATCATTTTGCACACATTTTATCAATAGTTTCCTCAATTAACTGTTAAAACAATGTTGTCACTTAACAGCATCTCTACAAGTGAAAAATTAAAATTCAGTATTTTCAGAGATCTTCAAATTTTTATTTATTTTTTTTTTTAATTTTTTTTTTTTTTTTTTTTTAGACTATTCTCTTGACGAAAATAACTTTACAAAAATAAGTTTCTTAAACTACTAAAATAGTGTCAAAATACATTTCTACAATAACCAAAAATGCTTCTGGTATTTTTATTTAATAATACCTGACCATTTTTTATGCCATATACAAAATATAAATGCCTATATTTCTTAAAATGGATATGCACTTTTAAAATTTAGTATGAATTTAATAGTTACACATGATACTGAGTCAAAACTGAAAATTAGCAAGTTTGCCAATTTCTGAAAATTTCTAGAGTTACCAATAGGCTAAAAGCAGCTACTTGTTACAAATGAAAACAGTAGTCTTAACTAAATTTCAATCTTGCAATTTTCATGCACAAATATTTTTATGGTTCAAAGTCAGTATTGACAAGATCAATTGGCACACTTTAGAGTTTATACAGTAAGTTTTGTCGCGCGAATATTTATCAATTTATTTATTAAAAATAATTAAGTAATCCATAAGATAGGCTTTAAAAAGTTCTTACATTTTACAAAAGCTTAGTTTTTCAAAGCAGATTAATTGAATTTTAAACATTGACATAACCATGACTTGATTAATAGTCATATTTATAATTAGAAAAAAAAAAAAAAGAAAATACTCACACTGCTTGCACTTTTCACACATGAATTTGCATGGCCTTAAACCATAAGTGCAAGCCACTACAAAACAAAAAGAAAAGTATTAAAGAAATTGCAATATTACACTTAATTATTTAAATAAACAAGTTTAATAATATATAAGGATAAGATCAGATTAATACAAATAATCTTGTATTTTGCAAATTTTTATTGTCTTATTTAATTGTATTTATTATAAAGAACATTTGATCAAGATTTCTTACCCAGCAATGCAACTAATAGCATTCCACAATTGATAACACGATTTAGATACAAAAATGTTATGTCTTATAAATAAAGAGGTCAAGAGTACTACCAAAGTTTTTTAATGCTCATATCAATACATTCAAGGTATAAAATGAAGTGTTTATTACTTAGCTGGAAAGCTCATTTCCCAGCCAGCCAAGCAAAGCTCTGAGAAACTTAATGATCATTTAAGTTACAATTTTATATTACAACTATGATGTTATTTATAATAATCTTAATTTAATGTTACATAAATATTTATATTTTTAAAAGTATTTCAGAATTATTTTGCCAAAATAAGAAATTATTCAACCAGGGCTATGAAATTTTTAAAAACTTTCAATAAAAAAGTGTGTTTTCCAAAACTAAAACCGCCTTTAATAAAAAAAAAAAAATTATCTACTTTAGGCATACAATTTGAATTTATTTATTCATATTTTCATAAATATATTGACATTCTCGTGGACATCAAATACTTATAACATGCATGAATTATTAATGAAGCATTAAGACCTTAGCTTTTCAGAATGATTTTAACAGTGTTAGCCATAAAATATTTTATTAAGTAGTTAAATTTAATAAGTTTAATTAACAAAAACTGTGTACAACGAATTTTGAAACAAAAATAAGGACAGCACTCTTTCAGAGCAAAGGGTATAGGTTTTAATTTTACACACCTTAGAAAAAGAAAAATGAAAGCTCGTAAAAACTTAAACAATTCCTGGAATCTTGGAACAAATGTCAATACAAAGCAGGGATGAAAAAATAAAACCAAATGTGAATCTTAAAGATTATTTAAATTTCCATCAAAAATATACTTACATCTGTGATTTACATATTTGTAAAACACCACCATCTTGCTACAATTGAGGCATTCTACCTCATAACTGGAAGCCTGGAACTTCCTAACAGTTACTGAAATATAAATTAAAAAATCTTTTAATTTATGTGTGAAGTATTTCTAATATTCATTATATTTATTCATTTAAGAACAATTAACAAAATATATAATTTCCATAAAATAGAAATTATTTTTGGAGTACAAGTTTATCAAAAAAGAGTACTTTTGCACGGTAGCTTCTTAAATGTAGGCTTTCATCAAATACTAAGAGTAAGAGTTGAATGGAGTAGAAGCCCTTAACCAAAGATAAACCTTTAATTATCCAGCAATTCTCAGAAAAGAACCAAAGATTTTCTATTCAAAAAGCACAAACAAGACACAGTGAAAATTTAAGTTTAATATGGTTGTGGCCTATTACCACTTACTTAGTAGTCACCAAGGTTTGCCAGTTCTACAAGATCTTTCTTTATCTTCATGCCCAATAAAAGTGACACAACTTCTATTCATCATATATATCTGAAAAACATGATCTGCATCTGATACTTTTTTGAATATTTAAGACTAATTTTTACTTAATAGCCCAGCTATCAGAAGTGAACAATGGATCTTTACCATAGGATAGTACAGACCAAGTCATTTTCTAGTACCCAAAATTCCTTTCCTAAATAAGTTACCATAACTTTATTAATACACTTGTACTGCTAAACCGAAATTCAGTGGCATGAGGGGTAAAACTTACACTGGCCAAGATTTTTCTTGACAAAGGATTTTAGGTGTGAAGCCTAGTTAGGTGGTCAGCCTACTAAAAATTCCCCAGTGATTAGTTCTAAAGCATGCTTAGTATTCAATTTTATCAACCCACTGAAAGGGTAGAAGGCTCAGTCAACCTTGCCTAAGCAGAGAACCAAAATTTTGATTTGTGCTTTCACAAGATGTGCAATTGATTCTCAGAATAGCTTCATACAATATTTATTTACTAATTTAAATAAAAATAGTCAATAACAATGTGGCTGCTTATCTAAAAATCTAAGTTATTAAAAAAAGAAGTTAAAAAATGAATGGAATTGAGGTCTTTAAAGAAAAAAACTGAACTTATTCAAATGTTGTTGATTTGCAAGATTCTAGACACAATACCTCAAGAGTACCATTCTTTCAAGTCTAATTGGCTTATGATGGATTACTACATTCCCACATAAATTATCAAGTCTTTTATAAAACGATTTTTTAAAGGCAAAGTGCATTTTCAGATATGAAGAAATACATTATCTACAAGACAGGAATTAGTGCAAGAGTTATAGGTTTCAGTGATGCTGACTTTGAGAGTTATACAGACAGAATTAAAAGTGTGATTTTAATCCTGCATATGATATCAGCAGTATCTTATGCAGCACACTATGGTAGTTTTGCTGCTCGATTAAAGACTCGGCAAGCTGCAAATTTGGCAAACAATCCGATTGAGATACCATAGTATAATAAAATATAAAAATGCCATCTCGATTTTGTAGCATGACATAGCTAAAATGTCATCTAACATCATGTATATTTTAAACCAATGAGAGTTTTTTTACATTCTGGACTCACTTCCAATTGTTTAACATTTATTTTTCTCTTGTTTCAAGTATAGAATTTCCGTTAATAAAATAGATAGTAAATTAATAATTGCTGCAAATATTGTTAGCATGTGTGATGCAAGTCAAACTATTAGCTACCTCAAAGCTTCTAATTTCCAGCAGGTAGTAATGGAATTTTGCATTGAAAAAAATTTGCGCTGTCTTGCAAAACATTGGTAGATATTTCGAACCTGCTGGAAATTCAGAATCGTCTTGCACTCAAATTGTTTGATGTAGCCAAGATATTAATGACATCCAATATATATTTAGTCCACTATGATTTTTGGGAGATTTACTCAACTTGTCTCGCAAAACATGTTTTATGTGATTATCTACAAATTCATGGACTCCCAAAATTTGTTTTTGCTGCTGCCCTTGCTGCAGATTGTTTGGAATTAACTGCAATTGTTGTAGTAAAGAAACCTGCAAAAGATTGGCTTTTAATTTGACTTTAGAACTCATAGGGCGTTTTTCATTTGAAAGATATGCCAACAATTTTTGTCAATTACAGTGCAACTCTCTAGATGGCTTAGAATCCTCATTATTTTAAATATTTATTAAAAAGCATTAGAAGAGGAAAACTGTATAAAACAGAAGTGCAACTTGCAGACAAAACCTTTTCACAAACCAGGGCTGTTAATGTAGTGTAAATAGAAGGAATTGGTTGTATCAATGGATGGAATTAATAATATGACTTGTTTTCTTTTTTAAAAAGAAAAGTGCTGTGTATAATGTGAAATGGAAAAAAAAAATTTCCCCATAATCTGGCAACAAATTTTATCTGCATCTTTTTCCTCCAATAAATAGTACTTAGTTTTGATTTTTACATATTTGATGCATATTCTGTATATTTATGCTGAATACATGTCGGAAATGAAAAGGAAGAAACTGAGTTTTCACACAGGAAATTCACAAACACAAGTCAAATTTAACTTACCCAGGTCTCCCAGTCTTTTTCTGCAGTAACTGCACCTTGGGAGCACTATAAAATAAGAAAAAGTCTGTTAGATAAAAATTTAAATGTAATATCTAAAACACAAAGAAAAAGAATTAGAATTTTAAATTCATGATCCTATGAAAGAAATCCAATTATCAACTATTATTACTTTATTTAGAATGTTTGTCTTAAATGTTTAGTAAAACTTAATTTGCAATATTGATTATATAATCTTTAATAAATACCAATGACACATTGAATTACAAAAACTTCATTTTAAACTTAGATACATAAGTCAGAAGTTCGCCCAAAAAAAAACTTATAATATATATATATTACCGATAAAATATTATAATTGCCTTTTATGTGAAGAGCTAAGAATTTAATTTCTACATTTAAATGAAAATAGCTCTGAAAGTAATTTTCTTTCTTAAATAATTATATTAACTGTTTTATATATATATCAAAATATTAAGAAGTAGCCATATTTTACTACTTAATACTGATATTTTTTTTTTTATATCTTTAAAAAATGAATCAACATTATGATTAAATTGATGAATGTGAAAGAGGAATTTGCTACTGGGCATTTCTTGTAGACAACTTATAATAGATTGAAACTTAAAACTTTTTTTATATCTTCTGATATGATGTATTCTATATACAAGAAATTTTACCTTGCATCCTTAAGTTTTAAAATTTTTAGAGTTATTAAATCCCTAGCATGTATGTGCATGAATATTTGAAAAATTAGGGTAATTGATGGATTTTCAATAACAATTACATTTAAAAATTATAAGTATTATTAAAAACTTAATGTAAAACTGGCAATGTCTATTTTAGCACTTAAATTGAACACCGATGATTATTCTCTTGAACAATAACATTCATTTGGTCATAGCACTTAGAGCACTAGGTTTTGCACTACTACACATATAAATAAAACCTGTTGTCATGGTTTAGACTGAATACTGCAAGTAATAGAATAAAAACTTATATCAGTACGTCAATCACTGGCTAATTTAAAATGAAAGTTACATTTCATTTAGAAATTTTATTTGTGTTTGCAATCAATTTAAAATACAGTTAACCAGATTTGAATTATTTGTCACTTAAAAGACATTTTTTGCACAAAATGGCTAATAGACCAGGACCTAAGGTTTAAAATGGATTCTGAACCTCTACAAACGTCCATGCCACAAGATTTGCACACGGACTGTTGAATCGATAGCTATAGATCTAACCCTTCGGCTGCCAGCTCAGTTAACTAGGTTTAAACATATTGTAAAATTGTTTATATTGCAATGTTATCAATTTAATAAACATAATTTTTCTTAAAACAAAAACTCTAAACTTTAAATAAAAACTTGAAACTCTAACATAAAAACTCTTCTCACTTTAAAGCAAAAGGGCATGGTTTTTTTTATTATTATTATTATTATTATCTTTTTAAAGCTCATCTGTTTATAACCATATAAAGGAAGCATTTCCAATATCAAGAGATCACTTTTTCTGGAGAATTTCATAATCTGTAATTTTTTTAAAATGAAGATTAGTAAGTTTTTGAAAAAAATATTTTTGCTCATTGTAAGATATGATTTGTTGTTGATATTTATGCTCATTTGAATATGCAAAAAATCTCACTGAAAAAAGTTTCAATATTTAATAAATTTTATATAAAAAAAAATGGGAGGTTTTAGAAATTGTACAATACATTTAATTTTGTTTCAGCAGATACCATTGATATACAGTCAATTGATTAGGTTTAGTAGATGCTCAAAAGTGACTTTTTGCATAAAGTACTACTTATTCTGGGACTTCCCAAGTATAGTGGATTCCAAACCAATATACTTGGGAAGTCCAATGTGGCATTCGAATCTACAAATAATGAATCAAAGATCAGACTGCTAACTAATCAACTGACACCTCAGCTTTATAATCAAGAGCCCAATCTATGGCACAAAACAACATTTTAAACAGCTAAGTAAATAGATTTGACATATAGTATTTCATCCCTCTAAACTAAAAAAGTACACTTTACTGCACAAGCTACATATTATCTTCCAAAAGTGGCAGGTAATGTATATTTTTTTTCCAGCAAAGCATGGAATTTATATATATTATAATTCTTAAATAAGTATTTTCTTATGAAATTGATGGAAATAACATAAGTAGCTTGATAAATTTAGTTGGAATTTTTTGCTAATCAAGTTTTAGGTACTATTACTATCTATCATTGTAATTTCTGATAAATAATGATCAGATTGAAATTTCTGATAAATAATGTTAATATTTTTTTTTTACTTCAAATGTAAAACATAAAAGCTTCAGAGCTTTGCTAAAAACTGTTTTTAACATTAAAATATATAATATAAAAACAAATTACTTACGTTTGTCCAAGCTAGATGTGTTGCCATGGGAAGACATTCCTATTTAATAAACAAAATAAATGTTTAGCTATGCAAAAATATCCAAACATTATATCTAATACTAGTTATAGAAATTTGCTTTTCATGGTACTGCTAAATTATTTCTTTAAATGAAAATATATTTGTTAAAAAGGGCATTCAGCATCAATAAGTTTCAGAAAATGAAATAGTATGAAAATAATTCTTGTGTTCATTAGTTTTAATCCTTATAACCCTTTTTCATTTAATTTCTCAACTAATATAAAGTATGTCATTAATATTTATCATTGTTAATTTTAAATGTTTTCAATAATCAGAAATACACTGGGAGATTTAATATATTCTCAGAAAGATGGAAAACGTACTAAATCTAGTTTTTAAGCAAAGATTTGATAGTGTTCAATTATAAAAATAATTGCTTGCTTTTCATTATCAAAAATTCAAAATTATTTGAAATTCCAGCAAAGATTAACAAAGTACCCAAGTTACAGTAAATGTAAAAATGCACTATTTTAAAATCAGATAACTTTTAAACTCGGCAATTCATTATCCAATTAAAAGCAGTCAGCAACTGAGGGTAAAGCAATGCGAGGCAAAGATACTTAAAAAAAATATTAAATTAAAGAATATTGAAATGGCACATCTTCAAAATAGTTGAAAAGCACATCTTTTAGCATAGATGTAATCCTCATTATAGTTCGCATTGGGTGTATTTATTCTGTGTTATTACAGAGACATCATATGATACTAATAAGGCTCTTCAAAAATGTTTTCTTGCAATATCCACCGTACTTGCAGGATTTCACATCATGTGATTGTTGTTGTTACCACAAGCGAAAATCTATGGTATGACATACTGATGTTTCTATGTGAAGATACACTGATGGGGGAAGTAAAAAAGGGCTAAGAGACATGAATATTTTTGAAATAGCTATTTTTATGACTAGCCCAGTTATTCAAACACACACACATACATACAACCATATTCACATAGTCATGCTTTAAGATTATAAAAGCTTATTAAATATCCAAACTTAAAAAGGGACAAACTGTAACCTAACGATAGGTACAGCATTCTTCAAGCCACAATGTCCAAGATTTGATTGCAGTTGCAGAACAGCAACAAATTTGCTTCTGCTATCAGCATGCTTATGTTAGGGTGGGTGCTTGGGTATCCTCCCATGCAACACATGAACAAGATCCACAATTTACAGAACTCCTGAAAGAAATTCGAACAGAGGAGGTTGAGGCTAAACTTGTTAAAATGTCTATTACAATGTGGTGGATGTCAACGTGGTAGAGAATATTTGCATTATGTTGTCTGCATGCACATCAGAGGAGATATTTAAGAGATTGCAGTTCCCTACCTCATGACATGTTAATAATTTCAAAGAAAAACCACTCTGGAAAACAGCTGAATAAGGATTAAATATTAAAATACATTGCAATAGCCTTAGACCATAAAAAAATGTTGAAGTTTAAAGTTGGCTCTATTGCCTAAAACAACATTTATACAAAATTATACATTTTTCTTGCAGTTATCACATCAGTATAACAAATGATATAATTCAACTTTGGAAGTCAATTAAAACTAAGGCTCATTTCCAAGGATTTTTTTTTTTTTATCAATACTTATCTTGTGTGTGTGAAATTATTTTCTCAATTAAAGATATCTACCCTAATAAAAATATCATAAAGCTATGTTAATTTTTTCTAGGCTATCAAAACTGAACAAAGCTTTATCATTAGAAAGTTTTAAATTTCATTGTCACAGTGTAGAGCTGAATTACAGAAACAACATAATTAGTATCTTAAAGAAAAAATCAATCAATTTTTTTAACCAAAAATTAACCCTTCTTTCCATAATTGTGGAAATTGTCATGATAACATTGAATGCCAAAAAATTATATAAAAGAATAAGTTTACTTTAAGTTTATCATGTTTGGATACCTTTTTAAAATCTGTTGCTTATTTTTGACAGATTCTTTTTTGCAAGTGTTACTATCAATGAAACGAGCTTGATGTTGTCATTCTGCTGTTTGTTGCAGTTGCAATAAATATATGATTTCATTTGAAGTTTTGTTTTATTTGAGTTTCTATTGCTAAAAAAAAGTAACTATGGATGGAAGAAAAGTTTGTAACAAGTGTTTCTGAAATTTTTAGAGCAATTTCTGAAAAAGTTTGAGTTTTAAATAATGACTTTGAATGATGATGGAAATTTCCATCATATTGCTTTTAACTAAATTTATACTATATATGCATATATACTAAGATTAATTAATTTTGAACAGGAATTTTATCATTCTAATTTATTTTACCAATAAAGAAAAAATCATGCAAAGAAGGGTTAAAGTTCATCTTGAGTGCAGAATTAAAAATAAGAATTTTCCTCACGCCATAGTGAAATTAAAATTTAGTATAAAATTAATACAACATATAAGTTTGGATAATTAATGAATATCATTACATTATGTAATAGTCAATCATTTTGCAAATTTGGAAGGCAGAAGATCCCATTGCTAAAATAGTACTTGTGACAAATTACAACTGATTCAGTACAGGATTGGATTAGTACAGCATTCAACAGTAAAAAAAAAAAACCAAAGATACAGAAGTCACTTGACATGGGCATATAACTGAGTATATTCTGGTTTAATTGTTGCTTAACTGTCATTCTTAAACACAGATTATTTGCATCAGGGCTGACCTGGAATTCAATCCCTTGTAAAACAGATTGGATTCTATCCAATGACATGTTGAATCAAAGGCCAGTGGGTAACCATTTTAAATCTATAGTCGTGCTAGAGATTGGAATTGAAGTCTTATTGTTAAAATGAAAGCCAAATATCTTAAAAAAACTTAAAACTCAGCCCTTGCTAATTTTGTTCAATAAATATTAAGCTTCTGCTTTAATAACAAAATTAAAAAAAAAAAAAAAAAAAAAAAACTTATGCTCTAAAATTAAAACCTGGACAAAATACTATTCCAGAAATTCTACATTCTTTGAATCAAAATACAGTTAATATTAAGTCAATAAGACAAATGAAAATGAACACAACTTTAATTCATATTTTAAAGGAAACATTTATTCACAAAACTGAAATATTTCTAATGAAAATTATTAAAGCATTAGCTTTTCAGAAAGGGCAGCAAGTACATCTAGATTTATATAAATTCAACATTTCCAGAGTAGATTAAATATGTATTTTAACACAATCGAGCGATAATATGCAGAGAATTACAATAGCACAGTTCTTTAACACTAGGATAACTATGCTTTGAACAGCATAAATATATCTATTGAAAATATCTTTCACAAACGTTTAGAAATAAACATAAA